>CP139507.1:210886767-211226162 GCA_021014915.2 Artemisia tridentata subsp. tridentata
ACTCACCAGCTTTTTGCTGACTTTTAGCATGTTTTTCTCATGTATTTAAGCTTACTGATTAGGACAAGGTGGTGGTAGGGCAAGGGTCATAGACTACTGTCTGAAGTACTGAGGCATTTTAAACTATGACTTGTTTTTTATTGGGACAACTAAATTTGTGGGCCTTACTTTATTAACTCAAACTATGTTGGAAACATTATTTTACTTGATTGAATGAATTAAAACGGAGTATGTATTCCGTTCTTTGTTACTTTGTGTTGTGATTATCAATTTAGTAGCACCTCATGACCCGAATGCTTCCGCAATGCCAGATTTTGGGGGTGTTACAAATATCTTGTCATCATAGTCAATTATTATAGTCATAGGCATCATACAAACAATATTATTCACAATCAAAGTATTCTCCGATTGCCATTCCAAAGTACCAAACACACCCTAAGTTGCAATTTCATTAATAATTAAAGGCAAACTAATAATCTTAATATTTAATAAAGTAAACTACAAAAAATGTCCTCGAAAAAAAAACCGCAAAAATTGTCCCTAACGTTTCAATTTTCTACAAGTTATGTCCTTGAAGCGTTACTATAGCTGCAAATTCAGTTTTTTGGCTAACGCTCGTTAATTTTTTCACGTTAGTGGCGTGTGAAATGACTAATTTACCCTCCTCTTCATCCCACAATTACTTTTCTTTTAATTTTCAATTTTATCTCTCTCCACCACCTCTATCACCACCACCCTCTACCACCACACCACCACCACCACCACCACCCTCTATCTAATCTTATGTGTCTGTCTTTAGTACAAGTTAAAGATTGTACTTAATGTTAATATTATTAGTGCTTGTTTGTGAACTCTACAACCAACCAAACATAACCAGGTCTATTCTTTGTGTAACAAACCCAGGTCGATTCAATCACAATTAATTACACCTACCTAAGACCAACCTACATTGTCAACCTCATAAATTGCCAGAAATTTCAGCTTCAGTAAAGTTGATACCTTCTAATAATGCACAATGTACAATTACTTTCTTTGGACCTCACTTCAAGATTTTTCTAACCTGTATTTTACTCGAGTAACACTAAGGTGGTGTTTGTTTTTTAAGAGGTTCTGAATCTGAATCTGAACCGCACATCTGAATCTGAATCTGAGGCGTAAATGTCTGAATCTGACCGCATTTGAACGGGAAAAAAAAAACTCATGTTTGAACCACACATTTGCTTGCTCGTACTATTTTTTTTTTGGTTATTTTTGTGTCAATAAGAGGCAACAAGAGGCACTAAGACACCCCTCTCAAGTCTAGACCATTAAGATCTAACTGCCTCTGACTGTGTCTGAACGGGAAAAAAAATAAACTGTCTGAACGCCCAAAATGTCTGACCGATTAAGAGGTAGGGGTCGTTAAGAGGCATTAAGAGGCATAAAAAAAACAAACAGCCTCTAACTCTTCCTAGAAGGATGCCATCATTAGTACAAGATACAACTTTTGATGCAGAGGATACAAACATGGTTAATGCAAGTTGACTCTTTTTAAAGTCAATGAAATGCTCATGAGCAAATACTACACAATAAATCAAAAAATTTTGATTCAAGAAATCAGTGAATGATGATTATATAACGTACTCAGTTGCTAAAAAAAAGAGTTTAAATAATAGCAACAAACTTTACCTACTACACTAAATCTAAAGCAAACTGTGAAAAATTAATAAAATCCGAATACCAAAAGAAGCAAACCATACCGATTTGTGCAGGAACAAACATCATTCGCATTTGTTCCTGAGAAATCTTTTTTTCATACTATACATCTGAAGCTGTGTGCACTTGACTGGTGCCGTTTACCACAAAATTTTGGTTAAATGTAGACAGGTTTAACATTATTGGCACCAAAACTTGCAGCACAAAGAGGGCACTTACGATGCCGACTTTCAACCACCTAAAAAAATTACTACTGTAACTTCACACCACAGTAGAAAAATAATCAGCTTTATGCACATCCAAACACCCTACTAAAAGAAATGTAAGGATAATCACCTGTGAGCAGTGTAAGGTTTCGAATAACTGAAATATTTTTCACACGCGACCTTGCATCCTCCGGCAATTTGAACTGCAAACGAGGACAACAGCTAAATCTAAAATTTTATTCATATATAATAATATGATTCAAATAAAAAACCAAGTTTTTGCTACCTGGTATTTAACTTTTGAAAATTCAAGAATGTCAGACCACAAACTTTCGGAACTGAGACTCAAGCATGATGCTTGTTTTTACTACTAGCAACGCCTCCAACTTTTGACCTTGAGTGCCCCTTTGTTGATTTACCTGAAGTTACACTGTTCACAGTTGAAGTTAACATCTGCAGCCACGTCAGTAAGAAACACATCAACAAGATTAGCTACTGATGTCATAGACGTCAAAGACTGGGCCGAATTTTCAAACCCTTCTTCGACTATACATGGTGAATTTGCTGTACCACACGAGTCCATAGACATGTAATACTCAAGAATTCTTTGAAAACAGTCTATGTCATATCACTACTAGAAAAAGGGCTATCCTTGACCCGCTTTTTATGACCCACGCTACAAGATGACGCGCAAAAGTGTGAGTCATAAAAAAACTGTCATAACTTGTACAATTTGAAGGACTTATGACACGCAATTATTAGAGTCATAAAAAAATGTCCTCTTATTCTTTTTGTTTCCCGCTATTGACAAAAGCTTATTTCCCGCTTGACAAAAACCCCAAAAAAAACCTAAGTCCTTCAAAATCCCCAAAAAAAAACCCCAATTATAAGTTTACTAGGGTTAGCTATTCTTCTCTCCCAATCCAGCCGCCCACCTTCACCACATTTTCCGGCCATATTTCTCCGGCATCTCCACCATCTCCGGCGACCTCATCACAGCCGTCATTAAACACCATCAACCTCTCACCATCACAACCCCTCGCCTCTTCTCTCTTTCTTGAAGATGCCGACCACCACCACCCTTTCACTGCCACACTCCTCTGTTTTTATTGAAGATAAGTATAGATCGAAGATGGCTTCAGATCGAGTCACCACGCCATCATACTGCCGTCATCACCCTCTCCGTCTTTTTCTATTTTGTTTGTCCTTGTGGTATAGTGAAATCAGTACATTTCTTTTATTAATTACTAACCGATTTTATTTATTGTTATTTATGGTGTTACTCGGATTCTTTTGGTCACTTGTTATGCGATGAACCCATAAGTGTTCGGATTTGAAGTTGTTTTCCGCTTGCATTTTGATAGATTGAGGTGTTAGTAGTAAGTTTGGTTACGGGTCGAGTCTTTTTTTTTTGGTTTCGGTTAAGTTAGCAAGACACCACAAAGGTGTTGTAGTCATTTATAGTGAGATTGGAACAATTATCGCAGCCCACTCCATTAGGGTGCGTTTTTGCTTCTGTTAAACTGTCAACGAAGAGGGTGTGGGTTGGTTTGTGTTTCGACCAAGCGTAGCAGCCAAAAGGGTGTTTGTTTGGTCCTAATTCTCGGCTAAGAACAGCCCAACGAGGGGTGTTGTTGGCTGAGAAACCAGCCCCAATCGAGGGCGATCGTTGGCTGCAACAACAGCCCCAAGTGGGGTGCGTTGCTGCTGTTTTTACTGCACAACAGGGGGTGTTAAATTGCTGCAACACAGCCCAACAGGGGGTGTTTGTGGCTGCAAAACAGCCCCAACGGGGGGTGTTTGGTCGTCGTTTTATAGGCCAACATGAGGTGTATCTATCTACTGATTTTGTGCATAAATAGAGGTACATTTATTTGGGTATTTGCTGCTGAAAATTAGCATGTTTAAGTGTTTATTTGCTGAAACGCAGCCCCCAAAACGGGTGTTTGGATCTGCATATTGTCCGCCCAGGCCTGTGGAGCTAAACATCGTATTCAACAGGGATGAATTGCTACAAATGGTCAGGTTTGGTGCTGAAATGGTGTTTAGTTCCAAGGATAGTACAATCACAGATGAAGACATTGATAGAATCATTGCGAGAGGAAGAGAGGCGACTGCTGAACTTGATGCCAAGATGAAAAAGTTCACAGAAGATGCAATTAAGTTCAAAATGGACGACAGTATGTAGATATGCTTTTGTGCACTATTAGTAGCTTTTATCATGCTAGTGTATTTATAACAGACACTGATATTTTAACGTATTTTCATATGCAGCTGCTGATTTGTATGATTTTGACGATGAAAAGGTATTCTATTTATCGTTTGTGTTAGATATTTGACTTCAACCTCCTAAGGCTAGTTTGGTAATTAGTGTATCTCTATCCCTAATCCTAACAGTTGCCCCATGTTTATCTATCCCTAATCCTAACAGTTTGTTATATAATTACTGTGTTTGCTAGTTGGTTTAATCATGATATTTGACTTTAATTATAATCAAACCATTGCTTATGTTTGTTATTTTTTTCAGCTACTCGGAATCAGAATACTTTAAGCAAACAATGCGTCAAAGTGGTCCAGTAAGGCCAAAAGAACCAAGGATCCGTCGTATGCCGCAATTGTAAGTTTTCTTAATGGTTTGCTGACTTGTTTTGAAAGTTCATATCTATCGTCTCTTTTTTTCTAACTACTTTACTGATTTGAGACATTGTGAATAAGCTGTAACATGTGCCAAATTACTGGCTTGTCTAGTCTTTAATGCTATTGTTTTAGTCCCACTTGCATAGTTTTTTCATTACTGGAGATTATATACATTTGGACCAACAGTCAACTCCCTTTTTCTAAACCTTGGTCAAGTGTTGGTACTTTATAAGACTCTGGTGTGGTTATTGTATTGAGTATGTTTCAATGCTCATTGCCAGGCGTATTAGAATAATGTCCCTAGAGGGTTCATATGGGATGAAGCTGGACCCAAACTGCAAACTTAGAATAATGTAACGGGAGTTCTATAGTTGAATTATATAAATACAAACTGCAAACAGGATCCATTAGCTAATTCCTTATTGCAGACTCAGTATCACAGATTCCATGTTTGTCAAATCTTAATCTTGGACGTTTGGATGCAATTTTCATAGTGTTTTACTTACACTCGACTGATATAACTAATGTATGGTTTTGTGGGGTTTCAGGTACGCGAATACCAGCAAACATGGACAGCGAGGGTGACCGTCCAGGGAACTACATGTCTGCAGAAGATGATCCGTTGAGTTTGAAAAGCCCTTTGATTAAGTGGTTGTAATATATGAATGTAATTGACTTATCGTGAATTAGTACTTGAATTAACCTCATTGTTTTGATATATATATATATATATATATATATATATATACACATATATATATATATATATACATATATATATATATACATATATATATATATATATATATGAAATGCGTTATTTTGATATTTGTGTCTTTAATTTCGTATTATCAGGTTTTTAATTGTCATTTAATAGAAAATTAGGAACTGAAAAAAATTAATTTAAAAAAAAAAATTAGGTTATGACACGCAAAAAGGAGAGTCATAAAACGTGGGTCATAAGTGCGCGTCATAGAGGGATGACGCACATATGCGAGTCATGAAGCTTTATGACTAGTCCATCCTTGACGGGCATTTGCGCGTCATCTGACCCCTTTATGACGCGCATTGCGCGTCAAGAATAGCTATTTTTCTAGTAGTGTATAAGGTATCAACTGAATTAAATCCCTGATTTGGTATCAATATATCGTCTAAGTGAGCTGAATCTAGCTGGGCTCCTACACATTTTTCAAGATTTTCTCTACATGATGGACTCACGTGTAAATCCATGGCGGTACGAAGGAGCCTTATAAGAAACTTTGTCCCAACAATCCCTTTTTGGTATGGAAGTAACTCCACAATTTCTTCCAAAAGTGCCTTTTGGTGTGCCTCAGATGGGGTGAAAACTGGTTTGGAATGGCTTGCATCGTTGAAACTCGATTGCCTATTCATTAAAGGTATATATTTCTTTGCATACCCCACAAGTGACCCTGCTATTGTTTCAACTTTTATACCCCCTGCCTCCATAGCATGAATTACCCTTTTATATAAATGTAAACCAAGAAAGGATACATCTTTATACCACCAGTTATAACCCAACGTCTGTGTCTTCGTAGAGGTAGAAATCCCATTCCTTACAATACAACTTTTTTTCATGTTACCGTTATCAAATGCTGACGTGGCAATAGAGCTGGTACTATATCCATTGGGACCTAAGCAAGTGTCACAACCCGTAATTTTTCCAGACGTATTTTTATACGAGATTATCCGTTTTTTTCATATATGAAATTTCTTGAACTCATTTGGGTTTAAAAACATGAAGTTATCTCGCGAAACGTGAATTTTGTACACAACGCGTACTGGCACAACCAATGATTTGATTTGATTATTTTATTATTTGTGAGAAACGAGACATATGAATAGTCGTTTTTATTGGAAAAAATTATTCTGAGCATAATGCCGTAAATCTCGAGTCATGAATCGATTGTTTACTAGTCTACACGAGCCCCGAACTTGATTTCGTGAAAGATTTCAAAAATTACAATATTGGTCCCTGTGAAATTTACACCCCGCCACCCCTAGACTTTAGATGTGGGCTGTTTTGGTCCCTAAGGTTTGCCTAACATTAGGTCTTTCCTATATAAACATCATAATAACCCATTCTAGGGTTATCACTCCTTTTAAATCCGGCAGCCACTCATCAAATTTCGGCCACTGTTCCGGCCACCCTTCTCCATCACTGCTGCCGCCGTTAGCCACCTTCATGCCGCCGCCTTTCTGATGTTTTGAATCAAAATAAGAGTAGATCGAAGGTATATTTCAGGAGCTGTTTCTGTTCGAGTCACCACGCCACCACCGCCGTCTCCACCTCTCTTTCCTTCTCCTCTCTTTTCTTGACATGGTAAAAATTGAGAAAACCGTTTCTTATTTATTGTTTTTGGATGAAAGCGATTTTATTTATTTTTGTCATTGTTTTTCGTGGATTTAAATTGGTTTATATTAACTTTGTGACTATGAAATAGATTAAAAACGTTTTGAAATATTTTTGTATGATTAAACTCGGACCGTAGTGGTGATGGCTTTGAATTTGTGTGGTAAGAAAATTGTTGTAAGAGCGTTTGTTTGATTTCGAGTTGTGATACGGGTCGGGTCGACCCAGAATAAATTTCAGTATGTGAACTTGGAAATGATCCTTGATAGTTGGTTTTGGTTTAGAGGTAAACCTATTTATGGTTTCGGGTTGCGACCTGAGGGGGGGTCACGTATGGATTTGGATTCGTGTTTACATACATATATGTTTTGCGGTATAATTTCTTGAGACTATTAATGTTGTTGGAGTCATGACCTTTTTCTGGGTCTGTTGGGTTTTTAGCCGACAAGGGTTCGAGCCGAGACCCCTTGGTCTCGGCATGGTAAGGTTATTAAGTTAGTCCGTTTATGGTTGTGTTGGTTCTCGGTGCAACAAAGGAAACCCACTTAGGGTGCGTGTAAGTGTTGAGTATGGTCAAAACAGTTAGGATGAGTCCTGGTTGTGATGGTTATGGTTGATTCGTGTGTTTGGGATTGCTTGCATGTGTTGTACTCGAAAGCCAAAAACCACCCGCAAGGGTGTGTCTTGTTTGTTTTTCAGCCGAAGGGAACCACCCACATAGGGTGCGGCTTGGTCTTGGTGTTAACCAAAAACACCAAGGGGCGTTTTGTTGTCTCGGCTGAATTAGGGTGCGTTTGATATGTTCTTACGAGAGTGGGTGTGTTAGTGTGTTAGCAGGCCAAGAATAGGGTGAGTCTGGTTTGATATGGGCCGAAGCCTAAGTTGGATGAGTTTTGTTTTGTCATAGGCCAAAGCCCATAACAATTCTAAAAGAATGTGTAGTATAAATTTTTTGATATTATAGTTATTTCATTTGTGGAATATTAAACATTGACTAACGTGTTTGAACTGTTTCAACATTAATACTCATGGATACGTTTCGGTTACTTTTGGATTGTTACATTTAGATTTGGACAACATGATTAATTATCGGACATTGATTTACGAATATGGACTTGACTTTGGATATTGGACAATATGGACTTATTGGACTGGAGACGAATACAATATATTAGACTCACGATGACTTTAATATATTTGATTCGTAACGGACACACAATAAGGAAATAATGTCTAATAACTAACGAATACTTCTTTTTTTTTTTTATTAAATTCTAATAAACTGTTTTGAGGAAATTGATTTATTTAAGTCTCAACGACTTGAGAAAACTATTTTTATTAGTTAAACTTATTTCCATTTATAAGACGTTTATGTTTAGGGATATCGGGGTAAATACTGAAATGTACAAACTGATTTATTTTATTCGAAGTGATTATTTGTCGTTAACTTTTAGGTTTGTCTTCTTTGGTTTGAGTTCTCGTCATTATTCTCTCGACTATGTCGATGTCTATTTCTCTTTGGCGTGAGTTGTATGTCGAGTCTATGTTTTCTTACCACACCACACGAAACGTTGATACTAAGCTTTTGATGAGTTTTGAAATTGAGTAATCCACGAAAACTACGACACGTTGTCTTTTATAGACTTTATTATTGTGCGAGACGTATTTTGAGATAACCGTATACGTATTAGGTTGTGCCGATCCTAGACCGTTGTGTACCACCGTGCTTGTACCTCTGTGTACCGTCGTGTCATATGTCTTGAGACCGTTGTGATATGCTCTAGATGCCAGTTGTGTCAGTCGTGATCTTTGCATTGCTGTGGCTAAGGTGTGTTCATGGACCCTACTTTTACTGGTTTTTTTAAACTGTTTTGGGGGAGAATACATTCTCGTTCTTTTCACCAAACTCAATGCTTTACAAATGTTTCTATGCTGTGAACTACTGTGTTACATGATTTTGGACATATACGTGTGATGATGTGATTATATGCTGTGACATGTTTGTTTTGTGAGTACATGATGACGCCACTGTTCACTCTCTGCTGAGGGCCCACAAGATATAGGTTCAGTTGGTGCAACTGTTAACTCTCTGCTGAGGTCCCACAAGTTATAGGTTCAGTTGGTGCAACTGTTAACTCTCTTTGAGATCCCACATGTTGATAGATCTATCGGTGTAGCTCCCTACGTGATATTGGTTATGAGTATGATGAACACCATAGGTTCAGTTGGCGCATCACTATATGAGTGTGGTACCTGTATAATTGATTATGGTTCGAGATGCTTTGACTATGTTATTGTTTACGGATTTGGTGCTGTAACTGTGATTTAGGCAGTGTGAGCCTACGTTTGGATTTGACTTGTTTGTTAACGATGATTTGGGCTCGAAAACCTTTTGGTTCAACCATACTGTTTTAAACAAAACCTGTGAACTCACCAGCGTAAGCCGACCCTTTTAGCATGTATTTTCATGTTTAAGGTGATAGCTTAGTTCTGGAGGCGCTTGGCAAGGGGCATGGTCATAGACGACTCTGATATACTTGTTGTGACCGCTTTATTTATTTATGGACCTATTTCCGCACTACTTTCAAATAATGTAAATTTAACACTTTTTGGTTAATGAAATTTCTTCTAAATGGTTGAGGTAAAACCGTTCTTTGTACCTTGTGTTGTAACACCAATTGAGGAGCACCCCAGTGACATGTATGCACCCGCTGGACCTGATTTTCGGGGAGTGACAGATTGGCATAAGAGCCCAGGTTATAGAGAACTGGGTTTATTTTCTAAAACCTAGACTATAACCACTTTCATGAAAACTTAACCCTATGACGGCCACGTGCCTGCCTGCCAAGCCGATGCCTCGCGTATGATTTTGTTTGAGGATATAATTGATATGACGAGATAATTGATGATATATTCGATGAGATGTTCATGGTATATATGACAAGTTATTTGATGAGATGCTTGATTTTATATTTATTGAGATGTGTGCCTGACTTTTGGATATTTTATATCCTCCTGTTTTAGCTGTTCACTGTAAGCATTTCCATATGCTTATGCACACACCGTACCTGTTGTGGAAAACTAGAAGGGGGGGGGTTGAATAGTTTTACGTCTTTTTAATTTATTATAAAAACTTTGTTTACTTTTAAGAACTTAGATTCGAATTTATGTGAACTCAACTCTTGAACAATATGAACAAATATAAGTAAATCTAAATTAACAATGCAAGTAAAGTAATGAATTGAAATGAAAGATAGAGATGGAAAGATCGAACCGCGAGACAAAGGATTTATAGTGGTTCGGCTACAAGGACACCTTCCTTGCCCTACTCCACTCCTCGAGCACCTAACTCGAGAGTTTTCTTCACTATGTCAACAAGCTCCTTTATGGCGGAGAAAACCTTACACAACTTTCGCTTACACCGATTTTATGACACAAAGCTAAATGTCGAGTTCTAATCGTAGCTAGAACCAATCTCACAACTTCAATCACAACTTCTTCACGACTTCTTCACAACTTATTCACTACGGCTTCACAACTACTTCACGACCTAGCACTACTTATATACTCTTCTACTTCTTCACACCTTCACTACTTACACACCTTAACTTCTTCACAACTTACACACTAAACTAGCCTAACCAATTATGTTCACACCTATCTAACAAATATACACAACTTATACAAGTGAAAAAATGATTTACAATTATGATACACCAACAACTTGGATGGAAGAGATACACCAAGTTGTAATACTTCTTGTCTTGAGGGACAGAAGTATTCTTCTCTTGCACTTGAGAGGTTGAAGCTTTGGATCACTTGAAACAAAAGCTTATAATTATATGATCAAAGGATTGATTAGAAAGAATAGGAAAGATTTGGACAGAAGGTTTTAGTGCAAAAGGTGAGGAAAAAGTCCAGGAATGAACCAGTATTTATAGGCAAAGCTGGGGGGCAAAGGAGCGTGGCCGGTCCCCTTAATTAGGGGGTCGGTCCCCTTAATAATTAAGGGGGCCGCCTAGTTAATTAAGGGGGGCACCCAATGTATCCATTTCCCAGCTTTGTCTTTTTGTGGGGATGGTTTTTCTGGAACATTTTTGCCATTTTTGGTTGAAAATTTGAATTTATATATTTATAATAGATTAAACATGTTTATTTAATACCAAAAATGATTTTCTAAAAGATATAAAATGTTTGTGACATTTTATAAAAAATCTAGTGATTAAGAAAATGTTCCTTTGATCATATAATGCATTAGTCATTTGTTTATTCATACCTTAAGTGATTAAGTTGTAGAATTGAATATTTACAACTAAATACTTGTTTACGTCATAATCTTTCGTTTAATGATTTTACATTTTGTGATTATCAAAATGTAGAGATATCGAAAGATGTTAATAACGTTTTTAGGCATTATTTATATCAACAATCTCCCCCTTTTTGATGATTACAAAATCTAAAACTCACTAAATTAAAAATTAAATTTTTAGACAAGTATTTAGTGAGTTTATATTCACTTCTCCCCCTTTTGTAGCATTAAAAAGGTTATTCCGACTAGATTCAAATAAGAATTTTGACAGAAACTAGAGCTCCCCCTTGATGTATACTCCCCCTCGTTCGAGGGCACCAAGGAGACGAGTTATGGAAATCTTGGCTGCAAAAGCAAGTTAAAAACACAAGACATATATATGCATAGCAAAAATATTTAGAACAAACAACTAATTTATTTATGCATTCAAGATGATCATGTATAAGACATGAATCATCATTACATCACACAATATGCTTAAAACATAAGGATTACAACATAAGTAAAAGATACTGGTGGTCCTAATATTGCCAAAGAGAGCGATTGGACTTGCTTGCGACACAAAAGGGTGAGGGATTTTATTTTGGGGCGGAAAACATGTGAATGGGACTTAGATATTTGATGGTGAGGGAAATGGAGCGGATGGAGTGGATCTAAGGATGTTATATCGGGTTAGGGGAGGAATAGGATGAGGACGAGTGAGTACATATTCGATCCAAGAAATATCTTCACTCAAGTGAAGGATTTGTTTTTGAAGGAAGATGCAACAAGGACAATAGTGGGTGTGGTTTGTAACTTAATCCAAGTTGAGAGAGTGGGGTAAGCAATTTGAGTAGGGTGAGGATGGAGGTTGTCCCTTGTTACGTTGTGCAAGGTGCATAGCAAGGAGATCACTAAGGTCGTGGATTTGGTTAATTTCTTCATGAAACTTTTGCCTTTCCGTGGGAATGTGGATTTGATCATTTGGTGGGAATGGATGAAATTGGGGTGTGTGATTTGAGGTAAAGTTTGATGTTTGACCAATATGATGAGAATTTTCGAAGGATTCATTGAAGTTGGTTTGAGGTTTGGAAGTGTAGTTTGGAATGAATGTGGATGTTCGGCTAACATGATAGGGTTTGTAAAATGGTTCAATGGAATGAGCTTGAGATCTTGGAGAGTAGTTGGAAACAAATGAGGATGGAGGTGTTGGTTGTCTAGTCACATCATTTGTTGAGATGGAATTGTTGTGAGGGTTAGTTTTTCTTTTCCACACGTGTTTTTCGGTCATCCTTGCTAACCTTGAGGTTTTTGGTTTTGGTTTGATGGGAGAAGACATGATGAGATGAGTGAAGATGGTGAGGAATGGGGTTATTTATAGTGGAGGATTGATGTGATTAAGGATGGATTAAGTTGTTGGGGTGATTAGGACAAAATATGTTTGTGAATTTAGGGATGAGTAGGATGAAATGGGCTAAAAAGCAGAAAAAGATTCTGTGAACTCTACCTTCAGATGGCCGGTCCCCTTAATGAGAGGCCGGTCCCCTTAATAATTAAGGGGGCCGCCTTTTGAATTAAGGAGGCCGCCCATCTGATTGTATTCAGAGTTCCAGAAATGGGTTTTTCTGCAGGAATAAGTAAGGAGGGCTATGTTTTGAGTTTTTGGTTTTAGGCAAGTCCAACTCTTTGATGAAAGAAAGTATGTAATATATTAATAATTATGCATGCAAGACATGTTAATTAAACAAATAAGAAAGCAAGCAATTCTATCTAGCAATCAAGAATATTAAAACGAGTAAACATATAAGGCAAGGATAATAGAACAAAGGCACTAGAAACTAACAAGGGATTGGTGATGGAACAAATGTGAAGATGTGATTAGCCATTTTGTTCTAGTGTGTGCCTATATGCAACAAATGTAGAGATGTGATTGTTTCGACTCCTAAATGCAAAAATTTCCTAAGAAACAATCCAAAGTCTCCTTGATTTGATTTTGCTCAATTTATGAATATCAAAGATATATATTAGGTTATATATTTTGACAATTCATGTGAGATTTTATGCATGAAAGAAAAATGTTTTTAGCATTATTCAACAATGCAAGGAAAATGGTTTTCATGTGTTTTCCTAGATGTGAGAATGATTTGAATAAAATAGGTTGGGTTTTGTATATAAATATGTTCATGCAAAAGAAAAATGTTTCCCAATCTTTAATTTTGTGTAAAGCAGATTCCTAGACACAGATGAGAAGAGAGAAGAAAGGAAGAAGGAAAAAAAATTTGTCCGACAGATGGCCGGTCCCCTTAATGAGAGACCGGTCCCCTTAATAATTAAGGGGGCCGCCTTTATAACATTAAGGGGGCCGCCCATCTGATGATTAAAAATGTACCAAAAATGCAGAAAATTCAGTCAATTTGTTCCATCATTCCTAAGCCTAAACGTAAGTGGTTAAAGAGTTCGCGCTTAAGGGGTTTAGTGAATATGTCCGCTATGTTATCTTCCGATGCAACCTTTTCTATAGATATGTTTCCTTTTTGAACGTTATCGCGAAGGAAGTGGTGACGTATTTCTATATGTTTAGTCCTAGAGTGTTGAACGGGATTCTTACTTAAATCTATAGCACCTTTGTTATCACACATAATTGGGACATTATCTAACCTAATGCCATAATCTACGAGAGCTTGTTTCATCCATAGTGCCTGTTGACATGCCTTTCCAGCGCTTATGTATTCGGCTTCTGTAGTAGAAATAGCAAGAGCGGTTTGCTTCTTCGAAAACCAAGATGTTAGGCAACATCCCATGAACGTGCAAATACCGCTAGTGCTCTTTCTATCAACGTAGTCTCCCGCATGATTCGAATCCGCATAGACGATGGTTTCTATGCCGGATCCCTTAGGATACCATAATCCTAAGTGTATAGTGCCTTTAATGTATCGGAAGATACGCTTAACCACTTCTAGGTGAGAGGTTTTGGGATCCTCTTGAAAGCGAGCACAAAGGCAGACACTAAACATGATATCCGGTCTACTTGCCGTTAGGTATAGTAAACTACCTATCATCCCTCTATACTTAGTATTTTCTACGGACTCACCTTCTTCATCTCTTGTGAGTTTTACTTCTGTAGACATCGGTGTTTTCATAGGCTTAGAGTCTTCTAATCCAAATTTCTTAAGCATCTCCTTAATATACATAGATTGATTAAAAAATATTCCATCTTCTAATTGTTTTATCTGTAATCCTAGAAAGAAATTTAGTTCACCCATCATACTCATCTCAAACTCATCATGCATGATTTTGGCGAATTCATCACACATATCCTGACAAGTTGATCCAAATATAATGTCGTCGACATATATTTGGACAATGATGAGATTTGGGCTTTTCTTTTTCGTGAAAAGAGTGTTATCTACCATTCCCATGGAATAATCATGTTTAATAAGAAAAGCTTTTAATCGATCATACCAAGCCTTAGGAGCTTGTTTGAGTCCACATAAAGCTTTCTTGAGTTTATAAACATAATCAGGTTTTGCGAAGTCAATGAATCCTGAAGGTTGTGCCACGTATACTTCCTCATTGATAAAACCGTTAAGGAATGCACTTTTCACATCCATTTGAAATACCTTAAAGTCTAGGGTTCATGCATAAGCAAGGAGTATTCTTATAGATTCTAATCTAGCTACGGGGGCATAAGTTTCGTCATAATCAATTCCTTCTTGTTGCTTATAACCTTGGCCAACTAACCTAGCTTTGTTCCTAGTAACAATTCCATTTTCATCCAACTTATTTCTATATACCCATTTAGTTCCAATGATGGTCATGTTCATGGGATTTGGGACTAGTTCCCAAACGTCATTTGTCTTAAATTGATTTAGTTCTTCTTGCATAGCAATAAGCCAACTTTCATCTCTTAAAGCCTCATTTATATTTTTAGGTTCTATTGTTGAGAGGAAACAAAAGAAGTTATTTTTATCTTGAGCTTGTGATCTAAGAGTTCTTTGATTTAGGTTTCCTATTATATTATCTAATAGGTGTGATTTAGATTCCTTAACATTTACTATTTCGTTTTCTCCTAGTGTTATATTTTCATTATCATCACCTAAGGGTTTAGTTTTACTAACCTCGATAGCTTCATCTTCAACTAGGTCATCATCTTCTAGAGGCAATGTTTTAGGTGGTGGTGGAGTTTCATCAAATGTTACATTCAATGATTCTTCTACTTTCATAGTGTGTTTATTAAGTATTATATAAGCTTTACTATTTTGCGAATACCCTAGAAAAATTCCTTCGTATGACTTAGGGTCAAACTTAGTAAGGTAATTCTTTGTATTGAGAACAAAACATTTGCTCCCGAATACCCTAAAGTAATTTAGATTAGGTTTTCTACCTCTTAATAACTCATATGGGGTTTTTTCCTAAAATTCGCCTAATTGAGACTCTATTTATTATATATGTTGGTGTATCTACAGCGTGACACCAAAATTTTTGTGGGATAGATTGTTCATTTATCATTGTTCTACTCATTTCTTGTAAGGAACGATTCTTTCTTTCTACTACCCCATTTGATTGTGGAATGCGAGGAGCGGAGAAATTGTGAGATATTCCATTTAAATCACAATATTTTCCGAACTGCACTTCGTTATCAAATTCCCGACCATGGTCCGTCCTAATAGATACTATAGAACATCCTAATTTTTTTTGAATCATTTTACTAAATATTTCAAACTTATTAAAGGCTTCGGTTTTATCACTTAAAAATCTAGTCCACGTGTATCGTAAATAGTCGTCTACAATTACAAAGGTATAACGGTTACCTCCGTAACTCCACACAGCAGATGGACCAAAAAGGTCCATGTGTAATAATTCTAGGCATCTAGTAGTGGAGACTATATTCTTAGCTTTGTGACTAGCATGTGCTTGTTTTCCAATTTTACAAGCATCGCAAAAATGTTGATCATATCTTAGGTTTGGCAAATTTCTAACTAATTCCTTAGAGGCTAGGGATTGTATTTGTTGCATATTTGCGTGACCTAATCTCTTATGCCACAATGTAGAGTTTTCATCTAAGGTTGCTAGACATATTTTATCTTCCGGTTTATTTCCTAGTTTCATGACATATACGCCACCTTTCCTAATTCCTCCACCTATGACCTTTCCGTCCTTAACTATTTCGCTATCTTTATCGGTAAAGGTAACCCTACACTTATTATCGCATATTTGTCCTATACTAAGCAAGTTGTATGTTAAATTAGCTACATGCTCAACATTTTCAATAGTTAGGGAGTCTTGAGAGATCGTACCTTTGCCAATGATTTTTCCACGCAAGTCACTACCGAAAATAACATTACCTCCGTTGTATGCCTTGTAGGAGGAAAATAGCTTTCAATTCCCCGTCATGTGCTTCGAGCATCCACTGTCCTTAATCCATTCGTCGGGCTCCAAATTTATTCCTAGACATATTTCATCGGTAGCTTGAGCTACAAGACATTTTTCGTCGTTTGCTTTGTCCGCTTCGTCTTTGTCGCTATCACTCCATGCTCCACTAACAAAGGCGCTTTGGTAATCATAACCCGGTGGCTTTGGACATTCGCCAATGAGATGGTTTGGGCTTCCACATCTAAAGCACTTTCTTATCCCGTAGTTACCATTCCTATTTCTTTGAAGCGATCTTCTTTCATCTCGTGGTTGTATTGTGAATCTTCCTCGTTTCTTGAAAAATTTCTTGAACTCTCTTACGGCCATTGCATATTCTTCATCTTCACTATAGTCACTTGAATCGTCATCATCACTAAGTTCCTTTTTGGCTTTTAGCGCAAGAGATTTGATTTGATCTTTCTTGCTCTTGACCGTTTCCGAGTCTCTCTTTATAATTTCTTCATGGACCTTCAAGTTGCCGATAAGTTCATCAAGCGATAACGTCATCAAGTTCTTTCATTCTTCAATAGCCGTGACCTTCGCACGCCATTTTGGATGTAATGCCCTAACAAATTTCCATACATAATTTTTACTAGAAAAAGTCTCATCAAGTGCTTTTAAACTTGTGATAATAGTGTTAAATTTAGCAAATGCATTATCAATAGATTCCTCTTCAGAAATTGTAAATTGTTCATATTGTTGAACAAGAAGATCTATTTTGTTGTCTTTGACTTGACTGTTACCTTGGTGAGTGATTAATAAAGAATCCCAAATTTCTTTTGCGGTTTGACACATAAAAATTTGTTCATATTCTTTGCGTGGTAATGCATTATAAATTACCATTTTAGCCTCATTATTTTTTGCTAGTTTCTTTTTCAAATCATCATTTTGTTTTTCAAAAGGGACAATTTCATCTATTTTAGTTAAAGGATTATTTTGAATAGGGGGAAAATCACCATAGGTAATAACATGCCAAAGATCAAGATCTTTTGATTTCACATAAGTTTCGAATCTATTTTTCCAATAAAGAAAACCATCACTCTCGAATAGTTGTGGTCTTTGCATAGATTGCCCTTCTAAATATTTTTCGAATTCCATAGATCGTTTCAAGTTTTAAAATATGTTGGGTTTTAAGGATGCTGCTGCTCTTGGTACTTATTGAAATACACTAAGTATTACTCTGCTGCTAGTCTAAGTAACTCTGCTGCTAGTCTAAGTAACTCTGCTGCTAGCTTGAGTAACTCTGCTGCTAGTGTATTTACTCTGCTGCTGGTGTTATCTGATGGATGGTAAAATAAGTTAAGTATAATTCTGCTGCTAGCTACGAAGACTCTGCTGCTAGAGAAATTATGTTGCTGCTTATTGGATATGTATAGTATGTTAGGATAAGTATAGAAAGGATACGTAAAGATATTTTTCTTGTATAGAAAGTTTTGTAACCGACTAGGACTCCTTAGTCTATAAAAGGAGGATCTATGGTTAGGTTTTACAGATGTATCATTATTGTTTTACACTTCAAGGTTTCTTGTAGCCCCGTTGCTATTCAGAGCAACCGTATTAATATATTGAAGTGTTGTTTGATTGTTAGTTATTCTTCTTAAGATCAATTGCTAATTTCCACATAGTAATTGATAATTTGTTCAAGAACAGTTTCTATATCTATTGTCTTAGGTTTATATCTAAGATAATTAATAAGATCGTGAAGCTCGTCTGGGATCAACAAGTGGTATCAGAGCTTGTGATCTAGAAACTGGTACCAAGAAGAATTACTGAATACAAGATTTGTTCATCATCAAAGTAAGCAATGGAATCCGATTCAACACACATGGTTACTGCATCAAGAGTCCCCATGCTCAAGACTGGTGAATACGAGATCTGGAAGATGAGAATTCAACAATATATGAGAATGGTTGATTACTCAATTTGGGAAGTTGTTTTAAATGGCGACAGTCAGCCAACCAAGACTGCTACTGGATCAGTCTTGACTCTCAAGACAAGTGAGGAGAAAGCACAGAGAAGATTGGAGGTTAAGGCTCACAGTATTCTCATGATGGGAATACCTAATGATTATCAACTAAGCTTTAATCATATTGAGTCTGCTAAGGAGTTATGGGAGGCCATTGAACTTCGATTTGGTGGGAACGAAGCTACAAAGAAGTCAAGAAAGAATCTACTGAAGCACCAGTTTGAAACTTTTACTACTTTGAGTTCTGAGAACATTGAGGGAACTTATGATAGACTTCATAAACTGACCAGTCAGATGGCTCTATTGAAGATTGATGTATCTCAAGAAGATATCAATCTAAAATTTCTGAGAAGCCTATCTTCTGAATGGAACACTCACACAGTGATTTGGAGGCACAAGGAAGATTTTGAAAAGATGACATTGGATGATCTGTATAATAACTTGAAAGTATATGAATCTGAAGTCAAGGGATTGTCAAGTTCATCTTCAACCTCAAACAATCTTGCTTTTGTATCCTCAAGCAACAAGAATTCTGGTAGTCATCAAGAACAACACTCTGCTGGTGGTAGTTTCATTCCTGCTGCTGGTTCACATGTCTCTGCTGCTGACTCTACCAATACTAACACCATCAGTGATGCTGCTATTTGTGCTTATTTGGCTGAACTTACTTCAAGTACTGCAGTTATGCCTCAAGATCTGGATGAACTTGATCCTGATGATGTTGAAGAGATTGATTTGCAATGGCAGTTTGCAATGCTAACTATGAGGGCAAGAAGGTTTCTTAAAAGAACTGGTAAAGAACTTAAGTTCAGAAGAAACAATAATGTGGGATTTGACAAATCAAAAGCTGAATGTTATAATTGTCATAAGAAGGGACACTTTGCAAGAGAGTGCAGAGCACCCAAAAGAAACAATGAGAATGTCAAGAAGCCTACTGTTGAAGAGCCAAATTCTAATACTGCTATGGTGTCATGTGATGGGTTAGGAGAGTTTGACTGGAGTGATCATACTAAAGATGGTCCTAATTTTGCATTGGTAGCTGATGAAGAACCTAAAGAACAAAAATTTGCTCTTATGGCCTACTCTTCCTCTGGATCAGACTCTGAGGTATCCAATGAATCATCTTGTTCTTTTAAATCATGTCATGATGCAATAGAAGTACTTAAGTCTAGCAATGGAGATCTTAAAATGGAGATTGAAAAACTTAAGTTAGACGATCTTAGTTATCAATATGGTTTAAAAAATCTTGAAGAGAAGCTTGAATTTTTCAAAAAGACTGAAATTGAATATGTTGATAAGATCACTAGTTTAGAAATTGAGCTTATTAAGAAAGATTGTGAAATTAAGGTTTTAATGGGGAAAGTAGAAGAGACTGAACAGGCTAGAGATTCAGCTATAAGTGAGACTGAAAAACATGTTGTTAGGGTGGAAAAACAACAATTTGCCACTGACATCCTCAGTAAACTAATAGGAAGACACTTTGCAGACACAAGCAGTGGTCTAGGATACAATGCTGTTGCTCCACCAAAGAACCTTAGTGCCTATGCCCCTCCTACTAGGACATTGTCTTTCATACCTGAGTCTGAGGCCAAACCTGTAGGTGAAACTAGTGAAACTAAAATAGAGTCACCCAAGGTTGAGAAAAGGTGGTCTGATGCACCCCTTATTGAAGATTGGGAGTCTGACAGTGATGATGACGTTGTGGAATCTGATTCAACCCCTAAGAATAAAAAGGAAGAAATTCCTGCTGTTGTTGAATCAAAAGTGCCTAAGACTAAAAAGGTTGAGTTTGTTAAACCTAAGCTAGGTAGGAGTATCTCTAGAAAAATGGCTGAGTATGATAACACACCTAGAGTATACCCTAAGAGATCAAATAACTTGCCTAGAGGAAACCAGAGAAATTGGAACAGTCTAGTTTCACAAAGATTAGGTACTGATTTTCAATTACTTAAAAAGGCATGTTATAGTTGTGGCAGTTTTGAACATTTGCAAGAAGACTGCTACTACTATCAAAAACCTGTTTGGAACCAATACACAAGGGTGAACCATAGAAATTTTGCTAGAAAGACTCACCCACACCCCAAAAGAAATATGGTTCCCAAGGAAGTTTTGATGAGAGATGGTGCTTCTAGAATTATCTCACCTATTGCACCAAAAGGGCCCATAAAGAAGGACATAGTTGATACTGCTGCTAAGGCAGACTCTGCTGTTTTGCCAAAAGTGGTTACTAATACTGTTGTGGGCAACCATTTTTATGTTGTTAAGGCCTCAGCTTGCTAGGTCTGGAAACCTAAAGTTAAAATTTTGGATCATGTTCTCAGACACAGCAGTGCACCAATGCAGTTGAAGAAATTTGACTACTTTGATGCACAAGGCAGATCCAAGTCAGTAATGGCTTGGGTCCCAAAAAGAAACTAATTCTCTTACTTTTTGTGCAGGGCAATCTACAAAAGGAGCTAAAGGATAAATGCATTTTTGATAGTGGATGCTCTTCACATATGACTGGAGACCAAAGCAATTTGGAAAACTTTGAAGCTTTGGATGGTGGATACGTTGCCTTTGGGAATGACCCTAAAGTAGGTAAAATCGTTGGAAAAGGCATCATCAGAACTGGCAAATTGGATTTTGAAAAAGTGTATTTGGTGAATGGACTAAAGTTCAATCTTTTTAGTGTCTCACAAATGTGTGACAGAAAGAATTTTGTTCTTTTTACAGACACTGAGTGTCTTGTCTTATCTCCTGACTATAAGATACCTAATGATAAATTAGTACTTCTTAAAGTCCCTAGAAATGACAACATATACAGTGTGGATATAAAGAACATTATTCCCAAAAGAGATTTAACTTGTCTATTTGCCAAAGCCACTATTGATGAATCCAAACTTTGGCATAGAAGGCTTGGCCATTTGAACTACAAGGCTATCAACAAGTTGGTGAAAGGGAACTTGGTCAGAGGATTACCTTCAAAGGTCTTTGGGAACCCTGAAATATGTGTTGCTTGTCAGATGGGAAAGCAACATAGAGCATCTTGTAAGTCCAAAGTAGTGAACTCTATTTCTGAACCCTTGTTTATGTTACATATGGACCTATTTGGACCTACTTATGTGAAAAGCTTGAACAAAAAGATGTATGGCTTAGTGGTCACTGATGATTTTAGTAGATTTACTTGGGTATTCTTCTTAGCTACTAAGGATGAGACTCCTGGTATTCTTAAGGCTTTTATTACAAGGATAGAAAACCTATTTAATCACAAAGTTAAGGTCATCAGATGTGACAATGGAACTGAATTTAAGAACCATGTGATGAATCAGTTCTGTGAGGAAAAGGGTATAACAAGACAGTTTAGTGTTGCTAGAACTCCTCAGCAAAATGGAGTTGCTGAAAGGAGAAATAGAACATTAATTGAGGCTGCTAGGACCATGTTGTCAGAGTCTAAGTTACCCACTACCTTTTGGGCTGAAGCAGTCAACACTGCTTACTATGTGCAAAATAGGAGTAAGGTAGTTAAGCCTCATAACAAGACCCCTTATGAGTTATTACATGGTAAGAAACCCCTGATAGATTTCTTAAGACCATTTGGGTGTCCTGTTACTATCTTGAACACCATTGACCACTTAGGCAAGTTTAGTGAGAAAGCAGACATAGGTTTCTTTGTTGGGTACTCCACTTATAGTAAGGCTTTTAGAGTCTTCAATCAAAGGACTGGGCATGTGGAGGAAAATTTACATGTTAAAGTTAGAGAAACCACACCTAATGTTGATGGAAAAGGTCCTGAATGGATGTTTGATATTGATTCTCTAACCAAAAGTATGAATTATCAACCAGTCATTGCAGGTACAACTGACATGTCTGCAGGTACACAAACTAACCCTACTGCAAGTACACAAGCTAAGGATAATGCATCTGCAAAAGAGTTTGTGTTGATTGAAAGATGGAATATTGATCAGCCTTTCACACCTAATGGAGGCAAGAGTTCACTGGATGATGATGTTCATGATGAAGTTCCAAAGAATGATGCAGAAGGAAGTGTTCAGACTTCTCATGATGGCAAGAATGGTGATAAGGAGAGGGATGAAGAGTCAGCAATTGATGGACTCCAAGGGAATAAAACTAGCAGCAGTTCTCTCAACTCTGCTGCCAAGCCAAAACACTCTACTGTTAGGCCAAACCACTCTGCTGTTAGGCCAAAACACTCTGCTGCTAAGCCTGGTAATTCTGCTGCTGTGCCCAAGGACTCTACTGCTGATAAAGATGGTGATTTTGATGAGATGCCGAAGTTAGAAGAAGTATATGTGGACATTGATGATGAAATTGTTGATATCTTTGGTGCTGGAGCCGATCTATCAAATTTGGAAACTCATATACCTGTTAGTCCCACTCCAACAACCAGAATTCATAAGAATCATCTAAAGGAGCAGATTATTGGAGATGTTAAATCTGCTGTTCAGACCAGAAGTAAATCAAAAGGGTTGGGTGATCTGATCAATCAGGGATTGTTTGCTCAAACTTTTAAAAAGAGGAATAGCCACAAGGATTTACAAAATTGTATGTTTGCCTATTTCTTATCTCAAAAGGAACCCAAGAACATTCACACGGCTATGAAAGATGAAAGCTGGGTTGAAGCTATGCAAGAGGAGCTGCTGCAGTTCAAGCTTCAAGAAGTCTGGACATTGGTGGATTTGCCAAATGGAAAAAGGGCAATTGGTACAAAATGGGTGTTCAGATGCAAAAGAGATGAAAGGGGCATTGTTATCAGAAACAAGGCTAGATTGGTGGCTCAGAGATACACTCAGGAAGAAGGAATAGATTATGATGAGGTATTTGCCCCAGTTGCAAGAATTGAGGCTATCAGAATATTCTTAGCATATGCCTCATTCAAAAACTTTCCTGTGTACCAAATGGAAGTGAAAAGTGCTTTCTTGTATGGAGAGATAGATGAGGAAGTCTATGTTATGCAACCACCTAGATTTTAAGACCCTAAGTATCCTAATAGGGTTTATAAAGTGGAGAAGGCATTATATGGACTACATCAAGCTCCTAGAGCTTGGTATGACACCTTATCCAAGTATTTGTTGAACAATGGTTTTAGCAGAGGAGCCATTGACAAAACCTTGTTCATTAAGAAAGACAAAAAGGATATCCTACTTGTTCAGGTATATGTAGATGATATCATTTTTGGGTCTACAAATAAGGTGTTATGTGAAGAATTTGAGAAGCTTATGCACAACAAGTTTCAGATGAGTTCTATGGGGGAACTCACTTTCTTTTTGGGGCTTCAAGTTAAGCAGAAAACTGATGGAATTTTTATTAGCCAAGACAAGTATGTGGTTGATATTTTGAAGAAGTTTGAATGTAAAGATGTGAAGCCTGCAAAGACAACAATAGAGACCAACAAACCTTTGCTTAAGGATGAAGATGGGGAAGAGGTTGATGTTCATCTTTATAGATCAATGATTGGTTCATTGATGTATCTGACTGCTTCAAGGCCAGACATTATGTTTGTTGTGTGTGCGTGTGCCAGATTTCAAGTATCCCCAAAAGTTTCTCACTTGAATGCTGTTAAGAGGATTTTTAGGTATTTGAGGAGTCAACCTAGGTTGGGCCTCTGGTATCCTAAGGATTCACCTTTTGACTTGGTGGCATACTCTGATAGTGACTATGCTGGAGCTAGTTTGGATAGAAAATCAACCACTGGAGGCTGTCAGTATCTTGGACATAGGCTGATCTCTTGGCAATGTAAGAAACAAACAGTGGTGGCAAATTCAACAACTGAAGCAGAATATGTGGCTGCTTCTAGTTGCTGTGGACAAGTTCTCTGGATTCAGAATCAACTGCTGGATTATGGGTACAATTTTGTGAACACCAAAATTTACATTGACAACAACAGCACAATGTGTATTATTAGAAATCCTGTTTATCACTCTAAAACAAAACACATAGAGATAAGACATCATTTTATTAGAGATTGTTATGAGAAAAAGTTAATTCAAGTGGTTAAAATACATACTGACAACAATGTTGCTGATTTACTTACTAAAGGTTTTGATGAAGGTAGATTTCAATTTTTAGTTGCTAGTATTGGAAAGATCAATCTTTAAACATCTTATCTCTGTATGTTTTTGTAAAACTATGTAAGGATTTGTGCTGTTGTTAAGTCAAAGTTTGCTATTTCTTAAATTGTCTGTTGTTAAGTTGTCTGCTGCTATGCTGTCTTGTGTGTTTATATGGATTATGTGATATTCTTGCTTGTGTTTTTGTGGTTTTCTACTAATCTTTTGCAGATATTCATAAGTTCACATCAAGTAAAGCAAGGAAACTTAAAGTTCATTAACCACAGAGATGAGTACAATACAAAAGATCCATTACATTCAAAAGACATCAAGACACAAGATTTCCAAGACAAACAAACTTATCCCCTAACCAAGCTTCCTTTTTCCCTTGTCGGTGAGGTCAGGCATGGTCTTTATACCTCTTCTGCCTTCCATTAGTCTTGACACTTGTGGACATGGAAGACACAACACAACTTTAGGTATAGACTTTGAAGATGCTTGCTTCCTTTCTGGCACCGTGACCTTAGGCTTTGAAGATGCTTGCTTCATTTCTGGCATTGTGATCTTGCTCATTCCTGCTACGGCCTTCTCCATCTCTTTAATGAGGACTTTTGATAAGGATGGAATCCATGTTTTGTCATCCGAGTCAGAGGATGAGACACTTAAGTAGGATGGTGGTGTGGGAAGCTTATTGGAGTCTGAAGAGGAGATATTCATTGGCTTCTTGGATTTCTTGAATCTTGCTGCTGCTCGCTTTGTTCTTCCCGTTGGTTTGCACCCTGGTTAAAAATTTGATGACCAACCATTATCATCAGATGATAATGAATTAGATGGAATTTCTATGATCGGTGTCTTTGAAGAACTCATGATGATTGGATTATTGTGTTAGGGTTTGTGGATTTTGGGATTAGTTAAAGTCTCAAGGAAATTTATAGACTTACGGTGTCTATGGGTATTCAATGGGGGGTTGGTGTTCGCAATTAATTTGATTGAGGGTTAATTCAGAGAATTGGGGAAAGTTGACTTTTAGTCAAACATTTGTCACTCTGCTGCTGAGTTTGAAAGTAAAGGGGCCAATTTGTAAATTTTGGCGCGCATAGAACCCTAATTAGATCAAAACGGTCTCAAACCCAATTCGATCTCATTTCGAACCATAAGCGCCCAAAGTTACACTCTATTCTCACCCTAAACCCAGATTCACATCATTGGATCAAAAACCCCTAAATTAAAAATCTCATTTACAATGGCTAGAAGAAAATTCCCTGTTGAGCACAATCAAATTGCGTTTCTTCAAAAGATTCCTGAAGCTGAAGGTTTCACTAAAGTCATGGACTTTCTTAATGCATCACAATTAAGGTATGCATTAACGGTGGATCCTCCTATATTTAAATCCTACATGCGACAGTTTTGGTCGACTGTTACGATCGAAACTAGACATGGGGAGCAAATGTTAATTGGTATAGTGGATGGAGCAAGTATAGTAGTTATTGAAACATCTATAAGGCGAACTCTTCGTCTTAAAGAAGATGAAGCAACCACTTGTCTTCCTACAGACACTATTTTCGCCGAACTTGAGAAAATTGGGTATGAGAGGCAAAATTCTAGTGGTAAACTTTTTAAACGCCTTCTTTGCCCACATTGGAAATTTCTTCTTCATACTATTCAACACTGTTTAATTGCAAAAGCAGGTGGATGGAATGAGTTCAGTGCATCTCAAGCATCAGCTTTGATTTGCCTGGCCTCAGGACAACCATTTAACTTTTCATCTATGATTTTTGAAGGATTGAAGAAGTATGTCACTGGAAAATTTTATATGTATCCAAGGTTTTTACAACTTATTATAAACAGTCAACTTCAGGAACCCTTGGTACATAAAATCATTGAGCCAAGTAATAAAATGACTATCAAAATGTTTGCTTTTCTAAAGAAAAATGGGATTGGTTTTTCTGGTGCTATAACTCCTTTATCTCAACACATTTTGGATATTGTGGCTGCTGCAAATGAGGATGAAGAAGCTGGAACTCCCACAGCTTCCCATCACACATCCTCCTCTGCAAGTTTGAATGAATCATTTTCCAATGAACCCCAAAATACCCATTCACCTAGGTATTCACAAGAACAGGGCACTAAGTTACCTCAGACTAGTGCTAGTATGGAAGCAGATGAGGCTGCCATAGGTGATGGAGATGGCATGAAGGAAGGGGCTGACACTACTGTCTCTGGTTTAGTAACTGAGCAGGACAGTGTCAACATAAGTAAGACCCCAACCTTGGCAACATCTAATTCTAAAGGTTCTCCTGAACCTGCTGCACAAGATGGTAACCCCAGCCAACTGGCTAATATAGGGGGCTCAGATGTTCAACCTAGGGTTGAAACTGAGTTTCAGTCCCAAGATTCACCTCTCTGGGAAGTTAACACATCCCGAAGTGATGAGGACAGCCATGGAACTACCAATGAATTGATGGATAATACTGTACACATTGTCAATGCCCATGATGCACCTCTCGGACCAGGTCACACAGGTCGAAGTGTTGAGACTAGTCTTGAAAATCCAAATATTGAATTGATGGGTACTTCAACTGTACAAAATGCCAATGTCAATGATCCACCTCTTGGGTAAGGTAATACAGACCGAAGTGGTGAGACTATTATGAAACAAATTGCTGAATTGACGGATACATGTACAAAATTGTCAAAAGAAGTCCTTGTTCTTACTGAAGAGTTGCAGGTGATGAAGAACTCTCAAACCACTCAAGATGCAGTCATTCACAAACTAAAGTTAAGGGTAAAGCATCTAGAAAGTGTTCTATGGAAAAGAACAAGATCTTCTCACAGTATGAAGGCTAAGTTAAGGAAGAGTTCCAAACCATGTTTGGAAGAGGATGCTTCCAAACAGGGGAGGAATGACCATGAAGATAGTCATGTACTAAAGGGTTCATGGAAGGTTATAAAAGATTCAGGGGAGGTTATAAAGGATTCAGGGGAGGTTGTGATAGAAAAAGGTGAAAATGTTGCTGATATTGGTGAAAAGAATGCACAGATTGACTCTGTTGCTGGTGCAGAACACTCTGTTGCTGGGTTAAAGCACTCTGCTGCTGAACCAGATGAAGACACAATGCCCTTAGCTCAATTATTGTTAAATCTTGGAACCCAAACATCTGCACCATCAAAACAACAAGAACAAACTGCTGTTTCTAATTCACAATCTGCTGTTACTGCACATCATGTAAAATCATCAACTCCAAGACCCAAGCCCAAAGGAATTGTCATAAAAGAACCCACTTCTACACTCAAACCTATATCATCATTTATTTCATTAGGAGATAAAGGAAAAGGTGAAGAAGTTAAAGAACCTGCACCTTATCCTACACACCTTCCATTTGAGTTCTGGCCAAAAGAAGATCAAGATAGGCATGATAAAGAAGCTGCTCAAAGATTGGCTGATGAACAAGCAAAAGAAGATCAGATTGCTCATGATGAGGAATATGCAAGGAAGGTGGCAGCTAATGAAGAAAGGAATATCTTTGAATTTATGGAAAGATCCAAATCTAAAGATATTAATCAAGAAGAGTTTAATGAACAGTTACAATATTTCTTGGATTCTTCATTGATTGTAAGAGGTCAAGCTTCATTGATAATGAAAGATGAGCAGTTGGATGAAAATGAAAAGACAGAGGAGCTTGTAGAGTTTATACTAAAAAAGAATAGAGTAGCTAAATGGGAAGAGCTGATTCTGAGAATTAAAGAAGGACAGAAGTATGGGTACAAAACAAAGTTACCTACAAAGAAGGAATTAGTTGATGATATGAAGTATTATTTGAAGAATGAAATAAATTACAGTATGAAAGATTTCAAAGGAAAGTTAGATGCTATAATTACAAAGGAATTTTATGAAACCTATGCTATGTTGAACTCTCCAAGGCAAGGTTTCAAAATAGGAAAGAAGAGAGAACTTGAAGTTATGGAGTCTGATAATGTGAAGGAATCAAAGACTGGAGAAGAAGGACAAATTGATAAGTAGATACTGAAAAGATTTTGAGCAGTAAGTGTTTGGAAACATCCTCTTGGTGATTAGCTGGACTTATAGGAAACTTGATGATTTTGGAGAGAAATATCAAGTTTAGGGGAGGATTTTTGGGTTTTAAGGATGCTGCTGCTCTTGGTACTTATTGAAATACACTAAGTATTACTCTGCTGCTAGTCTAAGTAACTCTGCTGCTAGTCTAAGTAACTCTGCTGCTAGCTTGAGTAACTCTGCTGCTAGTGTATTTACTCTGCTGTTGGTGTTATCTGATGGATGGTAAAATAAGTTAAGTATAATTCTGCTGCTAGCTACGAAGACTCTGCTGCTAGAGAAATTATGCTGCTGCTTATTGGATATGTATAGTATGTTAGGATAAGTATAAAAGGATACGTAAAGATATTTTTCTTGTATAGAAAGTTTTGTAACCGACTAGGACTCCTTAGTCTATAAAAGGAGGATCTAGGGTTAGGTTTTACGGACGTATCATTATTGTTTTACACTTCAAGGTTTCTTGTAACCCCGTTGCTATTCAGAGCAACTGTATTAATATATTGAAGTGTTGTTTGATTGTTAGTTATTCTTCTTAAGATCAATTGCTAATTTCCGCATAGTAATTGATTATTTGTTCAAGAACAGTTTCTATATCTATTGTCTTAGGTTTATATCTAAGATAATTAATAAGATCGTGAAGCTCTTCTGGGATCAACAAAATACAATTTATTTTAAAAATCTTGTTTGACGTGGCTCTTGATACCAATTGTGGAAAACTAGAAGGGGGGTTTGAATAGTTTTACGTCTTTTTAATTTATTATAAAACTTTGTTTACTTTTAAGAACTTAGATTCGAATTTATGTGAACTCAACTCTTGAACAATATGAACAAATATATGTAAATCTAAATTAACAATGCAAGTAAAGTAATGAATTAAAATGAAGGATAGAGATGGAAAGATCAAACCGCGAGACAAAGGATTTATAGTGGTTCGGCTACAAGGACACCTTCCTTGCCCTACTCCACTCCTCGAGCACCTAACTCGAGAGTTTTCTTCACTATGTCAACAAGCTCCTTTATGGCGGAGAAAACCTTACACAACTTTCGCTTACACCGATTTTATGACACAAAGCTAAATGTCGAGTAATAATCGTAGCTAGAACCAATCTCACAACTTCAATCACAACTTCTTCACGACTTCTTCACAACTTCTTCACTACGGCTTCACAACTACTTCACGACCTAGCACTACTTATATACTCTTCTACTTCTTCACACCTTCACTACTTACACCCCTTAACTTCTTCACAACTTCACAACTTACACACTAAACTAGCCTAACCAATTATGTTCACACCTATCTAACAAATGTACACAACTTATACAAGTGAAAAAATGATTTACAATTATGATACACCAACAACTTGGATGGAAGAGATACACCAAGTTGTAATACTTCTTGTCTTGAGGGATAGAAGTATTCTTCTCTTGCACTTGAGAGGTTGAAGCTTTGGATCACTTGAAACAAAAGCTTATAATTATATGATCAAAGGATTGATTAGAAAGAATAGGAAAGATTTGGACAGAAGGTTTTAGTGCAAAAGGTGAGGAAAAAGTCTAGGAATGAACCAGTATTTATAGGCAAAGCTGGGGGGCTGAGGAGCGTGGTTGGTCCCTTAATTAGGGGGCCGGTCCCCTTAATAATTAAGGGGGCCGCCTAGTTAATTAAGGGGGGCACCCAATGTATCCATTTCCCAGCTTTGTCTTTTTGTGGGGATGGTTTTTCTGGAACATTTTTGCCATTTTTGGTTGAAAATTTGAATTTATATATTTATAATAGATTAAACATGTTTATTTAATACCAAAAATGATTTTCTAAAAGATATAAAATGTTTGTGACATTTTATAAAAAATCTAGTGATTAAGAAAATGTTCCTTTGATCATATAATGCATTAGTCATTTGTTTATTCATACCTTAAGTGATTAAGTTGTAGAATTGAATATTTACAACTAAATACTTGTTTACGTCATAATCTTTCGTTTAATGATTTTACATTTTGTGATTATCAACACGTAGAGATATCGAAAGATGTTAATAACGTTTTTAGGCATTATTTATATCAACACCTGTCATGGAGTTACGCTATTTCCTTGCGTAATCTCACTATTGAATGTCGAGTTTGTACAATTCTTGTGGTTTTGGGAATGATTTTGGATATAACGGACATACTACTAGTATAACTAGGCTGAGTATTCCAAAATTCATTGAACCTCGGGTGAATATAGACTGATCACCTATATTCAACCAGGGACAGTGGGACATAACCTGATCACCTATGTCCGACTCAGAGGTGAATTTTGCAATACTTGGAGTAGTTATAATGTAATTATGTCCGGGTTGACTTTTGGATTTTGGAAATGGTATAGTTTGCGTGTTTACACGGACAATGGAATCTTACTTCCACACACACAACATACTGGCATCACAACACCGTATGAACCGTAATGCTCCTAGCACCGCTATACTTCTCCATTATATGGAATTCTTATTTGTCGCCGTCTGGCCGTAAGTTGCATCGGGTCGGGTTAGACCCGATTGGCACCGTGTGAATCCGAGTTACATATTTGTACCCCCTTAAGAGCGTAATAAGCCCGTCTGAGCTTACTGGAATGTTTGGAATTGATTTTGGCTACGTTTCGATTTGATTTTGGCTACGTTTGGATTCGATATTGGCTATGTTTGGATTTGATTTTGATTCCGATTGAATTTGGATTGTTTGATTTTGTGATTTTGGACGTCATCCTGGATTTGGATTTGTTATTCGGCCTTGTTTTGTTATGGCCTTGTTACAGTCACCTCTACCCTAAGCCTTATGCTCAATCGATGTCGTTCAATCGAAGCTGTTCAATCAATGTTGTACCTTTCATTTTGAGTACTATGTACATTACTGATTCAACCAACTGATTGTTGGTAGCAATCAACATCTTCCCTCAGAGTTGTACTCTGAACTCGCTAAACTCTTCATTTGGCAGAAAGATTCCGCGCCCAACAGAAATCTTGAGACCTTAAGGAGTAACCTGAACCGCGTTCCTTGGGACAATCACCTAATCATTCTCTCGTCCCTCAGGAAAACCAGTTATCTTTGCTAACCTCTTATAGGATAATAAACTGCTTTTCCATTAATTTACAAACTACCTTAGATTTTTTCTACCGACCATTTGCGGGCATCCTACAAAATATTTTACTAATATTTCACGAAAATCAAAATTTTGATCTTACTACCATTTTATAAATGGCGAACTGTTTTCCTGTTACGATGTTATGAATCAAACTAAAAATCAAAATTTTAACCTTGCTACAATTTTATAAATGATAAAATTGTTTTTCTATTATCCTATAAGTTGCTTCACAAATCATTTGATAAATCATTTTGTAAGACGGTTTGCTGTTTTGCTACTATATCAAAAGCTAGACCTCTGGAGCGAATCCCGCACCTCTACCTGATTAATCGAGTGTGGCAATGGTTAGGATAGGTACCTCCAGTTGGCCAAATTCTTTTATGACGATAACTACGACTCTAGTATTTCAAACGGCACTGTGTGAAGTGATTTGTGGTCGATCGCCAAATTGTTTAGTAGAAGTTGGAGTTACCCAACTTACTAACCCTAAACTTGTTCATGAGACTACGGAGAAGATCGTTCAGATCAGAATCGAGTTGCAAGCTGCACAAAAATTGTCAGAAGAGTTATGCTGACAAATGACGTAAACTTCTTGAATTGAATCGCGAGGTCGCGATTACGTTAAGGAGGTGAGATTGTCACAACCCGTAATTTTTCCAGACGTATTTTTATACGAGATTATCCCTGTTTTTCATATATGAACTTTCTTGAACTCATTTGGGTTTAAAAACGTGAAGTTATCTCGTGAAACGTGAAATTTGTACACAACGCGTACTGGCACAACCAACGATTTGATTTGATTATTTTATTATTTGTAAGAAACGAGGCGTATGAATAGTCATTTTTATTGGAAAAAATTATTCTGAGCATAATGGCGTAAATCTCGAGTCTTGAATCGATCGTTTACTAGTCTAAACGAGCCCCGAACATGATTTCGTGAAAGATTTCAAAAATTACAATATTCGTCCCTGTGGAATTTACACCCCGCCGCCCCTAGAGTTTAGATGTGGGCTGTTTTGGTCCCTAGGGTTTGCCTAACATTAGGTCTTTCCTATATAAACATCATAATAACCCATTCTAGGGTTATCACTCCTTTTAAATTCGGCAGCCACTCATCAAATTCTGGCCACTGTTCCGGCCACCCTTCTCCATCACTGCTGCCGCCGTTAGCCACCTTCATTCCGCCGCCTTTCTGATGTTTTGAATCAAAATAAGAGTAGATCGAAGGTATATTTCAGGAGTTGTTTCAGTTTGAGTCACCTCTCTTTCCTTCTCCTTTCTTTTCTCGACATGGTAAAAATTGAGAAAACCGTTTCTTATTTATTATTTTTGGATGAAACCGATTTTATTTATTTCTGTCATTGTTTTTCATGGATTTAAAACGGATTTAAATTGGTTTATATTAACTTTGTGACTATGAAATAGATTAAAAGCGTTTTGAAATATTTTCGTATGATTAAACTCGGACTGTAATGGTGATGGTTTTGAATTTGTGTGGTAAGAAAATTGTTGTAAGAGCGTTTGTTTGATTTCGAGTTGTGATACGGGTCGGTCGACCGGGAATAAATTTCAGTCTGTGAGCTTGGAAATGATCCTTGATAGTTGGTTTTGGTTTAGAGGTAAACCTGTTTATGGTTTCGGGTTGCGACCCAAGGGGGGGTCACGTATGGATTTGGTTTAGAGCTTGGTAATGATCCTTGATAGTTGGTTTTGGTTTAGAGGTAGTCCGTTTGTGGTTGTGTTGGTTCTTGGTGCAACAAAGGAAACCCTGTTGGGTCATGTAAAACCCAAGAATGCTTCGAACATGATTTGGACACAAATTAACTAAGTGTTAACTTAAACCGAGAACAATTCAAGTCACTGAGAGAACAGCCTCTCAGTGAGTCATCTTCAGGATGCTTAAGGCGAATTCAAGAAGAAGGATTCACTACTCAGGAAGGCGGTACTCCCTGAGTAGGACTTAAGCCAAAGAAGAAGATGATGGTTTCAGTGAGTATTGGATAAGAGCTCACTGAACCCCAGTCTCCTCAACCAACAAAGTGATTGAATGACTGAGGAACCAACGCCTGAAGAAAAGGCGGGAACAATAGGGAAAAGATCTGAGAAGATAAGAGTGTAAACCCAACACTCTTCTCTTGTCAGACTCTACCTTCCCTATTGCGGCTAAAAGTCATGGAGTGTCAGCCAACAACTCCCAAAGACTTATTTAGCCCTTTCCTATTGGTTCTTGGAAATGACAATTACTATTTGTAATTGTCAGACACGCAACCTCAACAACTTGTATTATATTTAATCACTTATACTTAGAATACTTGTGTATAAATAGATCAACTGTGAGAGAAGTTAAAGAGTGCTTTGTATAATTAAAGTCTTGAACTTTTACAAAGAAACTTCTCTCCTACAAAGAGTAAACAACTCACTGAGATAGCTCAGTGGGTATATTGTTACCACTCAAGCAAAGCTTGAGTTTCGATAGGAGACACCCCATACCCTTGTCTATTCAATCCCAAGTGTTTGTTCCGCAAAACACTTGGGTATAGATTCTTGGAATTATTTCTAATAAGAATTTAAACGTTGAAAAATATTGTTGTTTTTACATTCACGTTTTATAACTGTTAGAATAATCCTTAAACATTGTATTAGTCATTAACACTAATAGATTAACTTTCTAGTTAATTCTAATCGTGTAAAGGGACCAACAAGTGGTATCAGAGCCTCTGGTTTATAAAATCTTTTAAAGTAACCAAGAGTGCTCTAGGTTTTTAAAACCAAGATCCTACTATGGCTGATATCAATGTACCCCAGCTAGTCGACAAAAAGGGTGGCAGCTACTCAGCTGTTGCACCCAGACTTGAAGCTGGGAAATTTAGCAAATGGAAGAAGCGTATGATTTGCTATCTTACTGGTATGGAACCCTACTACATCACCTGTATCAGGGATGGCCCATTTGTCCCAAAGACTGCCGCAGGGCTTAACAAGCCTGAGGCTCAATGGACCATTGATGAGAGGAGGGTGGTCAATCAAGACCAACGCCTGAAAAGCATCCTTATATCATGTCTTCCTGACGATATAATGGAATCAGTCATCAACTGTCTTACAGCCAAGCAAACTTGGGATGACTTGGTAAACAGCTTTGAGGGTCCCTCAGATACCAAGGAAAATAGGGTCATGGACCTTAAACTTGAGTATAATACTTTCAGGTCAAAAGACTCTGAAAGTCTCTCACAGACCTACACCAGATACAAAACTTTGATAAATGAATTATCAAATGATGGTGTTGTACTGACCAAACATGAGACAAATGTTGGCTTTGTCAACAGTCTCCCTGAGAAGTGGCTCAACTTCTCACAAGGCCTGAGGAATGCTAACCACATTCAGAACCTTGAGCTCCTTGAAATTTATGGGAAGTTTGTCTATGAAGACAACTTGATCTCAAGGAGATATCCTGACTCAAAAGCTTTTGAGTCCAAAAAGGCCTTAACCTCCACACCCATATCAACTGCTTTCTATTCTAATGGTGTTGTGCAGGATACTCAAGAGGATTCTGAAGAAGAAATTGATGAAAGAACTGATGAGGAATACCTGAATGATCTAAACTTGGAATTCCAAGAAAGGGCACTCCTTGCTAGTTCAAAACGTTTCATCAAAAGGAATCAGTCCAACTTTACAAAATCAAAAGCAAATGAGACCACTGAATGTTTTAAATGTGGTAAAAAGGGTCATTTTGCTAGGGACTGTTATTCTAAAAATATCTCAGAACCCTCTTACAAATTTTCAGGAATTAACAAGTTTCAACCTAAAATGTTTCAGTCCACCCAACAATTCCAAAACAAGGGTCAAAAGGATTTTGAAACAAAATATAGGAATATAAAAGCTAAACTTGCACTTCTTGAAACTAACCCCATATTGTCTCAGGCTCCTCAAACATCTAAACCTATTCAGACAAAGAACAAGGTTTTATTAGCTGAAGCATATGATTGGGATGATGAAGAGGTTTCCTCAGATGAGGAAATAAGAGTTAGTGCACTGATGGCACTTTCAGAAGAGGATCAGGTGGCTGTGGGAAAAAGTCATGCTAGAAATGGAGAGTGGGTCAACATCACCATGAAGAAGGTAACTACTTTACTTTCTATGGATAATGATTCTGATTGGCAATCTTACATGAATTATATTTGTGTTGATCTAAAGTTTGTTGAAGAACAAAGGCTTAACTTGCTTTCAAAATATAACAATATTGTGTCTGAATTAAACAAATGTAGAGATGAATTGCTTGTACTTAAGCAAGCCAAACTAGAAACAATAACTCTACAGATTCAGAACACTGAGATTTTGAAACAAAACCAAGTCCTTCAAACTGAACTCAACAAAGAAAAAGCCATTATTCAAAGCTGGACCAGGAAGAACCCCAAGGTTTTTGACACTGTGGGATTAATCTCTCAGAAAACCATTGGTATTAACCCTCTTATGGTTGATCCAACTGTGTGTCAAAATGAAATGAACTTTGTTCCAGCTGGCATATCTTTTGAGCAAGAATTACTTCCCAAGTCAAATGACTGGATTGTCAGGGACAACCCAGTCAGTAAGTTACCAAACTTTGAGACTGGAAAGATCTTGCTTCCTGAAAGTCAGGCCTTGAAAAATATGCTAGGACTCACTGATAAACTCAGTAAGCTTGAACTCACTGAACCACTCACTGAGTCCTTGGATGAGTCTGAATCAGAATCATATCCTCCACTTCCTCCACTGAATACCCTTCAGGGTGCTACACCTAACCTAGGCCTCCCACCTATGGTCTTCTCACCACACTCTCCTAAGGAGAGATCAGGAAGGGGAACAACCATCCTGAAGAGAGCAAACCTTGATGTCTCAGTAAATACTGATGACTCATCAACTTCAGTCCCTTCTGAAGAAACAACCCAAAGCCCTGACTCAAAAATTGATCAGTTGGCTGAAATGGTCAGGAAGCTAGGAGAGAAGATTGAATCTTCTGAGAAATCTTCTCAATCCAAGAAGGAACAAAAACCAACTTCCTCAAAGACCAAACCCAAATCCACCAAACCCCTGAAAAGATGTGAGCTATGCAACTATACAAATCACCTCACTGATGATTGCTATAGAGTCCTTTATTGCATGATTTGCAAAAAGGAAGATCACAGGACCTCTGATCATAAACAATGCTCAGTCATGTCAAACTTTTCAGGACTCAAGGCTCAGTGCCTGAACTACCCTTCTGATTCTAAGCAGAAACAGAAGCAAAAGGCCAAGCCTTTTCCTCCCTGCCCTTTGTGTGGATTTAATGACCACCATCCTGACGATTGTCAATATGACAAACATGGTGAATCTAGTGGAAGCTCCACTCAGAAATCCTCAGGAAAAGACAAGGTCATTCAGTCAAAAAGAGGAATAAAGCAATCCTCTCAGACTACTGAGGCTACCCCTACTACCATATGCAAAACATGTGGTAGCTCAGTCCACTCAACCACTGACCATGAATCAATTAATACTTTCATAAGGACCTACAATACCAAACCCTCCATGAAATGGAGTCCTAGAAAGAACTGACCTAGTTTACTATTTGTGCAGAAACATGCTAGGGATCCTGTTTGGCATCTAGATAGTGGATGTTCAAGGAGCATGACTGGTGTTAAGGAGTGTCTGCACAAATATGTAGAAGAACCAGGACCCAAAGTGATATTTGCTGACAATTCATCATGTCTCACTGAAGGTTATGGTTCAGTCAACTGCAATGGTATTGTCTTTACTAGGATAGCATATGTAAATGGTCTTAAGTATAATCTGATCAGTGTCAGTCAACTATGTGATGCAAAGTACATAGTTCAGTTTGATGATAAGCAAGGAACCATCTTTAATGCAAATAAGGAAATTGTCCTCATTGCACCTAGGAGACAAGATGTTTATGTACTAGACATGTCAAGTCTAACTCAGGATGGAACATGTCTCTTTGCTAAGGCCACTGATGCACTCAACTGGCTTTGGCACAAGAGACTAACCCACCTGAACTTCAAGAACATTAACAATCTTGTAAAACAAAACAAGGTCCTTGGCTTACCATCACTTGTGTTTTCTAAGGATAAACCATGCTCAGCTTGTGAAAAAGGTAAACATCACAGAGCATCCTTTAAAACCAAAACCAACTTTTCCATCAGGAACTGCCTACATCTTCTCCATATGGATCTATTTGGACCTGTCAGTCCAAGGTCTATTAACCATGAGAAGTATACTCTGGTCATAGTGGATGAATACTCAAGATACACCTGGGTATTCTTCCTGATCAAAAAGAGTCAGGCAGCTGAAACAATTATGTCCTTTGTCAGGAACATTGAAAATCAAAATGACATTAAAGTCAAACAAATTAGAACTGACAATGGGACTGAGTTCAAAAATAATGAACTTGAAAGTTTCTGTGATGAGAAAGGTATTTCCCAAAACTTTTCCTCTCCATACACACCTGAACAAAATGGTGTTGCTGAGAGGAAAAACAGAACACTCATTGAAGCTGCCAGGACAATGCTATGTGGATCAGTCCTCTCCAACCATTTTTGGACTGATGCAGTCAAAACTGCCTGTTACACACAAAACAGATCCATAATTGTCAAGAGACATGGGAAAACCCCATATGAGTTATTCAAAGGAAGAATCCCTGACATCAGCTACTTCCATGTCTTTGGGTGTCCTGTGTTTATTCATAATCACAAGGATCACCTAGGGAAATTTGATGCAAAAGCTGATGATGGATACTTCCTGGGATACTCACTTGTCTCAAAAGCCTTCAAAGTGTTCAACACAAGGAGACAGCAGACTGAGGAAACATTTCATGTTACCTTTGATGAGAGTACTGATGCAATCAGGTTCTCAACTGCCTCAGTAGAAGAGATAGGAATTGACAATTCTCCAAGATATCCTCCTGATGAATATCTGTCTGAGAACAATCCTTCTACTCAGTATCAAGATGATGCTAACCTCTCCTACTACATTATCCCTCACAACCTACCAAACCCAACCATCACTGAGTTTGTTGAAGCACATACAAGTACTGATGATATCCTTCAGTCTGAACAAAATACTCAGGACCCAAACAATCTCAGTGATGACTCAACCCACTTGGACACACAAGGAAATAGTAATCCTGTGTCTAATCCTGACAATACCCATCAGGCTTCTACAAGTTCTAACCCACTCCCAAGACCTCAGGATAGTTGGACCAGATCTCAGGATATAGAACTTGTCAATATCATTGGTGAGCCTTCTGAAGGCATGCTTACAAGAAGCATGGCTGCTGAACTGAGAGCAGCCTCATCCAATGAATGCCTATTTGTGGACTTCATTTCCACAATTGAACCCAAAAGTGTTAAAGAAGCACTTAAACATCCAAGTTGGGTTCAGGCCATGCATGATGAACTAGAACAATTTGACAGAAACAAGGTAATGACCTTGGTCAAATGTCCTGAGAATGTCTCAGTCATTGGCATGAAATGGGTATTCAAAAACAAAACTGATGAGAATGGCATAGTCATTAAAAACAAAGCCAGACTTGTAGCCAAAGGCTATAATCAACTAGAAGGCATTGACTATGAAGAAACATTTGCACCAGTAGCAAGGATGGAAGCCATCAGGATCTTCCTTGCTTTTGCTACATACATGAACTTCAAGGTGTACCAAATGGATGTTAAAAGTGCATTCTTAAATGGTTCACTGAAAGAAGAAGTTTATGTTGAGCAACCTCCTGGATTTGAAAGCCATGAGTCCCCTGATCATGTCTATAAGCTTAACAAAGCCCTTTATGGACTGAAGCAAGCTCCTAGGGCATGGTATGAGACTCTCTCAGCCTTCTTAATCCAAAACAAATTTGTCAGAGGCAAGATAGACAACACATTGTTTATCTATAAGACAAATAATGATGTCATACTAGTACAAGTGTATGTTGATGACATCATCTTTGGCTCAACAAGCTTCAAACTTTGTAAACAATTTGAAAAACTAATGGCAAAGAAGTTTGAAATGAGCATGATGGGGGAACTGACATACTTTCTTGGTCTTCAGATCAAGCAGACTGATAGAGGAACCACTATCAGTCAAGAGAAGTATGTAAAGAATCTACTGAAGAAGTATGATCTCAGTGACTGTGCCTCAGTCAAAACTCCCATGGCTCCCCCAAACAACCTTGGTCCTGACCTAACTGGTAAACCAGTCAATCAAACTCTCTTTAGAGGAATGATAGGATCACTGATGTATCTACTTGCATCAAGGCCTGATATCCAATTCTCAGTATGTCTATGTGCCAGATATCAATCTGACCCAAGAGAATCTCATGTCACTGCTGTGAAAAGGATATTCAGGTACCTGAAGGGCACTCCTAACCTTGGATTATACTATCCAAAGTGCTCAGGACTTGATCTCAAAGGATACTCAGATTCTGACTATGCTGGATGCAACATGGATAGAAAAAGCACCTCAGGCTCTTGCCAAATTCTTGGTGGGAAATTAGTCTGTTGGAGTGCTAAGAAGCAACAATCCGTTGCCCTATCCTCAGCTGAGGCTGAATATGTTGCTGCAGCTAGTTGTTGTGCAAATGTACTCTGGATGAAAAGTCAACTCAGTGACTATGGAATTCAGTACAAGATGGTACCCATCTTTTGTGATAACACAAGTGCAATTGCAATCTCTAACAACCCTGTTCTTCATCAGAGAACAAAACATATTGATATCAGATATCACTTCATCAGGGACCATGTCATGAATGGTGACATTGAATTACACTTCATTCCTACTGAATATCAGTTAGCTGATATCTTCACCAAACCTTTGGATGAACCAACTTTCACAAGACTGAAAGCTGAATTAGGAATGTTGGATATAGAGAATCAGTCCACTGACTAATTTTTTTCTCTTCCAACAAAAGTGTAAATTCTTAAACATCTCAGGTCCCTGACTCAATATGTATATCAGTGAAAACATCTCACTGAATCATCATCCTCAGGAACTAAACCCAAGTCCCTGAAAACCAATCACTGAATGAAAAGTCATTCAGGACCCTGAAAAGGACATTAAATACTAACTTAAATGCTCTAAGTATCTAGTTAGTAAATGTCCGAGGTTGGTAACTGAACACATATTTAATTCAAGAATATTTGTTCCTTTTAGCCTTTCTGGCTTCCACCTATGGGCCACCACATTCCCACTTGGCATTAAATGCCTCTCCAATCACATTTCAAATATGTGATGACTCATCTCTGCAAGTTGCACTTTTGCAGAACTGCTCAACTGTTCACCTCGACTGTTGCGCTAAACCAGGAAAGTGGAGTGTTGGCATTAAATGCGGATCCCAAAACTTATTATTCAAATCAATTTCCAAATAATTTTTTTTGAATAAATAACGATTTGCTCAAATGACCAAAACACCCCCATCTCCTCTTTCCTATAAATACCCCAACCAGAAGAATCCACACACACGTTTTTATAGAATTTTTAAGCAAAACTCTGCCATTTTCTTTTCTCAAAAACAAATTGTGTGTGCATTCTTAAGCTTTAGAACCCCTTTAACCCTAGTCAAACCCAGACTTACCCATAAATGGCTTCTTCTAAAGCTGTGAAATATGCCCCCAACGTGGATTTCACAATGGAGGGTGTAGACCTAACCAAAAATAATGTGGTGGGAAATTTCTCATATCCACAAATGTACCCAGCCTACAAGAACGTTATGAAATATCTTCGTAATTGTTTTCTTGCAAAGGCTTTCACCCATACCCCCTCAGTCATCTATCATGACTATTTGAGGGAATTCTGGTGTACGGCTGTGGCAACCAGCCCCAAAGACACCAAAGAGTCAATCATCACCTTCACGGTGATGAATGGGAGTAGAACCCTCTCCTTTGACTACTCAGCATTCATCAAAGCCACAGGCCTTAACTTTGCTGAAGCCTTTTCCCCCAACCCTACTGATCAGGACATAAAGAATGAACTGATCTTTCTTGCACCCCATGACCCCAGACGTCCAGGGATGTCTGTGGGAGGCTTACTGGAAAAGGCTCCAGTAGTCAAAACATGGTTCCACCCTATTTGGAGGATACTGATGACATTTGTCATTCAGGTCCTGGGTGGAAATAAATCCTCTACGGAACAATTGAACTCATCACAACAATTGATGTTGTTCAGTCTCCTTGAGGGTACAAAAATAGACATCGGAGGAATAATCTTCCGAGACCTCGTTGCTAAGCTCTCAGGAAAACATAGGCAAAGGCACATGTCCTATCCTAGATTTGTTTCCTGTGTGCTTCAGGACCTACTCGGTTCTGACTATGTGAGGACTGATGCAGAAGGTACGAAGCCTGAGGTACTGCACAAGTCAAACTTCACTAGTAGCATAAGTGAGGTTACACATATTGCCCTGACTGAATACATGCAATCAGTCATTCAGGGCAATGACGCTATCTCTCCTGTTCCTTCACCGACCAAAAAGGTGAAGAAGACAAAGAAGGGTCAGTCCAGCCAGGTGGTTAGACCCAAGCCACTCGCCACTGAGACTGATCCTCAAAACCAACTCAACCTCAAAAAGAGGTTGAAAAAGGCCGAGACCTCTGAGACACCCATTTCTGAGACCCTCTTGACCTCAAAACAAAGGCCAACGGAAGTCACTGAGCAATCATCCTCAGTGACCTCGGGCACTCCCATTCCACATGGTCCAACTGACAAAAACAAGTCAGACAGATCAGGAAGCATTCCCCCCTCACATCCCGATGAAGGTACTGATAAATCACAATCAGTGCCCAAGGGAGGAAAGGGTCCTGAACCCTCGGTAGGGCAGCACCACCCTACTGGGAAGAGGATCCACACCCCCTCACATCCCGATGAAGGAGCTGTCAAAAAACAATCAGTTCCCAAGGGAGGAAAGGGTTCTAAATCCTCGGTAAGGCAGCACTACCTTACTGAGAAGGGGACCCACAAACATTCACATCCCGTTAACGTTCCTGAGAAATCATCCTCAGGATCTCAGGGAGTAAAGGACCCTAAATCCCCTGAAGGACAGCACAATCCTGATGGGAAGGGGGTCCACAAATCTTCACAATCAGTACCTAGTGATACTACTGGAAAGCACCCATCAGTAGTTGAAGGTACTAAGGGGGACAAAGACTCAGAGGGAAAGAAACAACCCGCTGATATGGAACCCATCAACCCCTCAGGCGGATCCAGTCCTTCAGGAACTGCCCCCAAAAGCCAGGCTGGTGTTACCCCAGTTGTTATGGCTAGTCAGGCTGAGAAAACCCACTCAGTTATTATGACAAAGGGGTCAGGACCTGACCAAACCGAAGGCAAATCTTTTTATAAAGAGGAGCCGGTTGATTTTTTGGGTATTGAGTCCATGGGGGACTATCAGGCTTTTATGGAGTCTGATGAAGAGCTCAGGGAAGAGAGTGAAGAAGAGATTTTTGAGGCAGGAGAGGATATGGAAACTGATGTACAACCTGAACAACCTGAACCATCACATCAGTCCTCTCCAAGCCAAAGTGAAAAGTCAGGTTCGAAGTCTCCTGAATCTTCTGATACTGGGGACATCCTCCAAAAGTATGATAACTCTCTTCCCCTCACTGAAAGAACATTGGTCAAATTCCTACTTAAGACCAACAGAGCTCTTTTCACTGGTCTCACTGAAGAGATGTTTGATCAACACACTGAAGCAGCTGTTCACTATGCCAACCTGAAGGCAGATGTTGAAAGTTTTCATGAAGATGTGATCGAAATCCAATCAGACACCAAACATTCCCTGACAGCTATTGATCTTCATTTCCAGAAGTTCAATCTTTCTCTTGAAGGCATCACCAAAAGCCTTGGTACTATTCAGACAGCTGTTAAAGATGACCCCATACTCACTGAAAAGATCCTTCAAGCTGCTGAGACTTATCAGAAGCAGTCAGCTGAAATCCATGATCTCTTCAGCTTACTGAAGGATTCTAAACTTCAGGGTCTTACTACCTCCTTGGACTCAATCAGGACTTCCATGGGTCTTCAGGAAAAACATCTTGGTACTTGGGCACAATCTTCCACATCCTTGGCATGGTCTCTTGGCTCAAGGATGTCAGGCATCGAAGCTTCTCAGGCTTCTCTGGCAGATCAGATCTCGAGTCTTCAGAAAGACACCTCGGACATCAAATCAATGATGACTGAGATCTATCAGGCCTTCAAAGGTCCTACTACTCCAGTGACTCCAACTCTTGCTATCACCATGGCTCATGCAACAGTTGAGGGGGAGAAAGACACTGGAGTCTCAAGCCAACAACCTCCTTCTCACACTGAGGGGGAGATTCCTTCTCACACTGAGGAAGCCTCTTCCTCCCATCAAGATAAAGGCAAAGGCATTCTCACTGAGCCTGAGCCTCAACCAGCACCTATCACGGTTGCAAAGGATCCTGAATCACCTCTCAGGATCCCATATGAAATTGATGGAGTTCTTTACCACTTCTCAGCTGATGAACTCAGTACTTATCTTCAGGAAGAGGAGGCAAAGAAGAAGTTGAAGGAAGAGGAGGAGGCAAGCAAGTCTGCCTTAATCAAGGTTGTTCATGAGGAGGCTGAGAAAATTGGTCTTGAGGCTAAGGATCTCTCAGGAAGAAAAGGTGGTATGACCTTTGTGAAAGCTCAGTCTGAGGAGATGACCACTCTCAGGCAGAAAAGGGAGGAAAGAGCCAAACGGGCTGAAGAGATCAGGCAGAATAGGATTAAGAAATATCAGTGGTACATGAATGAAAGGTTAAAGCCAGAACCAATCACTGATGTTCATATTCAAAGAAACACCAATCCTGCCGTTGTCACTGTCTACAGAGGTGCTGACAAGAGAAACTTTGATGTTCATTCACCTTTCAGATTCGCTGACTTTGGGATCACTGAATTGGACGAGTTGGGTCCATTAATAGCAAAGAAATCAAATGTTGTGGTCCCTAATCTGATGAAGTCTTTGAGTCTGAGGTATGAAAGATTGGCAGCAGCACCTAAGGAACTTGGCATTCAATCTCCTCTACCTGAATCTGCACAACCTGCTACTTCTCAGTCTTCTTCAAGGAAAAGAAAGAAGATAGAAGCTGAGCCTGAGATCAAGATTCCTGGTCTTGACTGCAATAGGGCTCTCCCTGAAGGTGTTCCTTTCAGGAACAATATGGTCATTGAACAGCCTGAAAGAGGCTTGTTCTTCATTGATGAGTTTGGTGACAAAGCCTTCCAGAGGTGGATTGATATTGATCTATCAGGGATCAAAGCTATGCTAGGCTTTCTGATAATGGCCTCTCCACTCAAGAGTCCTGAGAATGTAAGGTTTTGTCATGACCTGAAAAGAAAAATCAATGAACATCCTGACCAACATGAGCTGCAGTCAAAGAAGCCCAAGCTTGAAGCCCTTGGAATCAAATTGAACTGATGACCTGCCTGAACACCCACCACTATCCCTTTTTGTACTTAGTTTTGTTAGGACTTGTAAATGATATTAATAAGATGATGTTTTTATTATTTCAGTGTCCTTATTTACATTCTAGTACATTCAGTATGAGTAGAAGTCTTTAGCTCACTCATATCTGATCAAAAACACTTAGGAATAATTTATATCCAAATAGGGGGAGATTGTTGGGTCATGTAAAACCCAAGAATGCTTCGAACATGATTTGGACACAAATTAACTAAGTGTTAACTTAAACCGAGAACAATTCAAGTCACTGAGAGAACAGCCTCTCAGTGAGTCATCTTCAGGATGCTTAAGGCGAATTCAAGAAGAAGGATTCACTACTCAGGAAGGCGGTACTCCCTGAGTAGGACTTAAGCCAAAGAAGAAGATGATGGTTTCAGTGAGTATTGGATAAGAGCTCACTGAACCCCAGTCTCCTCAACCAACAAAGTGATTGAATGACTGAGGAACCAACGCCTGAAGAAAAGGCGGGAACAATAGGGAAAAGATCTGAGAAGATAAGAGTGTAAACCCAACACTCTTCTCTTGTCAGACTCTACCTTCCCTATTGCGGCTAAAAGTCATGGAGTGTCAGCCAACAACTCCCAAAGACTTATTTAGCCCTTTCCTATTGGTTCTTGGAAATGACAATTACTATTTGTAATTGTCAGACACGCAACCTCAACAACTTGTATTATATTTAATCACTTATACTTAGAATACTTGTGTATAAATAGATCAACTGTGAGAGAAGTTAAAGAGTGCTTTGTATAATTAAAGTCTTGAACTTTTACAAAGAAACTTCTCTCCTACAAAGAGTAAACAACTCACTGAGATAGCTCAGTGGGTATATTGTTACCACTCAAGCAAAGCTTGAGTTTCGATAGGAGACACCCCATACCCTTGTCTATTCAATCCCAAGTGTTTGTTCCGCAAAACACTTGGGTATAGATTCTTGGAATTATTTCTAATAAGAATTTAAACGTTGAAAAATATTGTTGTTTTTACATTCACGTTTTATAACTGTTAGAATAATCCTTAAACATTGTATTAGTCATTAACACTAATAGATTAACTTTCTAGTTAATTCTAATCGTGTAAAGGGACCAACAAAGGAAACCCACTTAGGGTGCGTGTAACTATTGAGTATGGTCAAAACAGTTAGGATGAGTCCTGGTTGTGATGGTTATGGTTGATTCGTATGTTTGGGATTGCTTGCTTATGTTGTACTCGAAAGCCAAAAACCAACCGCAAGGGTGTGTCTTATTTATTTTTCAGCCGAAGGGAACCACCCACATAGGGTGCGGCTTAGTCTTTGTATTAACGAAAAATGCCAAGGGGCGTTTTGTTGTCTCGGCTGAATTAGGGTGCATTTGATATGTTCTTGCGAGAGTGGGTGTGTTAGTGTAAAACCCGAAAATTACCACAATCCGAAATGACCAAAGTACCATCTAAATTTGAAATTTTAATAACTTATGAAATACGCTATAAATTAAACTCGAGTTATATATCATGTTATGACTCGAAATTAAACGATATGAACTTGTAACCTAAATTATTAAATCTTTAAATCACGAATAAGATCACAAAAACACTAAACTATGATGTGACTAAGAAATACCTAACTTTAATATACGAAACTACTACTTAAAAACATTCGCGCGTTTTCTTTATGTGTTTCCGTGGGCAGAATGTAAATTGTCATACAAGCGACACATTCCTTAAAATACTCTATACATATTATTTTGCTCACGTTTAGACAATATTTGAGCTAATCCTTAATATTGCCCACACGTTTCATGGCTCATTTTTTTTTTAAGATACACACATCTCCTTTCCAAATGTAAGCAAATGACATTTCTGTGGTTCATCAACTTCACACGTGTTACTAGAAATAGACCAAGTATGTGATAACCAATTTAAAGATACATATCATATCCTTACCATAATATTAAACACGGCATTTCCTTACAAAAGTTCTCACGCTTTCATGAACCGTATAACAACCATGTATATCTCTTTGACATCTCTTTAAACCGAAGCAAAAACAAACCAAGTTATAAATCGTTATTCCTCTACACCAAGAAGCATAGGACGAAGGCTAGCAACTCTTGGAGATCGGTGTGAATGTGGTTAAGGGTTGCAACTTGCGCATTCGAGTTTGTATCAGTTTGTGTGATCACTCCTTTCCCTCTTGGGTCACTCGTTAATTCAACATTAAGGTATCAATCGTTAACCTGTTACAAGACTCAATATAATACGTATGCATATGTACAAACCTTAATCTAATCATGTTCTTGCTGCTACATGACGATAAATAAAACATGCTGTCCATTAGTCTCTAATCTGAAATCATGCTGTCAATCGATTAATATACATATAAGATATGTTGTATGTTGGTGGTCTCTTCCTGTTCGATCTGTCCTTGTTCCAGCCCTTGGTGGTCATCGCAAATCATTTTAATAAAGGTCGACATGGGTTAAATCGGGGCAGGGTTTGGTTTGTGTCTCGTACGTGTATACATGGTAACGTAGAGTCGAATGTGGTTTGTTTTGGAGTGGTACGTGTGAAGGAAATTGAGTCGCATGTTTATGGCTACGTTTTGTGTCGCGGGATAAAATAACTTGGTATCGATGGGGCCTTGTTGCTAGTGGTATTGGGTGGGTTTTGTGTGAATCGATTAAAGGCCTTTGCTGGGGTTGCATATATGCTGTAAGTGAGTGACTTAAAAGCTGTGATTGCATGTGAAGATCTCATGTGGTATTGTGTGAGTATGTTTTTTCATGCGTAAGTACAAAGTAGAGTTTGAATGGAAGAATGGCGTGGGTGTGCATGCATGAGTTCGAGAGGGTGATTTCATGTGTAAGCCGCTATAACTGGTACTAATATTAAAAGGGCATGTGTGTTTTTACTACTCTTGTGGGTCACATTTTAACTAGTGTACCTATATGTTTTGTTAAAATAAATTAAAGTCTTAGGGATGAGTGGTTTAAGTCCCATTAATCTGAGTTGTGTTGTATGATCCGAAAAGAGTGTTGTGTCTCGATGTGAATAAGGTCATGAGAAGGGTGTATATTTTTTTTGGGTTAGTCGGTATGTGGTTAATGGCATCGAGAGTTGTGGTTTGTCGTATGATCCAAATTCCTCACATATCTATATTCGACTACTTTTTGTTTTTCTTCCTTAGTGCAGCAAAGAGGCCATAAAACTAAGTTAACATGTTAAATCTATGGTGTCTAGGTGCTGTGTAAACTATAAGCAGACCATTTGATAACTAAAGGTTATTAATTGTCATATAATACACATATAATATTGGTCATATAAAACTTTGAAAGATTTGACTAATTGGCCCTAAACTTAGTAATTTACATTTTAATCCCTAATCTTTGGAGGATTGTCAAAAGCAACCCTAAACCATAATCTTTATAATATCACGTCTTAAAGTTATTTAATTGTCATTAATAACCCTAAAAGTCACAAAAAATGGAAAGCCGACGAAAACGAGTAAATCTGATTTGAAATGAATTATTAATAATTAGTCGATCATTAATTCGTGTAGATTCACTGAAGAGGGAGTGACTTCCTATTCTTATGTTATGGTTTCGTTGGCGGTTTAAGGTACGGATATTCTGCCCTTTTCAGTAAGGGGCCTTCGTTCTCTTGATTTATTAGATTCGTTTAAGATTTCCTGAACCATTGCTATGTATCCCTTGTATTGTGAACCTTGATCTGTGTACTTACTCTTGGACCCTTGTTTGAACCCTTGCCTTGATCTTTGTTTTATACCTTGTTCTGAACCTTGCCATGAACCTTGATATGAACCCTGCCATAAAACCTTGACTTGAACCTTGATATTTTTGATATCATAACTGGACGAGAAAACCTTTTTAAATGATTTATGAAAATGTTTTAAGAAACTATTCGTAAGGCTATCTTTATGGAAACCATTTTTAAAAGACCTTCTTTATGAAACTGTTTTAAAGATCACTTTTATGAAAGTCATTATTAAAGGATTTCTTTTCAACACCTATGATATGGACTTGTAATATAAACTGTTGAAATGAACTTTTAAACAAATTGATATTGACTTCCTGATTTCGACCTTCCTGATATTGAACCTCCCTGGTATTGACCTCCCTGATATTGAACCTTTGGACTACCTGATATGGAACCCTTTGATATGAACCTTCTGATCTCCTGTCCTGAACCCTGATATGGAACTTGATTCTGAACAACCTGATACTTGATACTTGATACCTGATACCTGATACTTGACACCTGACACTTGATACTTGATACCTGATACTTGACACCTGACACTTGATACTTGACACTTGATACTTGACACCTGATACTTGACACCTGACACTTGATACTTGATACTTAACCTTGACCCACAGTTTGATATTACGAGCCACCCACCAGGCATGAGGTGTTCATGTCCTTGTCATTGATGCACCGATGACTTGACTCTAGGGTAGGAGAGAGATGTCCTATCCCGTCCCTGACTTGATTATATGGTGTGTATTGGTAGACTCTGGCCACCTGGGGCGTATGGATGCATCCTAGACTTGTTTTGTTTTCTGTATATGATATATGACTTGTTATCTCTGGTGACTGATGGTGTGTGCGATACACGTCTTTCACAACCCGTGGGAGCTCATGACTCCAACCCTGAGAGGTAGCCCCTCACCCTGTATTTGGTACCGAGGTCTCCCCTCCGTACACCCTGATTACTGGACTTGATATGATTTTTGATTTCTGGGCTCGTAGTGGATTTCTGTTACCCTTACACTTACCCGTATTACTTTCCTTAACCTTGACATATTTACATGACCTTGATATCACTTATCTTTCATTACTGTTACATTATACTTGTACCTTGACTCTGACCGGTTCGTATTTCTCTTCCTGTTCTTTATTCTATATTATTGTTTTGTTTCTGTTATATCTGTTCACTGAGCTCTCGTAGCTCAGCCGCATTTCTTTTCCTGCGGCAGGTACATTTAAGCTAGGAGCTGGGTTTTAGCTTGGGATGAGAGCAACTTGTGTGAAGTTTAGACCTTGTCATTTTAGTGTGACCATTTGGATATTTATTTTGGCATGCCATTGTTGGCACTTGGATTATATTTTGTACTTCGTTATTTCTGTCTTGCACTTGATATAAGTCGTGTTGACTTATTTTCCTTTTGGATTTTATATTAAGACTTCCGCTACTTTAATTCTTGAATGCTTGTATCTGATATGAAACCATGTACTTGTGACGCCTTTGCCCTTGCCGGGTTGGGGTGTTACAATTTATGGTATCAGAGATAAGGCTTCAGAAACCCTTAGAGCTTAGGCTTGACCTGTGAGGATTGGGTAGACATTAGGTTTCCGCACGCGCACTCTCTTTTCCTGTTATGCTCTGTCATCTTTCCTTGATTCTGCTCTGTCATATTTTCCTGTTCTGCTCTGTCATTCTTCATGTTCTGTTCTGTCATATTTTCTTGATCGTCGGCTTAATTCGGAGTTTGCGGATCCGTCAGCATGCTGCGATGCAGCTCGCAACATCGAGATTTTCATAAGGGCGTTGGTTACAAACGAGACCGTGATGGCGACAAGGTGCAGCAACAGATTCAGAGTCGGGACGTCAAGGAGTATTCGGGCAAGAGCTACGACCAGAAGAAATCAGATTCGAGGGGCCGAGATTCGAAGTCAGTTTCTAAGCAGGATGGTGATCGTCAGGAGCGCAGCGTCAACCAAACGGCAGCGGAGAGATCATTCTTCTAGAGGCTATCAGCAAGATCGGGCTACTGGATCAAACTCGCAGAGGATATCATCTGAGTACTCTACTTCCCTACCTGTTTGTGGTTCTTGTGGGAAAAACCATACTGGAGCTTGTTGTATAACGTCTGGTGCTTGTTTCCGATGTGGTTCTTCTGAGCATCAAGTGAGAAATTGTCCTAAGCAATCTACGTCAGCACTTGAGAAATTTCTTGATCCTCCTCCCCCTGTTCCTCATACCGGTCGTGTCTTTATGCTTTCTGGTGACCGGACTGATCGCGCGTCTGGTATGTCTTTGTTCTGTTTTCCATCCTGTTTCATTTCTGATTCCTTGCAAATTTCGAGGACGAAATTTTCTTTTAGAGGGAAAGAAATTGTAAACCCGAAAATTACCACAATCTGAAATGACCAAAGTACCATCTAAATTTAAAATTTTAAGAACTTATGAAATACGCTATAAATTAAACTCGAGTTATATATCATGTTATGACTCAAAATTATACGATATGAACTTGTAACCTAAATTATTAAATCTTTAAATCACGAATAAGATCACAAAAACACTAAACTATGATGTGACTAAGAAATACCTAACTTTAATATACGAAGCTACTACTTAAAAACATTCGCGCGTTTTCTTTATGTGTTTCCGTGGGCAGAATGTAAATTGTCATACAAGCGACACATTCCTTAAAATACTCTATACATATTATTTTCCTCACTTTTAGACAATATTTGAGCTAATCCTTAATATTACCCACACGTTTCATGGCTCATTTTTTTTTTAAGATACACACATCTCCTTTCCAAATGTAAGCAAATGACATTTCTGTGGTTCATCAACTTCACACGTGTTACTAGAAATAGACCAAGTATGTGATAACCAATTGAAAGATACATATCATATCTTTACCATAATATTAAACACGGCATTTCCTTACAAAAGTTCTCACGCTTTCATGAACCGTATAACAACCATGTATATCTCTTTGACATCTCTTTAAACCGAAGCGAAAACAAACCAAGTTATAAATCGTTATTCCTCTACACCAAGAAGCATAGGACGAAGGCTAGCAACTCTTGGAGATCGGTGTGAATGTGGTTAAGGGTTGCAACTTGCGCATTCGAGTTTGTATCAGTTTTTGTGATCACTCCTTTCCCTCTTGGGACACTCGTTAATTCAGCATTAAGGTATCAATCGTTAACCTGTTACAAGACTCAATATAATACGTATGCATATGTACAAACCTTAATCTAATCATGTTCTTGCTGCTACATGACGATAAATAAAACATGCTGTCCATTAGTCTCTAATCTGAAATCATGCTGTCAATCGATTAATATACATATAAGATATGTTGTATGTTGGTGGTCTCTTCCTGTTCGATCTGTCCTTGTTCTAGCCCTTGGTGGTCATCGCAAATCATTTTAATAAAGGTCGACATGGGTTAAATCGGGGCATGGTTTGGTTTGTGTCTCGTACGTGTATACATGGTAACGTAGAGTCGAATGTGGTTTGTTTTGGAGAGGTACGTGTGAAGGAAATTGAGTCGCATGTTTATGGCTACGTTTTGTGTCGCGGGATAAAATAACTTGGTATCGATGGGGCCTTGTTGCTAGTGGTATTGGGTGGGTTTTGTGTGAATCGATTAAAGGCCTTTGCTGGGGTTGCATATATGCTGTAAGTGAGTGACTTAAAAGCTGTGATTGCATGTGAAGATCTCATGTGGTATTGTGTGAGTATGTTTTTTCATGCGTAAGTACAAAGTAGAGTTTGAATGGAAGAATGGCGTGGGTATGCATGCATGAGTTTGAGAGGGTGATTTCATGTGTAAGCCGCTATAACTGGTACTAATATTAAAAGGGCGTGTGTGTTTTTACTACTCTTGTGGGTCACATTTTAACTAGTGTACCTATATGTTTTGTTAAAATAAATTAAAGTCTTAGGGATGAGTGGTTTAAGTCCTATTAATCTGAGTTGTGTTGTATGATCCGAAAAGAGTGTTGTGTCTCGATGTGAATAAGGTCATGAGAAGGGTGTATATTTTTTTTGGGTTAGTCGGTATGTGGTTAATGGCATCGAGAGTTGTGGTTTGTCGTATGATCCAAATTCCTCACATATCTATATTCGACTACTTTTTGTTTTTCTTCCTTAGTGCAGCAAAGAGGCCATAAAACTAAGTTAACATGTTAAATCTATGGTGTCTAGGTGCTGTGTAAACTATAAGCAGACCATTTGATAACTAAAGGTTATTAATTGTCATATAATACACATATAATATTGGTCATATAAAACTTTGAAAGATTTGACTAATTGGCCCTAAACTTAGTAATTTACATTTTAATCCCTAATCTTTGGAGAATTGTCAAAAGCAACCCTAAACCATAATCTTTATAATATCACGTCTTAAAGTTATTTAATTGTCATTAATAACCCTAAAAGTCACAAAAAATGGAAAGCCGACGAAAACGAGTAAATCTGATTTGAAATGAATTATTAATAATTAGCCGATCATTAATTCGTGTAGATTCACTGAAGAGGGAGTGACTTCCTATTCTTATGTTATGGTTTCGTTGGCGGTTTAAGGTACGGATATTCTGCCCTTTTCAGTAAGGGGCCTTCGTTCTCTTGATTTATTAGATTCGTTTAAGATTTCCCGAACCATTGCTATGTATCCCTTGTATTGTGAACCTTGATCTGTGTACTTACTCTTGGACCCTTGTTTGAACCCTTGCCTTGATCTTTGATTTATACCTTGTTCTGAACCTTGCCATGAACCTTGATATGAACCCTGCCATAAAACCTTGACTTGAACCTTGATATTTTTGATATTATAACTGGACGAGAAAATCTTTTTAAATGATTTATGAAAATGTTTTAAGAAACTATTCGTAAGGCTATCTTTATAGAAACCATTTTTAAAAGACCTTCTTTATGAAACTGTTTTAAAGATCACTTTTATGAAAGTCATTATTAAAGGATTTCTTTTCAACACCTATGATATGGACTTGTAATATAAACTGTTAAAATGAACTTTTAAACAAATTGATATTGACTTCCTGATATCGACCTTCCTGATATTGAACCTCCCTGATATTGACCTCCCTGATATTGAACCTTTGGACTACTTGATATGGAACCCTCTGATATGAACCTTCTGATCTCCTGTCCTGAACCCTGATATGGAACTTGATTCTGAACAACCTGATACTTGATACTTGATACCTGATACCTGATACTTGACACCTGACACTTGATACTTGATACCTGATACTTGACACCTGACACTTGATACTTGACACTTGATACTTGACACCTGATACTTGACACCTGACACTTGATACTTGATACTTAACCTTGACCCACAGTTTGATATTACGAGCCACCCACCAGGCATGAGGTGTTCATGTCCTTGTCATTGATGCACCGATGACTTGACTCTAGGGTAGGAGAGAGATGTCCTATCCCGTCCCTGACTTGATTATATGGTGTGTATTGGTAGACTCTGGCCACCTGGGGCGTATGGATGCATCCTAGACTTGTTTTGTTTTCTGTATATGATATATGACTTGTTATCTCTGGTGACTGATGGTGTGTGCGATACACGTCTTTCACAACCCCTGGGAGCTTATGACTCCAACCCTGAGAGGTAGCCCCTCACCCTGTATTTGGTACCGAGGTCTCCCCTCCGTACACCCTGATTACTGGACTTGATATGATTTCTGATTTCTGGGCTCGTAGTGGATTTCTGTTACCCTTACACTTACCCGTATTACTTTCCTTAACTTTGACATATTTACATGACCTTGATATCACTTATCTTTCATTATTGTTACATTATACTTGCACCTTGACTCTGACCGGTTCGTATTTCTCTTCCTGTTCTTTATTCTATATTATTGCTTTGTTTCTGTTATATCTGTTCACTGAGCTCTCGTAGCTCAGCCGCGTTTCTTTTCCTGCGGCAGGTACATTTAAGCTAGGAGCTGGGTTTTAGCTTGGGATGAGAGCAACTTGTGTGAAGTTTAGACCTTGTCATTTTAGTGTGACCATTTGGATATTTATTTTGGCAAGCCATTGTTGGCACTTGGATTATATTTTGTACTTCGTTATTTCTATCTTGCACTTGATATAAGTCGTGTTGACTTATTTTCCTTTTGGATTTTATATTAAGACTTCCGCTACTTTAATTCTTGAATGCTTGTATCTGATATGAAACCATGTACTTGTGACGCCTTTGCCCTTGCCGGGTTGGGGAGTTACAGTTAGTGTGTTAGCAGGCCAAGAATAGGGTGAGTCTGGTTTGATATGGGCCGAAGCCCAAGTTGGATGAGTTTTGTTTTGTCAAAGGCCAAAGCCCACAACAATTCTGAAAGAATGTGTAGTATAAAATTTTTGATATTATAGTTATTTCTTTTGTGGAATATTAAACATTGACTAACGTGTTTGAACTGTTTCGACGTTGATACTCATGGGTACATTTCGGTTACTTTTGGATTGTTACATTTAGATTTGGACAACATGATTAATTATCGGACATTGATTTACGAATATGGACTTGACTTTGGATATTGGACAATATGGACTTATTGGACTGGAGACGAATACAATATATTAGACTCACGACGACTTTAATATATTTGATTCGTAACGGACACACAATAAGGAAATAATGTCTAATAACTAACAAATACTTTTTTATTTATTAAATTCTAATAAACTGTTTTGAGGAAATTGATTTATTTAAGTCTCAGCGACTTGAGAAAACTATTTTTATTAGTTAAACTTATTTCCATTTATAAGACGTTTATGTTTTGGGATATCGGGGTAAATACCGAAACGTAAAAACTGATTTATTTTATTCGAAGTGATTATTTGTCGTTAACTTTTAGGTTTGTCGTCTTTGGTTTGAGTTCTCATCATTATTCTCTCGACTATGTCGATGTCTATTTCTCTTTGGCGTGAGTTGTATGTCGAGTCTATGTTTTCTTATCACACCACACGAAACGTTGATACTAAGCTTTTGATGAGTTTTGAAATTGAGTAATCCACGAAAACTACGATACGTTGTCTTTTATAGACTTTATTATTGTGCGAGACGTATTTTGAGATAACCGTATACGTATTAGGTTGTGCCGATCCTAGACCGTTGTGTACCGCCGTGCTTGTACCTCCGTGTACCGTCGTTTCTTATGTCTTGAGACCGTTGTGAAATGCTCTAGATGCCAGTTGTGTCAGTCGTGATCTTTGCATTGCTGTGGCTAAGGTGAGTTCATGGCCCCTACTTTTACTGGTTTTTTTAAACTGTTTTTGGGGAGAATACATGGTCGTTCTTTTCACCAAACTCAATGCTTTACAAATGTTTCTATGTTGTGAACTACTGTGTTACATGATTTTGGACATATACCTGTGATGATGTGATTATATGCTGTGACATGTTTGTTTTGTGAGTACATGACGGTGCCACTGTTAACTCTCTGCTGAGGGCCCACAAGATATAGGTTTAGTTAATGTTACTGTTAACTCTCTGTTGAGAACCCACAAGTTAATAGGTTCAGTTGGTGCAACTATTAACTCTCTTTGAGAGCCCACATGTTGGTATATCTGTCGAGGTAGCTTCCCACGTGATATTGGTTATGAGTATGATGAACACCATAGGTTCAGTTGACGCGTCACTATATGAGTGTGGTATCTGTATAATTGATTATGGTTCGAGATGCTTTGACTATGTTATTATTTGCGGATTTGGTGTTGTAACTGTGATTTAGGCAGTGTGAGCCTACGTTTGGATTTGACTTGTTTGTGAACGATGATTTGGACTCGAAAACCTTTTGGTTCAACCATATTGTTTTAAACTAAACCTGTGAACTCACCAGCGTAAACTGACCCTTTTAGCATGTATTTTCAGGTTTAAGGTGATAGCTTAGTTCTGGAGGCGCTTGGCAAGGGGCATGGTCATAGACGACTCTGATATACTTCTTGTGACCGCTTTATTTATTTATGGGCCTATTTACGCACTACTTTCAAATAATGTAAATTTAACACTTTTTGGTTAATGAAATTTCTTCTAAATGGTTGAGGTAAAACCGTTCTTTGTACCTTGTGTTGTGACACCAATTGAGTAGCACCCCAATGACATGTATGCTCCCGCTGGACCTGATTTTTGGGGTGTGACAGCAAGCTTTTATTGCTAAAGAGTCTATGCACCTTGAGATGAGGTTAAGCTCTTCTGCATCTGAAAAAACTTCCTCGCAGCTTTCATGAACAATCATTGTGTCTGACCGAGTGTTAAACACGTCGATTAGAAAGAATTCTTTTGGTGTAATTAGGTTTTCGTCTCCATAATAATCAGTCGTTTGGAGGTACTCTGCGGCACAACGAAGGCCAATAACATTGTGGGATGTGAGCTCAAACTTTACACCATAACAGAATTTAGCTATAAGCTCAAATGTTTTAGCTCCACCAGGTATTTCATTAAGATGCACAACACAAACCGATCCATCATCACTATAATTGTCTCCCAGCAGCTTTGTCAATAGCCCACTTCTTGAAATGAGTGGAAACTGTACAAACGATATGGACATGGTACTTTAGAACAACTTATTGGTGGTGCTGTGGAGGGTGGTGGTGGTGGTTGGGTGGTGTAGAGGGTGGTGGTGGTGGAGGGTGTTTGTGCTGTCGTGTGGTGGTAGAGGGTGGTAGTGATGGAGGTGGTATAGAGAGATAAAATTGAAAATTAAAAGAAAAGTAATTGTAGGACGAAGAGGAGGGTAAATTAGTCATTTCACAAGCCATTAACGTGAAAAAACTAACGAGCATTAGCAAAAAAAACTAAATTTGTAGCTACATTAACGCTTCAAGGACATAACTTGCATAAAATTGAAAAGTTAGGGACAATTTTTGCAGTTTTTTTTTCAAGGACATTTTTTACATTTTTCAGAAAGTTTAGGGACATTTTTTGCAGTTTACTCTATTTAATATAAGTTCATGTTTTATATATCTACTATCTTCCTCTTATATTTATTGTTCATATTTTTATGGTTGTCTCAAATTAATTATCCACTTCAAAAAATAAATAGAGAATTTAATTCGAGTTTATCATATTACCATTATTTGAGGTTATTATTACAAATATTAAACAAATTTTAATTTAATTAGTTAAAAGTAAAATTATCATTCTGTGAAGAAAAAAAAAGTTGTAATGATAATACTTTCTAAAATTGTATTTTTTTTTTTTTTTTAAAGTTTGTAGACAATTATTTTGAGATGGAAGGAATAATATATAACAAAAAATAATGAAAGAGTTGAGTTATGCTACAAACAATAAAAAGCTCGCATACCAAGGGACAACTCCCATCCATTGATTTAAATTTGATCAATGGCTGAGATCAAACCACTTACTACTAAAAAAATACACGGAGGGGCAATTTTGTAAACTCACAACAACAACACAAACCACCTAACCGCTCACTTCGTCTCATAACAACAACAACAACACACACTAAAAACACACACTACTCACAAAAAAAAACCGATCAAAATTAGCCCTAAAAAATGCCAGATCTCTATGCATTTCACCGCTCCACCGGAAAAAATAGAATCTCCGGCGAAAAGGATGAAGAAAACAACGGTCAATAAACCAATTTCAGGTATACTGAAACACTTTAAACAACTATTTTACTATCTATTATTATCATATACGATTAGATAATGATGCGTACTGTTTATAGATATTATATTGAAGATATTATGATTTTACACTGATTAATGGATGTTTATGGAAGTTATCGTGATTTTATGAAGAAAAACATGACTAGAAACTAGGTTTTCAAAGTTTATAGATACATGCAGTTGAAGATATTGAAATAAAAAGACAGATTAGAAGCCTTTATTGAAGGCGTCTTATGCGGTAAGCCTTCGTCTTAGCCGCAGAAGACGCCTTAGGCTTGGCCGAAGGCGTTGGCTGCGGCTAAGCCGCAGAAGACGCCTTCGGCTTCGCCATGCATTCGGCTAAGGTGTAGGCTACGGCTTATACATAGGATGCGGCTTAGCAGCATCCTATACCTTTGGAATAGACGAAGACGTAGGATTCTGCTTAGCCGAAGGCTTAGCTGAATCCTATGCCTTCGGTTTGGATGAAAGTGTAGGCTGCCGCTAAGCCTTTGGCTTAGATGCAGTAGACGGCTTCGGCTTAATGGCGTAAACACAACATTCCTAATTTTGTTTGGCTTGAAATCTATATCACATATGATATAGCAAAAACATTCACTTATAGATAGATTCAGTAGGTATCACAGGTGATAACTAATATGTATCACAGGTGATAACTAATATGTTATTATGTATCACAGGTGATACCTAATATGTTATTTTGTATCACAGGTGATAACCAATCCTCTTCCTCAAAGCAAAAGAGCAAGCCAGATGATCTTAAATACAAAATACCTAAAAAAGAAGAACAAAAACCTGTTGCAAGAGAAAAGAGCACAAGAGTAAAGCAAGTATGCAGATCTAAAGTGAAACAGAAGAGATTCACAAGAGGTGATGCAAAAAAAAACAAATGAAGAAGAAGATACTTATCAGGAAAGCGAAGAGGAGAAGGAGGAGGATACGGTAATCCATGAAGAAAGTGAAACAGAAAAGATAGAGGAAGTTAAAAAATAAACAAAAAAAGAAAGATGGTAACTGTTGAAGAAGAAGATTCCGAGGAAGAAGAGGAGATTGTCAAGGTTAAACATGAAAAAATGAAAAAACGAAAAGAAAAAAAGAAAAAAAAACAACAAAAAAACCAGATCGTAACCAAAAGCTATGTATGATGCAATGGTTGGTTTACCAGATGCAAGAAAGAAATGCTTGAAAGACATTGGTTTTGAGAGATTCATCAACTTTCCAATAGTTGAACTTCCAGGTGCTTTGGTGTACCACGTGATAGAAAAATTCCATCCACCAAGAATGGAATTAAGATTAGAGAAAGGATACAATAAAGGCAACAAGACAAAAAATAAGTGATATGCTAGGTGTGCCGATGGGAAAGATGAAATTACAAGACCTAGAAGAAAGAGAGCCTAATGATCCTTTATTAGAAGAATGGCAAAACCGATACTCTCATCTGGGAAAAATCACACCACCGGCAATATCCATGGAGATATCAAACACATTTGATGATGATTTTATCTTCATAATAAACTTCTTAACTCTGTTTGCTAGCACCATGGGAACAATAGACAATGGTGGAAAGGTGTTACCAACAGTGCTAACGCATGTCAAAGAAGATGATGATATATCAGATATTGACTGGTGTGGTTACATATTGAAAAGCTTACAAATAAGTAAGCAAAATTGGGAAAAGGTGAAGTCGGGCACAGACTACTATTATCGTCCAATAACCTTCTTATGTGTAATTTATTTTACATGTTTCTATAAATTTGTCAAATGTGATTCAATATCACACAAATATTATAATCTAACACAAATTTATTTTTTGTATAAAAAAGCTGCTCTACTTGGACACAACCAACTACCCAAGGTTTCCAGTAATCCGTCACCGTCCAGCAATGAGAAGCTGGAACACTCAGGCAATGAGGAAGAGAATTGGCATGGAAACAAAAGACAAATGCTTGGGGAAGCTGGAACATCATGGAGAGTACGATCTAGAGGAAGATCAAATTGGTCTGAATTTATACAAGGGAGCTGATATTTACTATGAACCATTGCCTCCTAAAAGACCAGAAACAAGAGAGGTTACTTTTAAAAAATTTCAATTTTTGGTAGTATATCACCAGTGATAAATCTTCTGATTTTTTTTGAGTTTTTGGTAGTATATCCCCTTTGATAAAACACCTGTGATGATGAGCACTTGTACTGATAAGTAGTATATCACCTGTGATATAACACAGGTCATATGTATCACAGGTGATATAACACACATAAAAACAGTTGTAGTGGTTTTATTCAATTTTTGGTAGTATATGACCTGTGATAATGAGCACCTATACTGATAACTAGTATCACATATGATTTTGAATATAGATTAAAAAACTAATCCAACTTACTCGTTTTATAGGAGTTTTATTCAAAAATTGAAGAGAAATTTAAAATAATTTCGAAAGAAAAAGGAGATTCAGATGAGACGATCAAAGATGGTATGCAGAAGTTCAAGGGGGACAAAATGATGATCACTTTATGTAAGAAATACAAGACAATGTTCAATATCGAAGATTTTGATCTAGATGAAGAAAAAGACAGTGATGATGATGACAGCGATGATGGTAGCGTTGATGCCAGAGGAGGAGACTCTGAAGATGAGAAAGATAATGATGGCAATGGTGACAAAAAGGATACGGAAAGTGGGAGCAAAGAAAGTGAGAATGAAGAAGAAAGTACGAGTGAAGAAGAAAATGAGAGTGAGATTGAAACAGAACATGAAATGGAAACAGACGTTGAGGAAGAAAAAGATGAAATGGAAACAAAACTGGAGAAGGAAACAGAGCCGGTTGAAAAAAGAGAAAAAAGCCTTCACGATTTCTGGTTTCACCATATATGAACCAGAAAACTGTGATAAATATACCAACAGAGCCGGATAAAGTGATGGTAATAGATGCTTTATTCTCAATGCAAGGAGATCCATAGTAAGTCTGCTTTATCTTATTAAACAATCATATTGAAAAAAAATATGAAATTGTGCTAACAATATATCTAAATATGCTTTATCTTTTTGTGTAGCGAATTTATGTTTGAAACAGAATGGGCATGGGGGGCAGCAACTATTAGAGACAACATCTAGCACCACAATTAAAAGTGGAAGCTAGTGTCATTGACAGCTTTGCTGCGGTTTTAAACTATGAAGAAACAATCAACAACGGTGGATCAAGCATTAAACAATTTTTTCACACGGGAATACTTGTAAGTACCTAAAAAATTAGAACATAATTACTAAAATCTTAAGTTGTTTCTTATAACATATGTTGATTTATAAAAACAGACAAGACAAATAGTGGAAGCGAAAAAGGAAGATGAAGAGAAGCAGTATAATGATTTTTGTTCAAACTTGAAACCTGTGTTTAAAGGCAATCCAGATGACGAATCAATGCAACATGTAGAATTGGTAACAACTTATTTCAATTATTATGAAAAACAAATATGTTTTATTTGTATTAAAATGAATCTAATTTTTGTTTACAATTAATACAGGCATTCTTTCCAATAATTGCGCATGAACACTTTTATCTGGTTGTTTTCAATCTATTCAAAGGCACTTCTGTCATCATTGACAACTCCAACTCAGGGCAGACGTATGATACAAAATACTCGCAGGAATGTGATGTTCTCGTAAGTAATTAAAGACTATGCTTAAATAATGATGTGTGCTGCTTAAATAGTTAGAGATTAGAAGGCTATGCCTGCGGCTAAGCCTTTGGCTTTAGGTATTACCTGAATTTGAAAATACTTATTAAGTAGTCAAAGTCGTCTTCTGCATATTAGGTATCACCTGTGATTCAAAATAAGATATTAGGTATCACTTGTGATACAAAATAAGATATTAGGTATCACATATGATTTTAAATAAGATTTTAATTTGTTTGAATAATCATATATGATATTTTTGAAAATCATATATGATACTTCAAATGTTTTTATAAGATATTTTTGAAAATCATATATGATACTTCAAAATAATGATGCATGCTGCTTAAATAGTTAGAGATTAGAAGGCTATATTGAAAGGACTTATGCAGCTAAGCCTTCGGCTTAGCTGGATCCGAAGGCATCTTCTACGGCTTAGCCACAGAAGATGCCTTCAGCTTGGAAGAAGGCGTAGGATGCGGATAAGCCTTTCGGCTTAGCCGCATCCTACGCCTTCAGCATATGAGATTATGAATTGTGTTTAATAAATTGAATTTTCTATTTTGTGTAGAAAAAACTATTTTCAAGATATCTGGAATCCCACAAGCATAAAAAGGCATCTCAAAGAGCGACAAAAAAGACAACAGTGATGAAGCTAAAGTGGGGAACAAAAAAGAATGTCATTGATTGTGGTGTTTTTGTAATGATGCATATGGAGCAATATGATGGAGAAACTGTGAAAAACTGGAAACTGGAATTTACAAGAGAAGGAAAAGAACAGGAGAACGAAATAATAACAATGAGAATTAAGTATGCAACCAAGATGCTAACACATGAAATGAACATTCACCGAGAAAAGATCAGCGAGGAAGCACATGAGTTTGCATAGACACACTCAGACAAGGAATTGAAGCAGAAGATTATAGAAGAAGAGATAGAGAAAAGGAAGGCAGAACAGGCAGCAGAACATGTTCGGAGTGCAATCTGATGGAAGATTCAGAAGTAGGATTTGAGACTGAAGATTAGAAGGAGTACAGTAACTAATTAGGGCCACTAATGCAGATTACAAACTAATTTCTCTAGACTCTATTATGTTGTATTTTATATTTCTGAAACAGTATAGAATTAAATATTGCAAAAGCCATTTGGTAGTACTGTCGGGCCACGGAATGTGATGGACAGTGTCCAAGTTTGGGGTTACCTAAGAATGATGGTGCTCTATTATGTCCCGAACCACATTCCCGGGTGCCGGAGATTGTACTCTATTTTGTTATGGCTTTATGCTTAAACTAGGTTTAAGAATTAGATATTGCAAAAGCTGTTTGGTAGTACTGCCGGGCCACGGAATGTGATGGACAGTGTCCAAGTTTGGGGTTACCTAAGATTGATGGTGCTCTATTAGGTCCCGAACCACATTCCCGGGTGCCAGAGATTGTACTCTATTTTGTTATGGCTTTATGCTTAATCTAGGTGTTAGGCATTACACAGATGAATGTAATCTGAATTTGAAAATACTTTTAGGTAAACTGAATATAACCTTCTTTTATATATTACCAGTGTGTGATTTTGTATGTATCACAGGTGATAACTAATATGTTTTTTTGTATCACAGGTGATAACTAATATGTTATTTTGTATCACAGGTGAAACCTAATAACTTATCCAAAACAGTTTAATGCTTTATCACAAGTGATAAATGTCAAAGTATTCCATAAAATCACAAAAATAAAAAATAAAAAATACACCAATCAGTAAAACTCATAATTTCAATCAGTAAAAAAATACAAGCCTTTAACCTTTTAAGAACAAATAAACCGAAACAAAAAAATCTTCTTGTGTGTGTCTTCCGATATCACAAACTGATCAATAGCAGTACTAACTCTTTTCAACAAGCGGCACTACTAATCATGTAAGTAGGAGCAATAACCAAGAAAACCAGCAGTACTAAGGTCCATTGAACAACAATAAAACCAACTAGCAGTACCAACGAATGTGTGATTTTGTATGTATCACAGGTGATACCTAATAACTTATTTTGTATCACAGGTGATACCTAATGTCACACCCCCAAATTTCGTGACTTGCAGCGGAATGGAACATCCGGGGGCATGACTGGTCATACACCACAGTTATAGTTATATTCAACGACCTAAAGTGTCGTTTAGAAAATAGATCGTTTGATTATTTAAAACATTCAGAGTTACAAAGTTTGGGTCCCAAAAGGTGAAACATGTTTGCGGAAAATCAAGGTCATACAAATCAAACGATAGATAAGTGCATAAAAATGTAAAGTGAGACGCGTCGACTCCGCGACTCCATGCATGTCCTTATGCAAGCCAACATGCGATACCTTAATTACCTGAAAATACATTGCTAAAAATGGTCAACAATAATGTTGGTGAGCTCATAGGTTTATGTAAATGAAATGCTTCTACGGAAACCACAAGTATAAAATGAATGACAAATTGTCACATAAAATTTATACATTAGCTCTTAAGCTCATGACCCCGAAGCTAGACTGAAATAAATGCCCCAAAAGGGAGTGCTTTGCCAAACACTATGAATGTATGAAATGAAATGCGTTCATTTGACAAGTTGGCGCTACCAACCCGAACGGAGGCGTTACCCTCAATAGATCTATCCACTCACCTTCGCTTTCTCACAATTAATGCTCCATGATAAATAAAAGGGGACTTTAAATTGGCAATGATGCAACTTAAGCAATGTAAATGAGTTTGTATACTTTGGTCCGCATATAAAAATGGTGCAATGTATTCTCCCCCGAGAGTTTAGAAATCAAATAAACAATTAAAAACGGGGCTATGAAAACTCACCTGATATGATAGCACAATGACAATAGCGAATGCGATGAAATGTGTCTCGGTCGCTAACTGCAACCTATTATGATGATATGATCTAATGTAAGCAATGAATTAACGCAACACATGCAAATACATATGTTAACGATACCACTTATTAGTTTTGAAAATAACGTTTATCGACAAAAAATACACTTTTGACGTCTCGTTAAGTTATAAACTACTTTCCGTGTAATTATGTTAAAACGGTACTCCACAATCCTCATTTGGTGTTCTATCGGCAAATATAATGTTTTCGTCGCAATTTAATATTTTCCTTAACATGTGAAAATATGCCCAAAATGGCTTCGTGAAACTAGTCGTGAAATATTGTACGTTAAGTGTTAGTGATCAAAACTCGACATTTTTGAAAACCTTGTAACCATGTCTTAATGTCGTTTCATTTAACTTTTGATCATACGCGCCTCGATCAATTAGAAAATTGGCTATCAATGTTATGTCTCGCAAAAACACTAGTTTTTATACTTAGAACATTTTCTATTAGTGGGCTGTCAAAAATAAACATGGTACGTCGGGCTTTAAACGTGTATATCTCGGTCGTTATAAGCTCGTTTTCTACGTTCTTTATATCCACGGCTTCGTATAAACATGAACATAATCTCAGTAGGTCGGGTCGTCTAGATCACGTCTAACGCCTCGTTTTGTCCATTGAATCTCAGCGATCAGCAACTAAATTTTCAGAATTTTAGTTTTCGTCGTCTAACTTTGAAAAATCATATCTCCTTCGTTATAAGTCGGTTTTTAGTGATTCTTGCGGCCACGGTTTCGTTTTTGAAAGAACTTTTTGAATATGAAGTCCAAAATAGTTCAACATTTTTTGAGTTTTCCAGTTTACACGTTTTTGGACAGACCCTTATATATACTTGTTAAAACTCATTTTCTTGGTTCTAAACTTGATCATACCACTTCAAATCAACTCCACAAGTTCGCAAATCCTACCATACACCTTCTTAGGGTGTCATGGGGTCCTAAACACCACCAACCTTGGTGGATTTCATGAGATTACTAGTGAAACTTATAGATCTAGTGTTAAAGATAGTTTATGTGCAAAGTGGTATCTAAAACATAAATAAGTTGCATGATTAACTAGTATAACTTGAAAATACATAATCATATGAATTAAATGAACGTTTGAAATGATCAAAGAGATGTTCTTGAAGCTTACTTGCAATATTGGAGAGTTTTGATGAGAAATGTGTAAGAAACTTTGAGATTTAATCACAAAACCTTAACAAGGAAGGTAAATGAAGCTTGATTATGACTTTAACTTGAAAATTTGATGGATGATCTCTTGTGTTCTTCCTTTGGCCGATCCAACAAGAGGAGAAAGGAGAGAATATGTGTGTTATTTTGCTAGTTGATTTAGGGAAATGAGATGTTACGGAAATTAAATCAAGTTAATGCATTAATGGGTTTTGTTTTATTAATCAAGTGCTATTGAGAAATGGGAGAGCTAGGGGGCGGCACGTGTGGGCAAAGTGGAAGAGATTTGATGTGAATTAATGCTCATGTCTCCATTTAATTAGAGTTTAGCTAGTTTAAGGTATACATTAGGTGTTATCGTGTACCGAGTTAACTAGAAATGAATCATGACGAGTTAAAATAAAATACGACGAAGTTGTAAAAATTGTAAAATCATAATCCTTGCATGAATCGGGTGTTAGAATGATTATCGGGTTGAAATATCGCAAATTGACGGAGTTATAAGCTCCTAACGGAAATATAGCAATTGGTTTAAAAACACAGGGTAAAGTAATAATATAATCTCTATATCATTATAAGTAGTTTGAAAATGTATTAGGATCATAGTCAGGAGTATTGGGTATAATGTTAGTAGTAATGATTGAGTGGTAACGTTAATTAAACAATTAAGCATACGTTAATGAAAATCACACAAACCGTGCATGAACTGATATGATAATGATGTTACTGATGATATGAGACTACACTAGTCCGTATGACGTGCCTTAACTGATGATGCATGAATACGCAGCTAAACCTTACTGGTTACGCGAATTTGAATACCCGTAAATCTAGTTTACGTAATAATGAATGATGCCTATGAATAGTGATTTCCCTCCGGGAATGAATAGTGTCACATGAATAGTAAAATTTTTGAAAACTTCTCAAAGTCTCAAACTGACTTCAAAAACGATTAATAGTAAAATGATGAATAGTAACTCGTGAATAGTAATTTTCGAGATAAATGGTGAAATTTGAAGCTTTGAAAAAGGACCTGAAATTACGAGTTGTGACACCTAATAAGTTATTTGTATCACAAGTGATACCTAATATGTTATTTTGTATCATAGGTGATACCTCATAATGTAAGTTGGTAACTACAGTTTACACAAACTCTTTGGGCTGGTCATTAAACCCAAATTATTTTTCTTTATTGGGCTAGTGTAACAACAAGTATTTAGCCAAAAAAATAAGCTTAAAAGTCTATACATAAACCAATTAAAAGAATAATATCACAAGTGATATAAAAAAATAAAAAGTAGACATAAAGTAGAATAAAAAAGAAATGGAAGAAGTAAAAATGTAAAATTCCATAATCAAGTCTTAGTAGTCTGTTTATCAGCTTAATTTTTAGTCTCATTTTTTATTAAGTGTCAAATTGATTTGAGTCCTAGTTTTCCTTTTACAAGTCTGTGTCAAAAAGTTTCAAAAAGCCAAGGGATGATTCCCAACTGTTGGATCAAAAAAATAGGCTTTAAGATTAAAAAACAAGGAGGGACCACTTTTGCCAATTCAGCAAACTTACCCCACCAACCCAACCCTCGACCTTTCACTTTCAACAAATTCTCTATAACAAAAAACTCAGTTTCTCTCTCTAACCGCGATTAAAAAACCTACCATAAACAATCAAAACTAACCGTTTTTAACCGTTAAAATCATAAAAAAAAAACACAAAAATGCAAGAATCATCGAGTGCACAAGCAGATGCACAAAAAAAATGGTTCAAAATGAACCTACTAAGTCTTGAGATGAAGGTACGATGCTTCCGACTAATTAATTAGTTGTTTTATTAGTATTTCTAGTGATTTTGAACTTATTTATGTATTTTATTGTTACATATGAAGATTTTTGTGTATTTTTTTGTTGATTTTTGATGTGATACTGTGATGCATGTGATTATTATGTACTTATTTGAGTTTTATTTGTTATTTGAGAGATTGTGATGAATGTTGTGATTTTGTTCAGTTTTTGGTAGAATATCACTTTTGATAAAACAGTTGTAGTTATATTATTCGATTTTTGGTAGAATAACATCTGTTATTATGAACAATTGTAGTGGGGTTTTTTTCAATTTTTGGTAGTATATCACCAGTGATAAATGATATGATTTTTTTTGAGTTTTTGGTAGTAAATCACTTGTGATAAAACATTTGTGATGATGAGCACTTGTACTGATAAGTAGTATATCACCTGTGATATAACACAAGTCATATGTATCACAGGTGATATAACACACATAAAAATAGTTATATTGGTTTTATTCAATTTTTGGTAGTATATCACTGATGAGTGTGTAAATACTCATCATTTTATACCCATAATAGACACCAAAATGACCTAAAACACCTGAATTATACTGCAGATATCCTTGGTTTGTGTTTTATGTGTCTCATGTACTGAAGGATTGAAAATGGAGCGAAAACGAATATTTTTGGATCGACTCGACAACAATTGTACATTTGATCAAGTAAAGACGAAAGTCAAAGACAGAGTCAAAGTCAACCCCCAAAATACCAAAATGACACAAATGGCCCTTGGATTAATTTTTCAGAATTTGGCATTAATGGTCCTTGGATTTTCAGAATATGACAACAATGGTCCCTAAGGTTTAATCCACTTTCAAATCCTATCCAAAAAATAAACCCAGCCAAAATAACTAAACCCAGCCAACCCAATCCTAAAAATAAACCCAATCCAATCCTTAACTAAACCCAAGCCCAATCCTAAATAACCCAATCCCAAACATAAACCCATAACCCGACTTTCCCTTAGTTAACCAAAGGTTTGACCTTCGGTCAAACCTTTCTTCTATACCATCAAACCCGCCAAAACCATACCAGAAACCACCAATCTCCACCGCCTTATCCCTGACACACCCAACCCCCTCCTCCTATCTCACTTCACCTAACAAGCCAAGGGGCATTAAATGCTTCTTCCTCAGCACACTCAATCAGAGATAGTGGATTTTTCCACTATCTCGTTTTTGGCGCCAAAATCTGTTTAAATGGCTGAGATCATTTCAAGGGCATCCAAGGGTCAGAAATTACTCAGAGATGATGAGGAGACACATCCCACTTTATTTTAGTATAAATAGGAAATAATGTAGCCTTAATTGGGAAGTAGTTAATTTTAAGTAATCGTTTTTAATATTCAGTCTCTGTAATTTCTAATTTCAAAGTTTCAGTTGTTAATTCAAGTTAATTTCAGTCAAAGTGTTATAAATTCAAGCAATCTTGTACTCATTTTCATTTATAATAGAATTTCAAGTTGTTGTTAATTCGAATTAAGCTCAATTCATATTAATTAACAATCACAAGCCTCAACACCCTTGTTATAAGCTTATACAAGCTTATAATAGCTTTTTGTAAGCTTATATAGTGATTAGCTGTTCAAGTTTCAAAAAATGAAGAAAGTCAACAAAAGTCAAAGAAAGGCCAAATAAGCAGTTCTTGTGAGATAAGCCATCAAGAAAAGCTGAATTGGGTTTTCTAGCTTGTCATTGACAAGCTAGTTGTTTTCTGTTCTTAAGTTCCACTGTTTCATATCCAATCAGTTGTAAGCATAATTCCAAATTCCATGATTTACTGTACAACTGCTTATCTACTGCTTATATGCTTTTTCTATGCTTATTATATCTTATTAATGTTATTTAAAGTTAGTTTGATAGGTAGTTATGGTTTACATTAGTTTTTGTTCATATCTCATTAAATAGCTAAAATCAGTCCAAAATAGCCATAACTAGCTTAGCTTATAGTAGTGCTTAATTCCATATTAAAAGTTGCTTAATAGAGTTAAACTAAGTTAGTGAATCAGTTAATAATCAAAACCATAGTTAAAATTGGTGTGTTCCTTTGAAAATCACCAAAACAGCCCTTTTAAGGACTGTTTGGGTCTTGACCCAAAATGGGTCAATTTGGTTGATTCCTGTTCATGTGCATTTTTCTCAAGTTTGATTGAGCTTAACTCAGGTTGTTTGAGTAGTCAGTAAAAGCTTTTAAGCTATCTTGATAGGATTTGTGATTTTGAGCCATCTGTGGCAATATTAGAACAACCACTGATCAAATAAGCCAATTTGAGCAATAAGCTCATTTGACCCTTATCTTTGGCATTTCTGTGGCCCTTCGGATTCATTTAGTGGATACACAAAAGTTGGTTAAGCCTCATCTTGATTTGTGCCCTCTGCACACACTCTGCACAAAAGTTCCATAGTGCAGGTCTGCACTTGATTTTCTAAACCATAATCAGTGCTTATTTGTGTTATTTTTAAGCTTAAATTTTGGTTTCTCAGTAGTTTGGTATTTGCTCTTTGCTTATTCCCAAAAATCAGCCCTTTCTCAAGCTTCTTTAAGCTTTAAATTAAGCTCAAACATACCCTACTCAGACAAGCATACACTGATCTATCAGTGTACACTTGTCTTGATTGGCTATTTTCTCAGCTTATTTTTAAGCCATAAATAAGTTTCAAATAATCTGATTTTTGGTTTTAAGTGATCCTCAGTAGGTGAATTTTAAGAATCATCAGCTTTTGTGGAGATTAGTAATCATTTAAGTGCTTAAATATAAGCTTGAAATTGCCTAGAAATCAAATAAGTGACCTGTGCATCATTCAACCTTGTGCTTATTTGGAGGTTGTTCAGTGCTTAATTTTCTGTCATTGTGCTTATTCAGTGTTCATTCTAGCTTATTATTGATTGTTTAGCTTGTTTCAAGTTTCCTTTAGCTTATTAAATAGCTTATCAGCCATTTTGATAAAACCTTGGGCTTATTCCATTTTTTGCCCACTGATCAGCAATCATAAGCTCATTCTGAGCTTATTAGAGGTTTTCATAAAAAGTTCCAGTTATAAAACTTGCTTATCTCATTGTGCTTAATCTGTTTCTATAATAAAAATCAAAAAAATAAAATAAAAGCAAAAAGGTCAGGACTGGGATTCGAACCCTGGTCATTCACATATCAAAGCCTCACACAACACACACATTAACCAACTGCCCTAGGGTCTTGTTCTGGTTAAGACTCTCACCCAGTTCCTTTTAACCCATTTTTCAATCCCTTATAGCTTATTTCCAGTTTGCTTATTAACTGCTTATTTAGAAAAGCAGTTAACCCACTTTTATTTTTCATAAGTTCTAATTAGCATTAAGTAATTTCCTAGAAATTTTCATAATTTTCCAAGTTCAATTAGTATTTTTAATCTATTTTTCTTTTTAAATCAGTTTCTAATTCATAATAAAAAATATAAAAATCAGAAAAATATAAATTTTTTTCTAAAATTTTCTTTTGTCATTTATAACTTAGGAAAAATAATTTGGTACTTGTAGGATTTGTTTTTATAGATTTCACTTTTTAATCCCGTTTTAGAATTCCCGTAACGCGTTTTTAATATAATCTGTTTTAATCTTAATTTTGTTTTGAGAATTTGTTTCTCATTATTAAATTAGAATTAAAATAAAAAGCAAAATTCCATATTCCAAATATCAGTCACTCTAATCCAAACCTTAATCGATTGCCCATTCACACCTCGTTGGGACACGACCCGGGTAATCACTTACCTGGTCACACATATCACAAACGTGAGTTTTTGGAAGTTATCCTTTTTCCTAAAGGGTTAATTTGTCTTTATTCACGCGTATCCGTCTGTATTTATTTATATACGTACTTTTCCAACGGATCAAATTTTGGCGCCGCTGCCGGGGAGGTTGTGTTGCGACAATATCGTTGAAATTTTAAAACGATTAGTGACTTGAGATCCTTCTTTCAGAAGTTTCCACTTTCATAAACCATATAAAATACAAAAATATTTTTCTTTTCTTTTATATATATAATATCATGTAAAAATAAAAACCCAAAAACATTTTCCGTTTTATTGTAAAATAAAAGATAAAAGCAAAATTAATATAATATTCCTCAACTTGGGTATTATCATAATAAGTTCCTAAACCAAAGATTAAAACTTGCCTTTGTGTCGCTTGCGAATTCGGCTCACCTTTGATTTATAAACAAACTCTAACGGAGGTTTCAGGAGGTTTGACATTAAATTGTCGAACCGAAAGAAGCGGGTTTTTAAGGAGCATTTATTACCCACCTTTGCTTCTCCACCACTCTGTGCGTTTTTCAGTCAGAGAGCTACCGTACGCTTGTTGATTTAAGGATTTAAGTTCCTTGTGTTTTGCTGCAATCTTGATTTAATTGAAATATTTTATTTAGTGCATGCGCACTCGTTCTTCTACGTCGACAAGTCCTTTATGTGAACTCGTAGATATTCCGAGAAGACGTAATCGTAGACGTGCTGCTCGAATAGTCGAACCCGAGATTCGTACTGTTCCCATTGATAATATGGCAGACGATCGAACTATGGCGGAGATGCTCCAAGCACCCACCGAGGGTTACGGAGATGCCATCGTGTTACCACCAATCGATTCTGATCATTTTGAATTGAAAACGCATTTGATTCAACTCGTTTCTACAAACCAATTCCACGGGTTTGAACGAGAAGATCCGTATGCACACATCCGTTGGTTCAACAAGTTGACCTCTACAATCAATTACAAGAATGTGCCGCAAACAGTTATCAAATTGATGCTATTTCAGTTTTCACTCGAAGGGGCAGCCCGGATTTGGCTGGATAAAGAACCCCCTCGATCCATTGAAACTTGGGAAGATCTCGTACAGAAATTTGTCAATTATTTCTTTCCTCCTTCAAAGACGACTAATCTGAAAAATGAAATTTCTGGATTTCGTCAAGGTTTCGATGAAAACTTCGGAGAGGCATGGGACCGATTTAAAGATCTCCTAAGAAAATGCCCGCATCATGATTTCACGGAGTTACAACAGATCAATACGTTTTATAATGGGTTGAATGGAAACGATCAAGATTCTCTCAACGCTGCCGCCGGTGGCAATATCTTGAATCGTCGACCTAAGGATGTGATTAAAATTTGCGAGAATAAATCAAAAGTTCCTATTTCTCGAAACAAAGTGAATGTTCCTGTCACTCCTGCTTCTTCATCCGGTAACTCATCAGAGTTAGCCGCTCTAACGGACGCAATTCGTTACATGATGAAGGAAGTGAAAGAAATTAAGAGTGAAATTCATAAACCGGAACAAATCAAATCCATAAACAAAGTGTGTAAAACTTGTGGTGGCCCGCATGCGTATTACGATTGTCAAGCAACCGATGCTTCTGTTTGCCAAGCTTCCGTAGCTGCAGTAAACTACAATCAAAACCGACCACATGCTGAAACTCATTACCGAGCACCAAATGCTATGGTACCACCTGGTTTTCCACCCGTGCAAAATCAAAATAATCAAAATCGCTTTGTTCAAAATCAAGGACAAAATTTTAACAATTCCCAGAATTTCAATCAAAACCGGAACAATTTCAACCAACATCAAGCTCTGAATCAACCAGTTTTTCAACAACCTCCTCATGCTCCTTTGACTAATGATTTCATGAAAATTACTGAGTCCAGCATGCGTTCAATGCAGACTCAAATCAATAATATGAAAGTCGAGTTGCGAAAGGAAATTGATACTACGATGTCTCGTCAAACAAATGAGTTGAAGAATATGATGGGCAGTTTCATGAATATGAACCTGAACCAAGCTTCTTCATCTTCCGGACGACTTCCGAGCAATACCATCACTAATCCTAATGCTGAGTTGAAAGCCATCACCACTCGTAGTGGTAAGACGCATAATGGACCCTCGACTCCTATGCCCCCTCCTCCGAGGGAAATAAGTCGAGATACCGAGGTAACAACGGACAAAGTGCATTTCTCAAGCCCACAAAGTACCGCACACGTCCAACCTCAAGATATCCAAACTCAAATTCCGGAACCTGATGTTCCGAAGACCAATCCTAAGCCTTCAATTCCATATCCTTCGAGGCTTAATGATCAGAAGCTTAAAGACAAAACGAATCAACAGATGGAGAAATTCTTTAAAATCTTCAGTGATTTGTACTTTGACATAGGCTTCGCAGATGCTCTCATTCTCATGCCCAAATTTGCATCTACAATCAAAAGTTTGCTAAGCAACAAGGATAAGTTGTCTGAGATGGCAAAGACCCCACTAAACGAACAATGCTGGGCGGTGCTCCTCAAAAAGCTTCCCGAAAAGCTCGGAGACCCCGGCAAGTTTTTAATCCCATGTGATTTCTTGGGGATGGTTCAGTGCTCAGCCTTGGCCGATCTTGGCGCAAGCATTAACCTTATGCCACTCTCAGTATGGGAGAAATTATCTCTTCCGAAGCTTACCGATACTTGCATGACACTCGAGCTAGCGGACCATACTGTAACTCATCCGCTGGGAATAGCTGAGGATGTCGTTGTGAAAGTGGGAAAGTTCCATTTTCCCACTGATTTCATTATGGTAAACTTTGATGCCGATCCCCGAGTTCCACTCATATTGGGGAGAGCTTTCTTAAGAACGAGTCGTGCTATCATCGATGTATATGCTGAAGAATTATCCATACGGGTTGATAATGAAGAAGTCACGTTTAACATCAATCAGGACTCTAAACCTCTAACCACCAAATGCAACATTGCCACGGTTAATCAAAAATCTGATTTCGTAATTGCTTCCAAAAGAAGTGATTCGATGCTCTCAAGATTTACGGTTAAGAGTCCTTCACAAAAACGTGCTGAGATCAAAACAAGGGGAATTACCCCTGGTTCAAACAAATGGTTTGAAAGTTGTACTACAGAAGTTAAAAGTGTTTTTGACTACGATGAACATGAATCGGAGTTCACATCAGAAGTGGTGAAAACTGCTAGCTCTAAGAGCACACCACTTGTCTCTCCTCCGGAATCGGTTTATCGTGTTGAAATTTTTGATTATGTGGATGAAACTAAAAATCCCACTCCTTATTCTGCACCAGTCATTTCCGACTCTTCCCATCCTTCTCCTCCGCTTGAGGGAAGTGATATCTCTATGGAAGAGCTTGAGGTTTTCTTGTTTGATGCTCCAATTTCGCTGGAAATTGTTGAGTCTGATTATGATCCGGGGGGAGATGCTCCTTTGTTAGAAAAAATGGTGTTTGATGAACCATTATTTTCCTTCCCCCCGAAGGATGTTGTTGTTAAAGATAAGCCGTTAGATCCTCCGGAGCTCGAGCTCAAGGATTTTGTTCCCGAATATGAGAGTTTTATCTTTGATTACAAAGAAGAGAGTAGTGGCAATCCCACTTCTCATTCTGATGTTTCTCTCCTGGCTTACGAAGCCTTTTTCTTTGATATCGATCATTCGGAAGAAGTAGGAAGTGGCAGTACCACTTCTCATTATCAGATCTCTCTTCCAGAGTATGATGCATTTCATTTTGATATGAATGATCTTTATCATGAGGAGTTCTCCAGTGAATTCTTTCATATTATATCTCCTCCGGAATATGATCATTTCTATTTTGATCCTGAGGATGATTCAAGTGTGGGGGGAGGTGTACGTAATCATAAGAATGTGCTTATTGATAAAATCATCCCAACCCTCCCTCCTGTTGAAGACAAATTTGCTTCTAATGATGAAGAGTTCTTCCTGATAATCATCATGATATTTTTTCTCTTCATCACATATGTTGTGATTCTCTTTCCCTTTTCTCCTATGGGAATGAGGACACTATCTTTGACCCCGGTATCTTCCCTGATAGTTTCTACTGTTAAAATACCGTGGGTATCTCGTCGGTGTGGAACTTTCATATGTCCAAATGTTAATCCAAAAACATTTAATGAAAGTCCGATGGAGATTGTTTCTTCCACTTGCTTCCCCATGAACCAATGAATTCGGGGTCGAGTCAAGCTAGTGACTCGGTTAACAAAAACACTAGCATTGCATGGGTAAACGTCCATGTTTCTAACTTCTTTCTCTTTTCTGACACTAAGTGTGGGGGAATCCCACTGTGCTGTGCTCTTTTGTGTTGTTTGCTCTGATTTTCAGGTTTCCCTTGGATTGTGATGATTGTTGCGCCTGTTTTAAATCCAGCCGCCCAATATCCTATCCTTTTGCTAACGATTATCTAGGGATACCTTTTTAATCCTGTTTGTGAAAAATGAGATTTCTTTCACACACTTGGCTATTAGTATTACCTTTTTACGTTCTAAGTCTCGGCATAATAGCCGGTACTTTGAATATTGAGGGCAATATTCAATTCTAAGTGTGGGGGGGAATTCTCTCGAATTTTGTCACATACGTACCTTCTAGTGCCCTAGTACCCCCGTTTTGGCCAAAATTTTAAATTTTTTTTCGTTTTTAGATAAGATATTGCAATAAAAAAAGAAGAAGTGTTTAGTCTTGATTAGGTTAGAACAAAGGGAATCCTGACTCTGCCAGAGTATTGATCTGGCTGCTTCCTTAACTATTAGACTAAGGTTTTACGATTTGCTGCAAATGAAAATGCTAAGCGTAGAATAATGGTTTTCTTTAGAGCTTATATAAGTAATCTATGGCTTTTCCTCCCAGGAGATAACTAATTTGACTTAATTAGTGCTTATTTTTCAAACATTTGAACACACAAAATCATTTTTCTTTACGATTTTGAAAAATACTTGTTCAAAGCTTTATTTAAACTTCAGAACAAGCATATGTCATAATAAATGTAAAAGTTAAGTAATAAATGTATGCGCTAAAAGCTAAGGTTCAAGATCGGCCCTTGGATCCTTATTTCCGGAAGGCGTATAGGTCTTGGCTACCCTCTTACACCGGCCCTTGGACCCTTAATTCTGAAAGGCGTTAAGGTCTTGGAACTCTCCGTTGTAACGGCCCTTGGATCCTTTATTCCAGGAAGGTTTAAGGTCTTGGTTCCTGTGAAACTCCGTTAGTTTATATTGCACAAAGTTAAGTTTAAAAAAAAAAAAAATGATGATGAAAAAAAAATGAAAAAAATGAGAAAATAAAAAATGAAATAAAATGGAATGATATTGCAAAATGCAATGAATTTTGAAGCTTGCTTGTTGTGAATTTTAAATATATCTTTCAACTAGTATTAGTCAAAGTTTTATAAAAACGTCGATTTTTGTTATCAAAATTTTGAATATAAGCACAGTCACCTAAACTTGATATATGCGGGAGTGAAATGTTAAGTTTCGGCTTACATAAATTATTGATATAAGTAGTGTTAGCATTTTTACAAAAGCATTTGCACATTGAGTTTAAACTTAGTTGGGAGTATAAAAGAGGATGACGATTTTAATTCCCTGGAGACACCCAGTTTGTGTGAATCCCGTTCCATGATACCATTTTTGGAAATCAAGCGTGTTATATATTTTGCTCTAAGTTTAAATTTCTGGCATTACATAGAAAATCAAAACGGGGTTTACTTGGTATTCTTTTGATCCTTTCATTACTTCATATGATCGGATTGCTAGGGACTAGAAATAGCTTAGTATGGGGGATTGATGAGTGTGTAAATACTCATCATTTTATACCCATAATAGACACCAACATGACCTAAAACACCTGAATTATACTGCAGATATCCCTGGTTTGTGTTTTATGTGTCTCAGGTACTGAAGGATTGAAAACGGAGCGAAAACGAATATTTTTGGATCGACTCGACAACAATTGTACATTTGATCAAGTAAAGATGAAAGTCAAAGACAGAGTCAAAGTCAACCCCCAAAATACCAAAATGACACAAATGGCCCTTGGATTAATTTTTCAGAATTTGGCAATAATGGTCCTTGGATTTTCAGAATATGACAACAATGGTCCCTAAGGTTTAATCCACTATCAAATCCTATCCTAAAAATAAACCCAGCCAAAATAACTAAACCCAGCCAACCCAATCCTAAAAATAAACCCAATCCAATCCTTAACTAAACCCAAGCCCAATCCTAAATAACCCAATCCCAAACATAAACCCATAACCCGACTTTCCCTTAGTTAACCAAAGGTTTGACCTTCGGTCAAACCTTTCTTCTATACCATCAAACCCGCCAAAACCATACCAGAAACCACCAATCTCCACCGCCTTATCCCTGACACACCCAACCCCCCTCCTCCTATCTCACTTCAACTAACAAGCCAAGGGGCATTAAATGCTTCTTCCTCAGCACACTCAATCAGAGATAGTGGATTTTTCCACTATCTCATTTTTGGCGCCAAAATCTGTTTAAATGGCTGAGATCATTTCAAGGGCATCCAAGGGTCAGAAATTGCTCAGAGATGATGAGGAGACACATCCCACTTTATTTTAGTATAAATAGGAAATAATGTAGCCTTAATTGGCAAGTAGTTAATTTTAAGTAATCGTTTTTAATATTCAGTCTCTGTAATTTGTAATTTCAAAGTTTCAGTTGTTAATTTCAGTCAAAGTGTTATAAATTCAAGCAATCTTGTACTCATTTTCATTTATAATAGAATTTCAAGTTGTTGTTAATTCGAATTAAGCTCAATTCATATTAATTACCAATCACAAGCCTCAACACCCTTGTTATAAGCTTATACAAGCTTATAATAGCTTTTTGTAAGCTTATATAGTGATTAGCTGTTCAAGTTTCAAAAAATGAAGAAAGTCAACAAAAGTCAAAGAAAGACCAAATAAGCAGTTCTGGTGAGATAAGCCATCAAGAAAAGCTGAATTGGGTTTTCTAGCTTGTCATTGACAAGCTAGTTGTTTTCTGTTCTTAAGTTCCACTGTTTCATATCCAATCAGTTGTAAGCATAATTCCAAATTCCATGATTTACTGTACAACTGCTTATCTACTGCTTATATGCTTTTTCTATGCTTATTATATCTTATTAATGTTATTTAAAGTTAGTTTGATAGGTAGTTATGGTTTACATTAGTTTTTGTTCATATCTCATTAAATAGCTAAAATCAGTCCAAAATAGCCATAACTAGCTTAGCTTATTGTAGTGCTTAATTCCATATTAAAAGTTGCTTAATAGAGTTAAACTAAGTTAGTGAATCAGTTAATAATCAAAACCATAGTTAAAATTGGTGTGTTCCTTTGAAAATCACCAAAACAGCCCTTTTAAGGACTGTTTGGGTCTTGACCCAAAATGGGTCAATTTGGTTGATTCCTGTTCATGTGCATTTTTCTCAAGTTTGATTGAGCTTAACTCAGGTTGTTTGAGTAGTCAGTAAAAGCTTTTAAGCTATCTTGATAGGATTTGTGATTTTGAACCATCTGTGGCAATATTAGAACAAACCACTGATCAAATAAGCCAATTTGAGCAATAAGCTCATTTGACCCTTATCTTTGGCATTTCTGTGGCCCTTTGGATTCATTTAGTGGATACACAAAAGTTGGTTAAGCCTCATCTTGATTTGTGCCCTCTGCACACACTCTGCATAAAAGTTCCATAGTGCAGGTCTGCACTTGACTTTCTAAACCATAATCAGTGCTTATTTGTGTTATTTTTAAGCTTAAATTTTGGTTTCTCAGTAGTTTGGTATTTTCTCTTTGCTTATTCCAAAAAATCAGCCCTTTCTCAAGCTTCTTTAAGCTTTAAATTAAGCTCAAACATACCCTACTCAGACAAGTATACACTGATCTATCAGTGTATACTTGTCTTGATTGGCTATTTTCTCAGCTTATTTTTAAGCCATAAATAAGTTTCAAATAATCTGATTTTTGGTTTTAAGTGATCCTCAGTAGGTGAATTTTAAGAATCATCAGCTTTTGTGGAGATTAGTAATCATTTAAGTGCTTAAATATAAGCTTGAAATTGCCTAGAAATCAAATAAGTGACCTGTGCATCAGTCAACCTTGTGCTTATTTGGAGGTTGTTCAGTGCTTAATTTTCTGTCATTGTGCTTATTCAGTGTTCATTCTAGCTTATTATTGATTGTTTAGCTTGTTTCAAGTTTCCTTTAGCATATTAAATAGCTTATCAGCCATTTTGATAAAACCTTGGGCTTATTCCATTTTTTGCCCACTGATCAGCAATCATAAGCTCATTCTGAGCTTATTAGAGGTTTTCATAAAAAGTTCCAGTTATAAAACTTGCTTATCTCATTGTGCTTAATCTGTTTCTATAATAAAAATCAAAAAAATAAAATAAAAGCAAAAAGGTCAGGACTGGGATTCGAACCCTGGTCATTCACATATCAAAGCCTCACACAACACACACATTAACCAACTGCCCTAGGGTCTTGTTCTGGTTAAGACTCTCACGCAGTTCCTTTTAACCCATTTTTTAATCCCTATAGCTTATTTCCAGTTTGCTTATTAACTGCTTATTTAGAAAAGAAGTAAACCCACTTTTATTTTTCATAAGTTCTAATTAGCATTAAGTAATTTCCTGGAAATTTTCATAATTTTCCAAGTTCAATTAGTATTTTTAATCTATTTTTCTTTTTAAATCAGTTTTTAATTCATAATAAAATATATAAAAATTGGAAAAATATAAATCTTTTTTCTAAAATTTTCTTTTGTCATTTATAACTTAGGAAAAATAATTTGGTACTTGTAGGATTTGTTTTTATAGATTTCACTTTTTAATCCCGTTTTAGAATTCCCGTAACGCGTTTTTAATATAATCTGTTTTAATCTTAATTTTGTTTTGAGAATTTGTTTCTCATTATTAAATTAGAATTAAAATAAAAAGCAAAATTCCATATTCCAAATATCAGTCACTCTAATCCAAACCTTAATCGATTGCCCATTCACACCTCGTTGGGACACGACCTGGGTAATCACTTACCTGGTCACACATATCACAAACGTGAGTTTTTGCAAGTTATCCTTTTTCCTAAAGGGTTAATTTGTCTTTATTCACGCGTATTCGTCTGTATTTATTTATATACGTACTTTTCCAACGGATCAATCACCTGTGATAATGAGCACTTATACTGATAACTAGTATATCTGATGTGATTTTTAGTGTATATTTTTTGTTTAACATGAGAGATTAAATTTTTGCTTTTTTGAAAAAAATGTAGAAGCTGATATTTATGCGCAACTAGATACGATAGCAGCTTTAAACGGTTAGTTTATGTTAATAAAGCTTTACACATAAAAATTGCATACATTGTGTTACTATCTAAAAAAAATTGTAAATGCAGTTCTGTCGACAAGCGCATTTTTGAAATTATCTCCAGAGATTGATAAAATTAAAGGTATATTGTAACATATAAGAATGTCTCCTTTAGAAGAATTAAATGTGATAAAAACCTGAATGTATGCGGCATACTTGATTTGACATTTAGCTTCTGTGTTATATCACTAGTGATACATACACATTCAGTAGAATGCGTATGTATATTTGCAATAGAATGTTATAAATTATATGACACATACAAATTCAGAGTTTATTTATCACATATCATATTCATAAAACTTAATTGTGATTTTTTTTGTGCAGGTATGGATTCAGAAATAAAACATAGAAGAACAAAAAAACAAGGCCAAGAAATGAAAAGTCAAAAGACCATCATAAAAAAGAAAAAAACAGATACAACCGAATCATCAACACCCTCAACAACACCCACAAAATCAAATCCAGCAAGATATGTTACACCAATAAGTCAAGCATCACCTGTGATATCACCTGAAGGCACACCAACAACCGTTGAAGGCATACCTGTGATATCACCAGAATCAGCAATAGTTGTTGCACAGGATCAAACAAATATGGATGAACCAAAACATGAGCAACAAAGAAAAAAGATTGTTGCAAAAAAGAAGAAGGTTGTTAAGGAGGGAATGAAGAAGAAGAGGCTGCAAAAAAGAAGACAAAAGGATGTGTGGAGAAGGTTGAAAAGAAGAAAAGAACAGCAAAAGAATCGCCGAGTGCGACAACAAGAAGCGTTGCCAAGAAGCAACGGTTAGAAGAGAAAGAAGAAGAGACAAAGAAAAACAATAACAAAAAGGAAAAGAAAAAGCAACAGATAGAAGCAACGGTTGTTGGTAAAAGAAAAAGGTTGAAAAAGAGAAAAAGGAAGTTGGAAAAAAGAAGAAGGTTGCTAAGAACAAAGAAAAAAATATAAGATGAAGAGGATGAAGGGGGAGGAAAATGGTTCAAGTCGTTGAGAGCAAAGACGACTGTACAACCATTTTATGATGCTACGCATAAACTGAGCCCAGAGAGAAGAGAAAGAGTAAGACAAATGGGATTTGGAACATTACTCGAGTTCCCATTCACAAAAATCCCTTCAAAACTACCATACTTCATCTTAACACATTTGAATGTGAATACAATGGAGATCACATTGCCAAATGGCGGGGTTATCAAAATAACTCCAAAAAGGATAAGAGAAGTACTGGGAATACCAATGGGGCCGAAACCATTCTATGCTGAGAAACAAAGGTTGAAACAGGACACAGTCTACTGCAAATTCATAGCACAGCTTCCAACCAACAGAAGGAGAAGAACAACATCAACATTATATTGTATAATTCAAACAATAGAAGGAACAGACTTCAAGTTTGATTTGAATTACTTGATGCTGTTTGGAAACTGCTTGGGGATGTGTGATAATACTTCAATGTTGAAGTATCATGCGCTACAAAACATAAAGTCAGCAGAAGACATACCCAACATAGATTGGTGCACATTCATTTGGAAATGCATAAAAGAAAGCAAGGAACACTGGGATGATAGAACGAACGAAAATTGGTACTATAGACCTCATGTGACATTCACTGTAAGTAACAGTTTACTTTAAAAATAACCATTCTATGAAATGTGATGTATAGTATCACCAGTGATAATTCAAAGTTTGTTTGTTTGTTTTTTTTTTTTTTTTTTTTTTTTTTTTTTTTTTTTTTTTTTGTAAAATAGATGGCCATGTATAGTATCACTTGAGATACTAAAACCAACTTGAAAAAATATAACTAACTGTTTTTTAATGAAAGTTTCATTTCATTGAAAACAGCTCATTTAATTGCATTACACGAAATTTGAACAAATGGATGTGCCACGCAAATGGCCAGCCATTAATAATTGGAACACAAAGCTATTGGAGGAAAGGCAGGAGATGGAAATGGATAGAGAAGAGTTTGGTTCAGTGATAGTCATCGAAGAAGATGATGACGATCAAGAGAAAGAAATTCAAAAGCAGAGACAGGTTAGATATCACTTGTGATAAATTACAAGATTAATTGATATCAGTAGTGATAAATGCTTATATATATATATATATATATATATATATATATATATATATATATATATATATACATACTAGATGCAAGGCCCGCCCCGATGGGGCGGCTATCTTTAAAATTTTGATTATACGATAAAATTAATAGTAAAATAAGTATGAACGTGTAGTCACATCCATGAGACGAAAATGAATAAAATAAATATGTCATTATCAAGAAAATAATAACGTTCAACAAAACCTAACGTTCAAAATAACCGAATTACATATAGTTCATAATCTATGAAGAACTTCTCTATATATACAACGTTGGTTGTAGAGTTGGTGTAGTTGCCGTCTTTGTTACAACACAACACTTTTAGACCTCTCTTGCTTTCTACTCTTGAGACGGCTACATAAAGTTGTCCGTGGGAAAAAACAAACCGTTCCATATATAGCCCAACCTTAGACAATGTTTGGCCTTGGCTTTTGTTTATAGTCATGGCAAAACAAACGGAAACGGAAATAGGGAATGGTCTCCTATTAAGTTGAAAAAGCATCTTCTTGTCGGATGGGCTTATAATCATTCTAGGTATAGAGTGAACCTGTGTTTCAAGTTGTTATACTTATTATTACTTGAGTATATAACATTTTTATATAAAAGGAATAATGTAATTGTGTTAATAGACATGCTCACCAATGTCAAATCTAACAGGGGTATTGTTTTGGAACCTGCTTGATCTTCGGGTTGTCTTTGGACTATTACTTGTATTGTTTAATGTTTGGTAAAACTCCAAATATTTATGATGAAAAATAACATAAACATAATATGACATAACTTACTTGTAAAATGGTTTTGATCGGTTGGAATATTATCATGTATTTCAGGTGTGAACATAACAGGACTTGATGATCCGACACCAGATATGTAATTTTCATTTGGGATTCGTTGATGTATGCTACTACTGCTACAATTATCAAATTTATGGAGCGAACAAAAATAAATTGTGTATGTTAATATTAGGAGGATGACATTAATGTATGACATAAATATAAGCATTTATACCTTTGAACGGATGACATTGTAAAGAAACAATTGTGGTAAATAATGGAGAATCTGGAAAATAATCGACCTATTCATTAGTATATCAGTCACAATTTCCAGCTCCACACTTGAGAGATAAAAAAAAATTAACTGACTTACACTGGCAACGGGTCAAAACAGCTTATGGCTGAAATTAACCATCTTTAGTGAGAAACAAAATGGGTTGTAAAAAGACACTCTCACGGTGTTTGACAGATAAATAGGATCCCTTCACATGTATCTTTGACAAGTTGGGGAAGTATCCTGAAAAGTGCCTAAAAGATTAATACACCATGGTGGTTATAATGCATCTTACAAACTAATAGAGTTTGTGTACAACCTGAGATAATGGTCTGCTTAATTGCTACCAATTCACCATTGCTTGATGTTAAATCGATTTCAAATCTTTTCAATAGCCCCTCCAACTACATTCTTATGTCTCAAGCATTCTCCATACTCCTCACCTGCATTCAAAAGTTATTATATAATTAGATCTATAGCATGCTCACTTGATAACTCAAATAGCTTGGAGTTACAAATTTCATATAAAAAATACTAAATCCCTAAAGTTTGTTTACCAATATTAGAAGTTACTTAACATTTACATGTTACAGTGTGCACCATTTGGTGCAGCAATGTGCACCATTTTTTAATCTACAGGTACCATTGCAAATATGAGCACACCGAGCTTCTACTGAGAAAAAGTCACAACATATTAGCATTATGAAGCCCACCCGAGCTTCTTAATTTTTATCTAACTTATCATCATCTATCACTTCTTTGGAATCCTTTTTCTGATTCGTTGGCATCTTTTGAACGTACCAAAACTCAGTTTGATTCTTGAAGTTCTCTAGACAATCATGAAACAAATTCATATTGTCGTTTTAGCTATATTTAAAATGGGGCAATTTGTCTTTTGTACAGTTTAGTTAAGGTGCAAAATGAGTCGATAAACTTGCTATCAAACCTTCTTTGCTTATCTGACTACATGTGAGTGAAATAAGCACCTCCCCTTGTGTTTATTTCGTCAAAATATGAGCAAATAAAGCAAGAAGCACTTGCCAATACAAACACTCCAGCTTTCATTTATAAAACGAAATGCACTCTAAATAAGAAGCCATACACACAACCTAAAAATAAGCAATCCCAAACACCTTCCAAGACAATCTTCTAATTAGTTGCTCAATGGCATGTACAAAAATAGTACGATTGAAAATCGACAAACGAAAAACCACATTTTTATTGTATGCAAATGAGCCTCATTTGAATCCAGCCACTTTGAGGAAAGACATCTAAAAACCACTAAGATAATGAGTTCTTATGAGTATAGCAAGTATGCAAGTCGATTACCTTTTGAACCTTCTCAATCTCCATAAGCATGTCGTTTTTTAGTTTCTTCTCGAGTGGACCTTCTTTTTTGTTTATGCTCAAAAATAGCTTCTCCTGAAGATCACACAAAAACGTGATGATAATAATATTTTATTTTAGTTTTTCAAGTTTTTGTTTCAACAATTTTTTTTAATGTATGTATTTCAGGTGTTAGAAATAAATTAATAGAACTCATCTAAATTAGTTGCAACTATTTCCCAATGGTAAGGAGCGGAAAAGTAATCATATCAACATGTTTCATAATTTATGCATAAATTTGACAACTTTTATCTTAATAACAATAGATTTTAAGTGTGTTTGGTACTGAGTTTAGTGCTGACTCACTGCTGCATCAAGGGCTATTTGGTACTAAGTTTAGTGCTGCAGCAGGGACTGTTTGGTATTGAGTTTAGTGTTGCAGCAAGGAATGCTTGGTACCGAGTTTAGAGTTGCAGCAGGGCTGTTTGGTATAGAGTGTAGTGTTTTGATGGCGCAATTGCAGCTGAGATAGCTCATGCAAAAATATATAAAGAGAAGCTTCTGTTTAGATATGATGTTAACTAAATAGTAAAGATGATACAAATAAGCACTTTTCTTGATCCAAACACTCTTTTCGGCTTCCAAAATATGCAATGAGCAGATAGGCAACTAACACTTGAAGGTAAATGTAAATTAGCAAATTATCTCCATCTTCATGATAAAACTTGTCTACTGTGTATCTTTAGCAAATTATTACTCAAGCGACGTAACCTAGCATATGTTCTAAACAGTGCATTAACCTCCACATCAGATAGCATTATTTATTAATAACCAAATGAAAAAAACCCTCTCTTCAAAGTTCAAAATGTTTAAACAACTATATATGTGAAAACGTAGAGGGGGTGAATACATACCCGTTTTAAAAACTTAAAACTTGTTGTATCAAATTTCCAATTTAGCTTGTTCTAATATGAAAGATGTCAATTGTAGTTTATGACTAGCATAAACTAAAACATGTTGTCACACAAGTATTATCAACTAATCACAACACAAGCAATCATATAATGCAAACATAAAAATAAAGAGGTAAGTAAAAGAAAGCGCAAACCGAACACGATGATTTATAGTGGTTCGGTCATGGAGCTCCTCTCCGCCCTACTCCACTCCCCGAGTACCTAAATCGAGAGTTACTTCACTAGATCAACAAGCTCCCTTCTAGGCGGAGAAAACCTTTACACGTCACTTACTCTTTTTCCAGTACTAAGCTAGATACCGAGTTCTTTACAAGGGTACAACCACTCCCAACGTCGCTTAACCTTTTTCCGGTACTAAGCTAGATACCGAGTTCTTTACAAGGGTACAATCACTCCCAACGTCGCTTAAACTTTTTTGGGTACTAAGTTAGATACCGAGTTCTTTACAAGGGTACAACCACTCCCGTCGTCGCTTATACTTTTTCCGACACTAAGCTAGATGTCGAGTTCTTTTACGAGGGTACAACTACTCCCACTATGTTTTATGGCACAACATAGAAACCTTGTGTTTTATGGCACAAACACATAAACCACCTAATCTAGTTTGGTGTTCAGATTGTGATGCAATGATGTTTACAATGATGATCCACGACATAAGTGTATCATGGATATGAATGACTAATCTAAATGAATTTCCATTGAAATGAAGCCTTCAATGGATGAAGATCACAAGCTCCCCAAACTTGTTGTGATGGATCTTCTTATATGCATGTGGAATCTACATGAACTTCTTGAATAAGAAGTCTTCAATCATTGAGGATGTCAAGTGCCCTTGAATCTTCATATGTTTGAATGCTTTAGTGGATGATGACTTCAAGATCTCCTAACCTTCTTGGTGGATCAGGAAGTATGTTATGCTAGTGATGGATGATGACTCACGATCTCTGAGCTTGCTTCACATGATCATTACGAGTGTATGCTTACAACATAATGAAAGTTAGTAACATTATGATCATTATGGAAAGGGTGATGAATGTATGATTCTACAAGGTTTACTACTGATCTAAATGTATGCAAATGGTAGAGAGAATGTGTGTTCTAGTAGGTTAAAACAATGGGTAAACAATAGGCTACTATTTATAGGAAAATTGTTCAGACAGCCCACGGATTTGGTGGAACCAATTCCAGGGGTCCGCCCTTTATGCTGTTTGGTTCCGCCGGGACATGATAGCTAGATCTTACCATATCTTACCAAGATCTTACACAATCCAACTCATTGCTTGAAGATCTTTCCAAAATATTTTACTAAATCTTACAAGCTATCCAAATAATGTATGCCATGATGTCATGAACATATTTCCATTTTAAGAATTAAAATGTAAATAATGTAAATGTATATATGTATGTCCTATGTATATACTAGCTTAACTAATATATATTTACCAATATGTATCATGTTAGTTTGACACCTAAAGTGTACTTATCCTATTAATCTTAGGAAACATGATGTACAAGTAAAAGTACTTGTATATGCAAAATGTGAAATGATGTTCTAAGTAGAATGATTAGTCTTTTTAAAGTACTTAATGACCTAGCCGTATTTTAAACATTCTAAATGGTTTGTTAATGGTTTGATCATGATGTCACATAACAAACATGTTCGAACCTGTGTTGTACCATACGAGGACTCGAGAGGTGTTGAATGTATTGTTGAGACAAAATAAGATTACAAGTAACTTGTACATTTTACGTTATATATCAAGTTACATGTTTATCATCAATCAAAACAAACGAGACTGCTTGCACTAACAATCTCCCCCTTTTTGATAATGAAAAAATATGTAAACGTGATAGAAAGTAAAATGTAAAAAAGTTACTTGTGTCCGTACTACCTTTTACATTACCTTCTTCTCCCTTATTACTTTCTCCGTTTACACCTTTCTCCCCCTTTTGTCGAAATAAAAAAGGTGTGTCCTTGGAGTTAACTTCATTTCTCCCCGAAATGGCGAGCTTGCATCATCCCTAGTGAAGTTAAATTGACTACTCCAATCCCCTATGGTTGTTGCATCTCCTAGGTTATTAGCGGATCCATGGATCAAATTAAGACTCTTAACCTACATCAAGGTTAGTGTTGTGCAACAAAACAAAAAATATATATAAGAAATGCATGATGCACATAGCAAACGCTACACGTGGGTAGGCTATGTTGGACTAACTCCTCCCTTTTTTTCTTACACAAAGGTATGTCGAAGAATAAGAATGATTATGAATGCGAGCATGCTCCCCCTTGAAGGTTGCTCCACCTTGGACAATATTCCCCCTAGTTGGAGTGCCAAGTATATGATGCATGAAATAAGAAAGCTATAAAAACTAAGGTTAGTGCATGATTAGCTCCCCCTTGATCAATACTCCCCGTTGCTAGGGTACCAACGTATATAATGCAAGGATGAAAAATCCTACAAAATAAAGGTTAGTGTAAAACAATATTTTTCCTTGGACGAGTAAGTGATATACAACAGTGCGTGTATATGATGTATTCTATAAATGCTTGACGAAAGCTCCCCCTTGCTCTAGGGCGTCAAGATGAACCTACAAAACAAAAAATTAGTACACTAGAAGCTATGTCTTAAGATATATATTTCATATACGACCAAGTGTATAGACGATGCAATATGATTGCTAGACAGATACTCCTCTTGGTTTGAGGACATCAAGAAGCACCTACAATAAAAGAAGAAAAATAATCGATGCAAACTTCAACCTATGATGAGTATGCTATATACGATCGAGCGTATAGAATGATGAACCTACAATGAAAGGATTAGTGCAATATATTTCATCTCAAAGAAAAATAAGATGTATATATATGATGCAATCTATCAATGATGTAATCATAAGTAACTCTAGATAGAGAACCATGATCATTAAGCAAACCATGTCATAATGTGTAATCTTCTAATAAGAATTACAATTACAAGAAGAAGAATATAATATGATAAACTTCTACAAAATAATGCCTAGGGGGAGATATGAATTGAAGTTAAAGTGAGTGGTGCTTATGTGGGTGTTGGTTTACTAGTAGGTTTTTCGCTAATCTTATGGGAGTGATGATTAGTGAAAGAGATAATGGAATGTGGTGGTTATGATTTGACCGAAATCATTTGATGTTAACAAGAACACAATTTTGTTAACTGATTGATGCAAAATGACCTATTCTAGGTGAACATGGTTTTAACCGACCTTATCATCTATCAGAGATGATGTCTCATGCCATGATATATGCTTGAAGGAAATTAAGAGGAAGTGAAGACAATGATCACTTAGGAATAGAAATTCCTTATGTAAAAATTTGAAATGCTAGATACGTATATGAGGATGAAAATTACATCATAAGATGCAAGAGTGTTGGTTAGACCAACGTGTTGAGAATGACTATTTTGATATATTGTTTGCACTGACAATGACGTGCTTGATATGTATCAAGAATGAAAAGGATGAGATCCGATGATGGTGAAGTTGTGAGATTCAGGTGAAAATCCTAGACACGTTGGTCACGAGAGAGTTGTTTGGTTTAAATGGTTTAAAAACTGAACCCGGTACCCGCAGATTGGGCGGAACCAAATTTTTGGTTCCGTCCGTTTTATCGAAGGATACCGTGGGACCAGAATTGATTTGGTCACGTTTTGTCGTTTTTTTTTTGGATCAAACGAAGGTTCAAGCTAAGGTATATTTACTTATAACTACGGATTTTGGTTTCACTAAACCTAGTCAAAGTCTAAGGAGACTTAATGGTTCTCATTTAAGAGGTTTGTCAAACACATGATGTGTTTTTCACTGGACGAGGTATTGGTTACAAAACTGTGATGTTGGGTTGAGAGGGTTTGACACATTTGTGATTTTGTGAACTGATTTTAACTGAATGGTGTGAACCTACATGTTGGTATTTGAGGATGTAAGAAACATGAGTGCATGTTCTTCAATGCGAAAAGACAATTATGTGTCAAATGAAGAATGACGATGAAATGTTTAGGAGGTTGCAGGTTAATGAAAGCGATGAGCTTAGTAATGTTATTGTGGATGTTGGTTAGCTTACAAAGAACTACATCCTTGAAGTCACGTAGCTCTTCTCTATCAATGCGAAATGATCGCATGATGAGGCATGTGGTTTTCTCATTGGAGGTGCATTGTTATAACTAAAAGGTGATGGAGATGTTGTTAGGAAAGCGGAAGCAATAATGCAATTTGAAAAGAGATCGATTGGAAGATACGGAAACACAAATTTCAATCCTCTAAAACTTAATCCTATTAGCTTCAAGAGCTATATGCAAGTGAATGGATCCCATAAACATATTACTAATCTACGTAGCAATAAAGGGATTACAATAGGCATAACACAGTGAGATAACAACAAATTTGTTATCAACCTATAACACAAAAGTGTTAATGATAAACGATATGTTTATGATAGAAATCATAAAATATCATCTTATACAAACAAACAAAAAAATATTCGACTACTAGAGAAAAAGTTATCACATAGCAACAAGACAAATAAAGCATGACAATGCTAGAGATACTATATTGTGAAATTGTTTAGATGTTAGGCTTAGTTACTTAAGCATACTTACCCATTAATTGACACAATAAAAAAACGATTTCTGAATGTTTATCGTACCAAAGGCACTTAGACAAATTATAGGTGCATACATGGCAAACAAATAGTGTGAAAAAGTCACAAAAGAAGTGAGACGACAGGTTCATGCAAACAATTCTAACATTTTGGAGGCATGCATCATTTAGACTATCCTACGAAAAAGCTCAATGAATGTCAACTAAAGACAAGAGCTATCTAACACTATATATTAAAAATGGCATATCGTGAGTTAACAAGAACCATGTTAATCTTGTGAAATATCATATAACAATTATCATGCAAATCATGTTAACATGAAGCATATAGGCATGCAGACAAAACCTTTCCAAGGTTTACACATTTGACTATCAATCAAATAGTTATCATGATAACATCAAGATATTTAATCATATCAAACATGTAATCAACACGTGTATGTGTAATGCAAGCGATTTTACTAAGAAAAATCACATCTACTACTTGTTTGATTAATATTCCTAAGACAAGATAAAATATCATCTTTTAATACTTACTTTAGGCAAGTATAGGAATAAAGATTTTTCAAGTTAGAGAATGAATATGAGATTATTACTAGCGGTGCCCAATTCAGGCTAAACACGACCATTTTTAAGGGTGATTCCACATACCCAACTTCTCTGCTGGAAGTAATTTAACCGTTAGGTTAAATTGAGTTTCTAGTGCAATAGGTTCTCCAGTAGTCATTCTCATGTCTGAAAGATAGGAATTCCTATTTTTGCCTATCAAAGTATATAAAATATGATAGTTCACCAATACTTGGCTTAATGAGACTCAACTATTTCTATTAAAACTAAGGTGATGAAGATGTCATGATATACTAAATTTGACACATATGTGTCAACAGATTTTAATCTTTGTGTTTGGAATCTATGGTTGAATGATCTAAACGGTGACAACTTTTATGTTGAGTTTAAGTATGTGTTATGCAAGTGATTTGATCATCTAAGACCAAGAGATGTGTTTGTGTGTAATAATGGAATATGTTAAGAATATTCTCAAGAAAGTTATTTGGAACAAGTATCTAAATAAAGTTACCAACTTTAATAGATCTTGTGTGTGCGCAAGATTTGAGCAAGGCTTGGTTATGACATATGCTTGAAATGAGATAGATACATAAAGTATCCTTCAAAAAGTAAGATTATCATGCTTATGAAAAACAAGTATGACAAGATGAGGGGGAAGCTCTAGTTCATAGAACTTTCAGATGTTTGTTTAAGATCATTTACCCAATGAGGTGTAATGAAATCTCTTGTAACACAACCGTTCATGTTGCAAGGAGAGAATGATGCATAGGATATACATTATCCTTTTAATAAGATAAAAACTAAACGCACGATTTAAGCATAATGTTTTCTGAAACATCATGTTTTCCTAAATGAAAATATGAGTCCAAGGTGTTTGAGTCAGATAGACCTATCCTAAATATACTTGAGGATGACACAAAGAATTCACTTGAGTTTCTTATGTATACTCCTCAAGAGTCATTGTTACTTGGGGTACATGAGGTTGGCTTTGAGATTGTATTATAACATAAGTTGTTACAATGTTGATTTAAGGTTTAATGAAACTTATGCAAAAGTTAAAAGTATTACCAATACTTTGATACTTTGTGAAAGTGGTACTACTTAAACCTAGTGTAAATGAATGCGAGCTTCATGCTCATTTGATGGTGAAGGTAAAGTATGGTTGAGTTTGTTTAACGAGTGTTTGGACAAAGGCCTTTTTGAGCAATGCACTCAATGGATTCAAATGATAATAAGGATTGTGGTGATGTAAGGGTTTGTTGTGCTATGAAAGTAATTAGGTTTTATGGATGTTGAAAACAACAAGGATGGAGACTAATTCTTGTGATCCATAGGTAGGTACAACTAGTGTGTGATGTGATCTGAAGCTTAGGGCCTGAGATATATCACAGAGGTGAATGTGACGGGACGATGGTGAAAGTACAAGTGTACTTAGGTGATAGGATAAGTGTTTTAACATATGTTGTTAAAATACTTGGGTATTGATTCTTTCAGATATGACTTTTAATGACTACAATCGTAAATAAAATTTACTTGAATATTTCGGACAAAATACTTAAGTTGTCAATCCTACTTTATTGAGATTGGATAGCATCAAAGGAAAGCAAGACTTGATGATACATCTAAAACCTAAGTGTGAGTTATGACTTGATGTAAATCTTCTATCGTCTTGAAGGATGACATGTTAACCAAGAGAGGCAACATACGTGAATACAAGATAATATCTATAGTTATCAGTTGGACTTGTGATCTATGATATTTTTGCACACAGTGAGTTCGGATTTGTTAGGAAGTTGTTAATTAACAAATCAGCCTAATGGATGAGTGAAAGACAAAAGAATGCAGTGAGTGTGTACTGATCACAAATACTTAGTGGTCCACGGATTGCAGGGAACCATTTTCAGGGTTCCTTCCTTTATGGAGAAAGGAACCTTGGAGCATTTTCGTGAAATTTGAAAGTATGGTTAGAGATGATTATCCTATAGGTGCACGTGAGATGTCCTAATCCTAATATGAGTGAACATCAGTGAAAAGAATCCTAGTGATGAAAGTGAGTGATCATGAGTGAGGGATTTAAACGAAAGTTTGAAAAACTAGCTGTTAGTCCGGCGGAACCAACCGATAACTAATGCGGACCCAAATTTTTGGTTCTGCAGAATCCGTTGATTGAATTTTGGCGGCACCAAAAGTTTCATCAGACGGAACCATAAATTTGGTTCCGCCATATCCGCCAAATGGAATTTCTTTACAGAGGGCATTTCAAAAGACCCAAAACCCGTTCAATTCCCGAAAATTGTCCTAAAACATATGTAACTACTTAGTTGTGATTGATTAAAAACAAAAACCTAGGTTCTAACACATGTTAGCATATAGATCTAACCGAGGATTTTGAACTTACCATATGTGAAAGTTAAGCCAAACAGTGGCTTAAACATGGAAACTTGATAACATCAAAGTGTTATCGTCCTGCATGACACGGTTAGTTCACATGATCAATCAAAGATAAGTTTCTATCCTATGACAAGACACATACATTAAACGTCATTGTAGAAGCAGATATACCAAAAACTTTTTACAAGAATACTACATGTTTAAAAATGTAGTGACACATTTAAACACTTGACCTTCTTTTAAGATACTTAATTAGTGTTACTTAATTCTCATTCCTAAGTGAATTGTGCAAGATAATCACATAAAATATGCAAAGAAGAATATCTAAGTCTATAAACAAATACAAAAAATAATTTATCAACTTATTGCACAAGATCTAGCGACAGTCCTATTGTGCATAAAACAAGCAATTGATAAACAATCAAATAAATATCATGGCAAAACACTTATGTATTATAAATCAACAAGTGCAATCTCAATTACCAACAAGCAAACAACATGTATGCAAACAACAAAACAAGTAGTCATATAGCATAGCATAAAAGGAAAGATACTTTTTGTCACTTTGTGTTTAAACATGACGATGTACATCAAGATTGATTAGTTTCTTTTACATATATGAATATCTCCTATTTTAGTATCATTTCTACTTAAGTGACTTATCAAATCATTTACGAAGTGATTTTTCAACTAAATTAATAGTTATCCCAAACACTCCTTTCAAAATCGTATTTTTCGTAAATTTGTTTTAAGCCCACAATTTGACACTTAATTCTTTTGAGAAATCATTTCTTTTGATTTTCCAAAGACATTTTCAAGCTTGTATACAAAGTAACATTTAACAACAAAATTTCTAAGTATACTTAGCGAAACATTTTTCATATTAAATTCCGCTTCAATGGTAATTTGATACATGGATCGTACTCCATTTTAAAAACCATTTGTTTTGAAAATAAGATCCACGAGGCTCTGATACCAATTGTGAAAACGTAGAGGGGGGTGAATATGTTCCCGTTTTAAAAAATTAAAACTTGTTGTATCAAATTTCCAATTTAGCTTGTTCTAATATAAAAGAAGTCAATTGTAGTTTATGACTAGCATAAACTAAAACATGTTGTCACACAAGTATTATCAACTAATCACAAGTATTATCAACTAATCACAACACAAGCAATCGTATAATGCAAACATTAAAGTAAAGAGGTAAGTAAAAGAAAGCGCAAACCGAACACGATGATTTATAGTGGTTCGGTTACGGAGCTCCTCTCCGCCCTACTCCACTTCCCGAGTACCCAACTCGAGAGTTACTTCACTAGATCAACAAGCTCCCATCTAGGCGGAGAAAACCTTTACACGTTGCTTACTCTTTTTCCAGTACTAATCTAGATACCGAGTTCTTTACAAGGGTACAACCACTCCCAACGTTGCTTAACCTTTTTCCGGTACTAAGCTAGATACCGAGTTCTTTACAAGGGTACAACCATTCCAAACGTCGCTTAACCTTTTTCGGGTACTAATCTAGATACCGAGTTCTTTACAAGGGTACAACCACTCCCATCGTCGCTTATACTTTTTCCGAAACTAAGCTAGATGTCGAGTTCTTTTACAAAGGTAAAACCACTCCCGCTATGTTTTATGGCCCAACATAGAAACCTTGTGTTTTATGGCACAAACACATAAACCACCTAATCTAGTTTGGTGTTTAGATTGTGATGCTATGATGTTTACAATGATGATCCATGACATAAGTGTATCATGGATAGGAATGACTAATCTAAATGACCTTCCATTGAAAGGAAGCCTTCAATGGATGAAGATCACAAGCTCCCCAAACTTGTTGTGACGGATCTTCTTATATGCATGTGAAATCTACATGAACTTCTTGAATAAGAAGTCTTCAATCATTGAGGATGTCAAGTGCCCTTGAATCTTCATATGTTGGAATGCTTTAGTGGATGATGACTTCAAGATCTCCAAACCTTCTTGGTGGATCAGGAAGTATGCTATGCTAGTGATGGATGATGACTCACGATCTCTGAGCTTATTTCACAGGATCATTACAAGTGTATGCTTACAACATAATGAAAGTTAGTAATATTATGATCATTATGGAAGGGGTGATGAATGTATGATTCTACAAGGTTTACTACTGATCTAAATGTATGCAAAGGGTAGAGAGAATGTGTGCTCTAGTAGGTTAAAACAATGGGTAAACAATGGGCTACTATTTATAGGAAAACTGTTCAGACAGCCCGCAGATTTGGCGGAACCAATTCCAGGGGTCCACCCTTTATGCTGTTTGGTTCCGCCGGGACATGACAGCTAGATCTTACCATATCTTACCAAGATCTTACAAAATCCATCTCATTGCTTGAAGATCTTTCCAAAATATTTTACTAAATCTTACAAGCTATCCAAATGATGTATGCCATGATGTCATGAACATATTTCCATTTTAAGAATTAAAATGTAAATAATGTAAATGTATATATGTATGTCCTATGTATATACTAGCTTAACTAATATATGTTTACTAATATGTATCATGTTAGTTTGACACCTAAAGTGTACTTATCCTATTAATCTTAGGAAACATGATGTACAAGTAAAAGTACTTGCATATGCAAAATGTGAAATGAGGTTCTAAGTAGAATGATTAGTCTTTTTAAAATACTTAATGACCTAGCCATATTTTAAATATTCTAAATGGTTTGTTAAGGGTTTGATCATAATGTCACATAACAAACATGTACGAACCTGTGTTGTACCATACGAGGACTCGAGAGGTGTTGAATGTATTGTTGAGACAAAATAAGATTACAAGTAACTTGTACATTTTACATTATGTATCAAGTTACATGTTTGTCATAAATCAAAACAAACGAGACTGCTTGCACTAACAATATATATGATGCATAAATGTAATTGTAAATAAATAGTAAAGTTAAATAACACTTATTAAAATAAGTTGCACCATGATTATTACAGAAAATTACATACCTAACTCTTTTACGGAGATTTACGTCAACAGATCAATCTGCATTAGTATGAAAGAGTTGCTCAATGGTCAGCATGGATTCATTGTGGATTTGCTTTCTCGAGCATAGTTAGATGATACATTCAACCTAATCCTTATATTTCCTCCATTCATGAATGACCTGTAATAGCAACAAAGAAAAGCACTATAAGCATCTTATTTTATGAGATTGTACAACAAAGATAGTAGATTATTTACCTCATTCGCTTTTCCTATTTTCACCTTCCTCTGTTGCCCTTTGTGCTTCCTGCATATTTTATAGTTGACGTTAATAATTACACAAATCTATAATTTTAGGGAAATAAATGTAATGACAATGTGTCAAGGAAGCCACCTCTTCCTCTATTACTTTTTTTACTTTCTCTGCTTCCTCTTATGCTTCTTTTTCCATATGATTTTGAAGCCCAAATCGTAATTAAGCTCAAGCATAACAACGGACTGCAGCAATGCGACACCACTTTCCCGTTTGTTTTCATGTAAATAACACAAATGGCTTTTCTTTCTACATCAACACATCAATTTAGCAGTAGTGATTGTCCCACATGGCTGAAGTGTTCTCGGAGCTGATCCTCACTAAATGAGCATCAATATTCTTAACATAGACTCTTAAGCCCTACAATAGAAGAAAAAAAATTGGATTTATAATGAGATAATTAGTGGAGGAAGAAAAAGGAATACATAAACTGTATCATTTAAAGAGAAATTGATATTTCCTTATTTGTCTTTGAAAAAGATAGATTAAAGCCAAAGAATATTGCTGATGTAACAGTCTCGTGTAATATACACAACAGTTAAATGGGTTTAAGCTATACCAAACAATATAAAGACCAAAAATCAAGTATGTGTATTAAGTGTAATTACCAAGCTTTTAGGAACTTAATTCTACGATTCGTTGCTGGTAAATCTTTATGGGACGGATTGGTTTATTTTTCACATAATCGATTTCCAATGCATCCAACTCCTGGTCCAGAACCTGGCAAAGATAGATCACCTGACTCTCATGGACATCATGCGTTAAGCGAGCACGAACGATCTAAATGAGAGAAATCTTCAAGGTGGGAATCTTCTCGTGCATGAATATTCCAAGTAGGTGACAACCAAAGTGTCAACCTTCAATTTGGAATATGGTTTAGCCCTCATACCTGGCATTTTTCAGATTTGTGTACTTGATTGACTCCTCAAAACCAAAAGCTTTTTCCCAAAAGAGTCCCTCCCAAGTTGGATGTCTACAAATGGGTCGATTATGGTTGTATTATATCTTTCACATGTTAGCTAAATGGAAACGGGTAAATAGGACGACTCATTCAAACATGAGACAAAGTGTTTTCAAGTTTTCTGTAAAAACTAAAAAGTTGTACTATTACATTAACAATGTTTTATGATAAGTAAGTTTTATACATTAGATATTCATATAAGTAACCAATGTTGCAAAAATCGTGAATCGGTAGCTTGGCGGTCGACCACCCTGCAGCGATTAATCGGCCAAGGCGGGATTAATCGGTGATTAATCGATGATAACGCTCAAAATGAACATGTTTTTAGTCACGTTATCGTTAGATTTGTGCCTCATATTTGGTTATATTTGTGTATATTTGTTACTAAATCATGAAAAAGTGTATATGCAAGTAAATATAGCCAAGTACAGGGATTCAAGGATTTGATAAAGTAACGAGAAAATTATGCACATTTGAAGAATCACGAGAAAGAAACGAGAAAAGAACCACACAAGAATTCAAGGATTTGATAAAGTCAAGATTTCTATGTTTATATATCAAGAAAAGATCAAGTTCAAGGGAAAGAAATAGTGGTACAACAAAGGATCAAGCACGTAAAGAGAAAAGGAAGAAAAAAATAAAGTATGCATGGCAGAATGGCCCATCCGATCGGATGGTGCCCGCATCCAATTCGGATGGGAGAAAAGTAATTTACCAAGAGATCCAACCGATCGGATGGACCTAAATACCGATCGGTTGGAGGAGACTGAAGTTACAAAAAACGCATTTAATGACGAATTTAAGCCCCATAATCATGGTGGCTTATCATTTCTTGGTTATTTACTGATTGAGGACGTTTTTGCTTGAGGGCAAAGGGTTCCTTCACTTATTTAAAAAACCCTTGGCTAGTTTACAAGTGTGACAACCTAAAAACCTAGTAAGGCTTACACCAAGTCTTGCTAAACTTATTATCATTGCCCGAAAGCTAGTAGTTGCTGTGAGAACGTCCAGGGAATCTTGAGTTCAAGTCTCAAGAGTTGTGTCCAAGTGTGGAGTTGTTTACATGTGATCATAGGCGATTGGAGGAGAGTGGTTGCTATAGTTCCACAATTCTAGTTCTTGTAATTTCACAACTAGGTATTTCTTGTTTGAGTTATTATGAACTACTTTTACTTTAAGATGAATGAAAGTATGGTTGATTACTTGTGTTTGATTATGATTATTATGGAGTGATTTTGGTTATGCTTGTGTGTATGATGTGATAATTGTTGGAGTATTCTTATTTCATAGTGATGCATGAAATCATATCTTGTTTTATGAGTTTGTTGAAATACAATCTAATCTTGCTCAATTGGTTGGTAAAAACAGTTTTAAAGATTAACAAAGGCCGAATGGATTTTCTTTATGTTTTTATTCCAAAAAGTTAGTGCACGAATTAGTATGGACTATGGTGTGTGACAAGCACCATATTAACTCATTAAAATGGATTTGGAAACGATTTCATCACGAGAATAGGCCGAAAGGATTCTTAGGAATTCCTAAGATAAGAAATGCTTTTCAAACAACAAAGAGTTTAATAAAATTATCGCACTAGTTAACAAAGGCCGAAAGGAATTAACTAGGAGATTGAATTCTTCGAGATGATTTCTCATGATAAAAACTATTGATTGTGAATCACTCATTTTAAGTTGTGCATCATTACAAGTCACACCAAACTTGTTAGATTACTCTATACAATTGTCATGGAACTACACACAAGTATATTTGTTTTTGATTGATTGATTTTTGCTTGCCTTATAATTTACACCAAATCGGATTGACAATCCTTTTTTTCAAAACTTATTTTGCAAACCTAAACCCCAATTCCCTTGGGACGATCTCAACTTACCCACCTTTACTACTACGGAAGAGTATACTTGCTCGTATGTGTTGATTAGAGAATTGGATAAATTGATTTTATAAATTTTTAAAACTTGCACTACACACGACACATCAAGTTTTTGGCGCCGCTGCCAGGGAATTGTCTAAATTTCTTGGTAGTTTGGTTTGCTAGTTTATAAGTTTTGTAGTAAAAAAAAGTAAATTTTTTTTTGGTTCGGAGCCAACCGATCCGGATGGATTTCCATCCGACCGGTTGGAGCCCTCGGTAAAAATTTTAGTTTTTTGGATTAAGTATTAATTTTCAGTTATTATGTTTATTTAATGTTATGTTTAATGTATTTAAGTGTTAGAATTAATTAAGTTAATTAAATAGGGTAATAAGAATAGTTTTTATTTTTACATGCCTTTAATGTTTTTAATTAATTTTACTTAAGATAGTTAATTTTAGTTTAATAATTGGTAGTTTAAGAGTTTTTTCTTAATTGTGATAGTTAATGAGTTTAATGTTTAATCAAGTTAATAAAGTAATTAATTAGTTTGAAGATCATTAAGTTGTTAATTGTGTTTTTTTAATTTTTAAATGAATTAGTTTATTTTTAATTATTAGATTTTTTTTAAAAAAAAAAAAAAAAAAAAAGAGGAGTCTTAATTTAGTTTTTAAATAAATATAAAAAATAAAAATAATTTTTTTTTTTTTAGAAAAATTCGATCTAACCGATCGGATGCTGCCCGCATCCGATTCGGTTGGGCAAATCTGAGTTTTAACGATTCAACCATCCGATCGGATGGCCTCTAATACCGAACGGATGGATGCCTCGGTAAAATTTTGTGAAATTTTTAATTTTTAGTTGTTTTGAAGTTTTAATAGTTAGAAGTTGTTTGTTTGTTTGCTTTGATTTTATTTTATAAGTTATCTCGATTATAACTAACCCTCGCGCTAATAGTTTGGATTTCTTGTTTGGTTTTTTTTGTTTTTTTTTTTTTTTTTTTTTTTTGTGGTTATGTTATAGTTAGTGTTTAAGTAGAATGGAGAGTTTAAGCGAAGTTTCGGAATACTTGAGAAATTTGGAAGAGATGCTGAAAGATTCGGGTGATTCATTGGAAAGTTTGGGAAATATTTTGGAAGAAGCTAAGGTTGATTTGGAAAGACAAGAAGAAGTTGGAGAAGATCATGTTAGTTCACCTAAGGAGAAAAGAGTTGTTGTGTTTACACAAGCACCACCTAAGGAGTTTGATGCACCATTCATGAGGTACTCTACACCTTGTGGAGTGGAAGGTATTAAAGCTTGGGATGCTCAGCCTAACATGGAATATGGAGACAACTATATTACGGAAGATATGCTTGGTAAGCTTGGTTTTGTTAGGCTTGACTATAAGGATTATGGAAGAAAGATAGTGAGAGATGTGAATGTTAATATTCATGGTCATATGTTCAAAGTTGATTTTGTTGTTTTGGAATATGGAAATGCGGATGAACTAGAAGTTGTGTTTGGTAGAGATTTTATGGTTAAGACTAAATGTAGGATTGATTTTGCATTGGGAGAGATGAGGATAGATGTTGATGATATGGTAGAAGAAAAGGTAGGAAAGGGAGAGATTGTTAAAATGGGCAAAGCGAATAGAAAGAAAACACCACTTAACAAACTTACCCAACCCTCCACCCCTAAGAATAAGAGTTCTTCATCTAGTTCACCACCAAAAACACCACAAATAGTTAAACCATTAACCCAAAAGCAAAAAGAAGCAATTCTGGAAAATTTGGAAACAAAGTTTAAGGAGCTTATGGAGGAGAAGCCGGTAATAGAAGTGTTGAATAATTACATGACTTATCGTAAGAAGTTGGATGCAGTTATGATGGCAAGGGCTAGGTTAGAGGATAAGAATTTTGATGAGATTGCAAGAGAAAGGATAGTTGAGAATGGGTTGCCTAAAAAGGAGAGCGATCCAGGAAATTTTGTGTTACCTATTAAAGTTAATGGAACTGATGCGATGTATGCGTTGGCTGACACAGGAGCAAGTGTGTAAAACCCTAAATTCTGAATCCTTAATTTTACGTCTAATTTGAACTTAAATTATAACACACTAAAATCCGGACTGCATTTTTTTTTAATTTTGAACTCAACCTAAATTAATTATATGAGTATGTGATATGTTATATAAATGCACGTAATTAAAGAGTAGCCCAAACTAACTAAATAAATTGTCGCATTTCAATTCTTTCCAAATCATAGTAACTAAATAACAACACACACTCTTGGTACAATAATTCCCCACGTTTCTTTGTTAGACCAAGAGTAGTGGGGCGTTGAAGTGGGCTTAGTTGCCCTTTCAACGCCCGTTGTTCCACCCCCATGGGGCGTTGAATCCCGTTGAATCCCAAAAAATCAACGCCCGTTGATCCAACAACGGGCGTTGAAGTTTGTATGTTTGATTTTTTATTCATTTTTATTCTTTAAAATAGAACTTAAAACAAAATAAAAGAGAAAGGGAAAAAGGAAAATACCATCTTTGTCAACAGCAGGAAGATGATGGTGATAAAAGTTTTAACATCTGTTGTTTTTTTTTTTTTTTTGTTATGGTGTGAGTGTTGATGATGATGGTGATAAGTTTGAAGATGATGGTGATAAAAGTTTGAAGATCTGTTTGAAGATGATGGTGATAAGTTTGAAGATCTGTTTGATGATGATGGCTTCAACTTGTTATGGTGTGTCTGTTTGATGATGATGGCTTCACTGTCAAAGTTTGAAGATTTGTTTGTGTTTGTGTGTATATGGGTATATATCATTGATTTATATAAAACGGGCGTTGAAGCATTACCCCCAATTTTGCTTCAACGCCCTTCTTCTCTCACCGCCAAGTGTCAACAAATGCCCCAACCCACTCCCGCCCCACTACTCTTGGTCTTAAAGTAAAATATGACATTCCTTTGACTTATATGCTTTCACTCCTAAAAGATAAGACCAAATCATTTATTGACATGAGAAGATATGCATGATGTCTTTTGCCCTTATTTACACGCCATTCCTAAATAAGGCACGCGCCTTTCCCTTTTTATTGCATACGTTTCTGTCACAATTCGCATTTTCGAGTCTTTACTATGCACGGGATTGCATCCTTTCAATTTACGTATGTTCATTAAACGTTACCACTCAGTCATTACTACTAGTATTATACCCAAATACTCCCGGCTATGATCCTAATATATTTTCATGCTAATTTTAATGATATAAAATTTATATTATTAATTTACCCGGTGTTTTGAAACCTTTTGCTATATTTTCCGTTAGGAGCTTATAACTCCGTCGTTTTGCGATATTTCATCACGATCATTATTTTAACACCCGATTCTTATCAGTAACATGATTTTATAATTTTCACAACTTCGTCGTATTTTATTTCAACTCGTCACGGTTTATTTTAAGTTAACCCGGTACCCGATAACACCTAAAGTATACACTAAACACACTAATACTTATCCTAACTATCTAATAAGCAAAAAAAAAAAAAAAAATATATCATCCTAACACTTCCTATACAAGCTTGGCCGCCCCTTTTTCTTGTCAAGTGGCCTAATACTCCCAAAAATCTTTAAAAGCCTTATAATGCATTAAACTTGACTTAATTTTTACATAACACATTTTCATAATATCTTTCAAGCTAGCAAAAACCAATTTCCTCTCCTTTGTTCTTCATTTTCCACGGCAAGAAGAATATCACCAAGGATCATCCATAAAATTTTTTATTTCAAGTGTTATATTAGCTCCATATATCTTCCTTGTTAGAGTTTTGCAATAAAAACTCCAAGGTTGAGATCTTTTTCATCCAAACTCACTAATCTTCAAGTAAGCTTCAAGTGAACTTTTTCATCATCTCATACTTTCATTTGATCATTAACATCATGTATTTTCAAGTTATAATGGTTAAACATGCAAGTTACATATGTTATATATACCACCTTACTAATATTTTGATTTTATGAGCTTAAAAATAATCCTACGATCATCCCTTTGTTATCCTACGAATTTTGGTGAAGTTTAGGACCCATGACACCCTAAGAAGGTGTATGGTAGGATTTGTGTATTTGTGGAGTTGTTTTGAAGTAGTTTGAGCAAGCCGCGAACCAAGAAAATGAGTTTTTAACGTATATACAAACCTACTGTCCCGAAAATGTAAATCTAGAAAAATCAGTAAACATGCCGTTATTTTGGCCTTCATATTCAAAAAATACACTCATAGACGAAAACGTGGGCGCTTGAATCACCAAAAACCGAGTTATAACGAAGAAGTTATGAATTTTTAAAGTTATGCGACAAAAACTATTATTTTCAGAAAATACATGCTGTTAGCCGAACTTCAAGGGACAGAACGAGGCGTTAGCCGAAGTCTAGCTGAGCCGAGCCATAGAAAATATGTTAGTTCATGTTATGACGAACGCGTGGATATAAAGAACGTTGAAAACGGACTTGTAACGACCGAGATATGAATTTTTGAAAAGCCGACGAACAACACTTATTTTAACAGCCATTACATGAAAATATAGTCTTAGTGTTGAGACTAGTATTTTTGCAAGTCACTAAGTTCATAGCCGATTTTCTTTATGATCGAGGCGCGTATGATCAAAACTCAAAAGAGACGACATTGAGGTTATGTTACAAGGATTTCAAAAACGTCAAGTTCTATTACTAACTCTTAACGTACAATATTTTACGACTAGTTTTGCGAGGCCGTTTGGTCATATTTTCACAAGTTGTAAAAGTGATATTTTGCGACGAAACTATTTTATTTGGCGATAAAACATCAAATGAGGATCGTGGAGTATCATTCCAACATTTTTACACGAAATATAGTATATGACTTGCCGAGATATCAAAAATATATTTTTCGACAGAAAACGTTATTTTCAAAAATAACGAGTGGTATCGTTAACATACGTATTTGCATGAGTTGCATGGTATCATTGCTTACATTGGGTCACATCATTCAACATAGGTTGCGGTTAGAGACCGAGCCATCATTACATCATATCCATCATTATCATTGTTGCTATATCATCAGGTGAGTTTCATAGCCCCTACTTTATACGTTTTGAACTTTTTGGGGGAGATACATGCTTAAACTGCTAGCTTACATATATGATTGTGTTAAACTTATTTGCGTTATTCTTGAAAGCAACTCGCGGACCTAAGTATCTATCACTTGGGGTAGCCGTACAGAACATATCGCGGACCTAAGTATCTAACACTTGGGGTAGCCGTACAGAACATATCACGGACCTAAGTATCTATCACTTGGGGTAGCCGAACATAAGTCTCCTAGTGATCAGCATAAGGTCTTCTAGTGTTATAGAACGCACCTCGTATACGCACATGTCTTACTCAAGCTATATTTTAGCAGTGGGTTGTAAACACACAGGTTGCAAGTTTTGTTATGGGCGGGATTTGCAACTGAGTGGATTTACAATGCCTTTGCTGTGGAAACATTCTCGAAGAACTTTTCAACTTATTGATAACAAACTCTATGAACTCACCAACCTTTGTGTTGACACTTTTTAGCATGTTTATCTCAGGTTAGTAAGGCGATAGCAGATGCTTGGAGCAGAGAGTCTTAGGGCACGTTTTTCTGAAGACTTTTGCTTTTATCATTTACCATTCGATATACTTTAAAAACTTATGTACTATTCTACTTTGGGATCTTTTGCTTGTAAACTATGACTTTTATCTATTCGAATCTATATCTTGTACTTTGTGCCCTGAAGTAGCATCCCATTGACACTATCGTTCCGCTGCGATAATTTGGGGGTGTTACAGATTGGTATCAGAGCATTGGTTATAGAGAACTAGGTTGCTTTTAGAGCCTAGACTATAACTACATACATTTAGACTCTCCTCCCTATCGCCTTGCACTTTTCATACACGTACGCTTGCTGATAACTTTTCGTCTAGACCTACGCTATTAGATATTTTATGGTACTGATGGGGAAGTCCCAAACTCTAGTCGAGTCATCAGAAATATGGAGCTCGGTAATAACTGATTATTTAACTTGATCTTGTGACAGTTCTTGTTTGATGAGACATGAGACCGAGTTAAATAAAGGTTATTATTTAGCTGCAGAGATTTGATGATTCGCGGAGGATGGGAGTTCTCTTGAAGATACTTTTTAGAGACTAAACCTTACCGTGACTTCATCACCTAAGAGAGGCTCCTATATACCGAGTGTGACACTCCCTAAGTACCCTCACCACAGTACTCCTTCACCATTTAGGATCGGATGATAGAATGACTACCTACTTAAAGAACATCAATCGCTGAGATATGTGTGCTTGGTAATATGTACACGTGTGAAAGGAGGCAATTATAATTATGGGTGGCCAACATAATTATAAATGCATCACGACACACTTGGACATATGTGACCATGCTTACATTGATCGGCATTGGCACCATTTAGGAGGCAACTCGCGACGTGGTACTATGTATGAGGACGATGAGTATAGATTGGGTGGTCAACGGTTTCCCTCATCTCTAACATTCACCATATGTCCTTCCTTGTAGGAAATGGCACCAAGGAGGACAACTCGCAGCACTAGCCGAGGAGGTGCGGCGTCAAGGGGTGGAAGGACTGGTGGACGTGGTGGTAGAGGAGGCGGTAGCGGTATTGACAACAATGATAACAACCATGGTGGAACTCCTGATTTTGCTGCCATCATCGCTCAACAACTTCAAAACTTGCTTCCCACTATTGTCACTCAAGTTGGAAATCATATCAACAACTCGGGAAACCACGAAAGCAGAAATGACGACAGCAATGGGGTAGGTGTGAATGAGACCGTCACCCGTGCAACTGGATGCACGTATAAGGAATTTACGGCGTGCAAACCAATAGAGTTTGATGGTACTGGAGGCGCCTTGGCATATACACGATGGGTAGAGAAGATGGAGTCGGTGATCGACATCAGTAATTGTGCCGCTCATCAGAGGGTGAAGTATTCTGCATGCTTGCTGTTGGGAAAGGCATTGACTTGGTGGAACACACAGATCCAAGCTAGGGGTAGGGAAGCAGCCATAGGTATGACATGGGAAGACTTTAAGGCACTACTGAAAGAGGAGTATTGTTCGGGCAATGAGATGCAAAAACTGGAGAATGAACTTTGGAATCACTCTATGATAGGAGCTGGCCACGCAGTCTACACGGATCGATTCCATGAGTTAGCGAAACTAGTACCTCATCTGGTTACCCCTGAATCTAAGAGGATCGAAAGGTACATCTATGGCCTTGTTCCTGAAATTCGAGGAACTGTAAAGGCAACTGAGCCTTCCACAATCCAGAGTGCAATATTGAAGGCTGGAGCCCTCAAAGATGAGATGGTTAGGAATGGAACTTTGAAAGACAGTGATAAAAGGAAGGGACCAAGTGAGTCGGAAAAGAAAATGGGCACGGTGGTTGACAACAAAAAGGCAAGAACCTTTGCGGCAACTAGTTCTGGTCAGAAAGGGTATGAAGGACCACATCCTAAGTGTACAAAATGTGCTTATCATCATCAAAAGTCTGCGCCCTGCCGCGTGTGTACAAATTGCAATCAGTGGGGTCATTTTACAAATCAGTGTAAAGCGTCAGTGAATGCGGGCAACATGAAGAATAACCAAAGGACATGCTATGAGTGTAACAGCCCGGATCACCTCCGGTATGCCTGTCCTAGATTGAATAGGGCACCAATACAAATACAGGGTAACCCGACTCTAGCTTTAGCAATTAAGGGAAACAACCCACAGCCTGAAATCAATATTAGTCCACCAAGGGGTCGAGGATTCTATTTGGGTACCGAGGCAGCCCGCAACGCGTAACGGGTATGTTTTCCCTAGACGATTAAGCATTCTATCATATTGTCCGATTCCAGTAAGATATAGCTTTGCCCTGCTAAATTCATACCTAATGTTATTGACCTTAGTTATATTGATTTGATTGGTGTAAGCAATTCCAAAATCGAGCCAATCTTTCAAAAGACCTCATTTCAGGATGTTGAATCCATTCTTTCTGACAACTTGTTTCCTAGCTTGATTTAGTGACAGTTCTTGTTTGATGAGTTGCGAAAATCAAGCTAAGAGTCAAGTTGTTACCCGAGCCGATTCAGTTTAATCTCATGACAGTTCTTGTTTGATGAGTTGTGAGATTAAATTTGAATCGACAACCTCAAACCGATTTAGCCTAATCCCATGACAGTTCTTGTTTGATGAGTTGTGGGATTAAGTAAAAATCGGTTACCTAGAGGTCTTTTGAGGGCTACGCTCGAGAATGGGAAAGTTTACCACCATCAAACCCGACCACGAGAACGTACGTACGTAGAACGAGCGAGCTAAATTCAGGGACTGAATTCCTTTGACGGGTGGAGACTGTCACAATTCGCATTTTCGAGTCTTTACTATGCACGGGATTGCATCATTTCAATTTATGTATGTTCATTAAACGTTACCACTCAGTCATTACTACTAGTATTATACCCAAATACTCCCGGCTATGATCCTAATATATTTTCATGCTAATTTTAATGATATAAAATTTATATTATTAATTTACCCGGTGTTTTGAAACCTTTTGCTATATTTTCCGTTAGGAGCTTATAACTCAATCGTTTTGCGATATTTCATCACGATCATTATTTTAACACCCGATTCTTATCAGTAACATGATTTTATAATTTTCACAACTTCGTCGTATTTTATTTCAACTCGTCACGGTTTATTTTTAGTTAACCCGGTACCCGATAACACCTAAAGTATACACTAAACACACTAATACTTATCCTAACTATCTAATAAGCAAAAAAAAAATATCATCCTAACACTTCCTATACAAGCTTGGCCGCCCCTTTTTCTTGTCAAGTGGCCTAATACTCCCAAAAATCTTTAAAAGCCTTATAATGCATTAAACTTGACTTAATTTTTACATAACACATTTTCATAATATCTTTCAAGCTAGCAAAAACCAATTTCCTCTCCTTTGTTCTTCATTTTCCACGGCAAGAAGAACATCACCAAGGATCATCCATAAAAATTTTTAGTTCAAGTGTTATATTAGCTCCATATATCTTCCTTGTTAGAGTTTTGCAATAAAAACTCCAAGGTTGTGATCTTTTTCATCCACACTCACTAATCTTCAAGTAAGCTTCAAGTGAACTTTTTCATCATCTCATACTTTCATTTGATCATTAACATCATGTATTTTCAAGTTATAATGGTTAAACATGCAAGTTACATATGTTATATATACCACCTTACTAATATTTTGATTTTATGAGCTTAAAAATAATCCTATGATCATCCCTTTGTTATCCTACAAATTTTGGTGAAGTTTAGGACCCATGACACCCTAAGAAGGTGTATGGTAGGATTTGTGTATTTGTGGAGTTGTTTTGAAGTAGTTTGAGCTAGCCGCGAACCAAGAAAATGAGTTTTTAACGTATATACAAACCTACTGTCCCGAAAATGTAAATCTGGAAAAATCAGTAAACATGCCGTTATTTTGGCCATCATATTCAGAAAATACACTCATAGACGAAAACGTGGGCGCTTGAATCACCAAAAACCGAGTTATAACGAAGAAGTTATGAATTTTTAAAGTTACGCGACAAAAACTATTATTTTCAGAAAATACATGCTGTTGGCCGAACTTCAAGGGACAGAACGAGGCGTTAGCCGAAGTCTAGCTGAGCCGAGCCATTGAAAATATGTTAGTTCATGTTATGACGAACGCGTGGATATAAAGAACGTTGAAAACGGACTTGTAACGACCGAGATATGAATTTTTGAAAAGCCGACGAACAACACTTATTTTAACAGCCATTACATGAAAATATAGTCTTAGTGTTGAGACTAGTATTTTTGCAAGTCACTAAGTTCATAGCCGATTTTCTTTATAATCGAGGCGCGTATGATCAAAACTCAAAAGAGACGACATTGAGGTTATGTTACAAGGATTTCAAAAACGTCAAGTTCTATTACTAACTCTTAACGTACAATATTTTACGACTAGTTTTGCGAGGCCGTTTGGTCATATTTTCACAAGTTGTAAAAGTGATATTTTGCGACGAAACTATTTTATTTGGCGATAAAACATCAAATGAGGATCGTGGAGTATCATTCCAACATTTTTACACGAAATATAGTATATGACTTGCCGAGATATCAAAAATATATTTTTCGACAGAAAACGTTATTTTCAAAAATAACGAGTGGTATCGTTAACATACGTATTTGCATGAGTTGCATGGTATCATTGCTTACATTGGGTCACATCATTCAACATAGGTTGCGGTTAGAGACCGAGCCATCATTACATCATATCCATCATTATCATTGTTGCTATATCATCAGGTGAGTTTCATAGCCCCTACTTTATACGTTTTGAACTTTTTGGGGGAGATACATGCTTAAACTGCTAGCTTACATATATGATTGTGTTAAACTTATTTGCGTTATTCTTGAAAGCAACTCGCGGACCTAAGTATCTATCACTTGGGGTAGCCGTACAGTACATATCGCGGACCTAAGTATCTAACACTTGGGGTAGCCGTACAGAACAACTCGCGGACCTAAGTATCTAACACTTGGGGTAGCCGTACAGAACATATCACGGACCTAAGTATCTAGCACTTGGGGTAGCCGAACATAAGTCTCCTAGTGAGCAGCATAAGGTCTTCTAGTGTTATAGAATGCACCTCGTATACGCACATGTCTTACTCAAGCTATATTTTAGCAGTGGGTTGTAAACACACAGGTTGCAAGTTTTGTTATGGGCGGGATTTGCAACTGAGTGGATTTACAATGCCTTTGCTGTGGAAACATTCTCGACGAACTTTTCAACTTATTGATAACAAACTTTATGAACTCACCAACCTTTGTGTTGACACTTTTTAGCATGTTTATCTCAGGTTAGTAAGGTGATAGCAGATGCTTGGAGCAGAGAGTCTTAGGGCACGTTTTTCTGAAGACTTTTGCTTTTATCATTTACCATTCGATATACTTTAAAAACTTATGTACTATTCTACTTTGGGATCTTTTGCTTGTAAACTATGACTTTTATCTATTCGAATGGTAACTTTTCAAAACGTCTCATTTAGAGGTCGTTCTCTATATCTTGTACTTTGTGCCCTGAAGTAGCATCCCATTGACACTATCGTTCCGCTGCGATAATTTGGGGGTGTTACAGATTGGTATCAGAGCATTGGTTATAGAGAACTAGGTTGCTTTTAGAGCCTAGACTATAACTCCATACATTTAGACTCTCCTCCCTATCGCCTTGCACTTTTCATACACGTACGCTTGCTGATAACTTTTCGTCTAGACCTACGCTATTAGATATTTTATGGTACTGATGGGGAAGTCCCAAACTCTAGTCGAGTCATCAGAAATATGGAGCTCGGTAATAACTGATTATTTAACTTGATCTTGTGACAGTTCTTGTTTGATGAGACATGAGACCGAGTTAAATAAAGGTTATTATTTAGCTGCAGAGATTTGATGATTCGCGGAGGATGGGAGTTCTCTTGAAGATACTTTTTAGAGACTAAACCTTACCGTGACTTCATCACCTAAGAGAGGCTCCTATATACCGAGTGCGACACTCCCTAAGTACCCTCACCACAGTACTCCTTCACCATTTAGGATCGGATGATAGAATGACTACCTACTTAAAGAACATCAATCGCTGAGATATGTGTGCTTGGTAATATGTACACGTGTGAAAGGAGGCAATTATAATTATGGGTGGCCAACATAATTATAAATGCATCACGACACACTTGGACATATGTGACCATGCTTACATTGATCGGCATTGGCACCATTTAGGAGGCAACTCGCGACGTGGTACTATGTATGAGGACGATGAGTATAGATTGGGTGGTCAACGGTTTCCCTCATCTCTAACATTCACCATATGTCCTTCCTTGTAGGAAATGGCACCAAGGAGGACAACTCGCAGCACTAGCCGAGGAGGTGCGGCGTCAAGGGGTGGAAGGACTGGTGGACGTGGTGGTAGAGGAGGCGGTAGCGGTATTGACAACAATGATAACAACCATGGTGGAACTCCTGATTTTGCTGCCATCATCGCTCAACAACTTCAAAACTTGCTTCCCACTATTGTCACTCAAGTTGGCAATCATATCAACAACTCGGGAAACCACGGAAGCAGAAATGACGACAGCAATGGGGTAGGTGTGAATGAGACCGTCACCCGTGCAACTGGATGCACGTATAAGGAATTTACGGCGTGCAAACCAATAGAGTTTGATGGTACTGGAGGCGCCTTGGCATATACACGATGGGTAGAGAAGATGGAGTCGGTGATCGACATCAGTAATTGTGCCGCTCATCAGAGGGTGAAGTATTCTGCATGCTTGCTGTTGGGAAAGGCATTGACTTGGTGGAACATACAGATCCAAGCTAGGGGTAGGGAAGCAGCCATAGGTATGACATGGGAAGACTTTAAGGCACTACTGAAAGAGGAGTATTGTTCGGGCAATGAGATGCAAAAACTGGAGAATGAACTTTGGCATCACTCTATGATAGGAGCTGGCCACGCAGTCTACACGGATCGATTCCATGAGTTAGCGAAAATAGTACCTCATCTGGTTACCCCTGAATCTAAGAGGATCGAAAGGTACATCTATGGCCTTGTTCCTGAAATTCGAGGAACTGTAAAGGCAACTGAGCCTTCCACAATCCAGAGTGCAATATTGAAGGCTGGAGCCCTCACAGATGAGATGTTTAGGAATGGAACTTTGAAAGACAGTGATAAAAGGAAGGGACCAAGTGAGTCGGAAAAGAAAATGGGCACGGTGGTTGACAACAAAAAGGCAAGAACCTTTGCGGCAACTAGTTCTGGTCAGAAAGGGTATGAAGGACCACATCCTAAGTGTACGAAATGTGCTTATCATCATCAGAAGTCTGCGCCCTGCCGCGTGTGTACAAATTGCAATCAGTGGGGTCATTTTACAAATCAGTGTAAAGCGTCAGTGAATGCGGGCAACATGAAGAATAACCAAAGGACATGCTATGAGTGTAACAGCCCGGATCACCTCCGGTATGCCTGTCCTAGATTGAATAGGGCACCAATACAAATACAGGGTAACTCGACTCTAGCTTTAGCAATTAAGGGAAACAACCCACAGCCTGAAATCAATATTAGTCCACCAAGGGGTCGAGGATTCTATTTGGGTACCGAGGCAGCCCGCAACGCGTAACGGGTATGTTTTCCCTAGACGATTAAGCATTCTATCATATTGTCCGATTCCAGTAAGATATAGCTTTGCCCTGCTAAATTCATACCTAATGTTATTGACCTTAGTTATATTGATTTGATTGGTGTAAGCAATTCCAAAATCGAGCCAATCTTTCAAAAGACCTCATTTCAGGATGTTGAATCCATTCTTTCTGACAACTTGTTTCCTAGCTTGATTTAGTGACAGTTCTTGTTTGATGAGTTGCGAAAATCAAGCTAAGAGTCAAGTTGTTACCCGAGCCGATTCAGTTTAATCTCATGACAGTTCTTGTTTGATGAGTTGTGAGATTAAATTTGAATCGACAACCTCAAACCGATTTAGCCTAATCCCATGACAGTTCTTTTTTGATGAGTTGTGGGATTAAGTAAAAATCGGTTACCTAGAGGTCTTTTGAGGGCTACGCTCGAGAATGGGAAAGTTTACCCCCATCAAACCCGACCACGAGAACGTACGTACGTAGAACGAGCGAGCTGAATTCAGGGACTGAATTCCTTTGACGGGTGGAGACTGTCACAATTCGCATTTTCGAGTCTTTACTATGCACGGGATTGCATCATTTCAATTTACGTATGTTCATTAAACGTTACCACTCAGTCATTACTACTAGTATTATACCCAAATACTCCCGGCTATGATCCTAATATATTTTCATGCTAATTTTAATGGTATAAAATTTATATTATTAATTTACCCGGTGTTTTGAAACCTTTTGCTATATTTTCCGTTAGGAGCTTATAACTCCGTCGTTTTGCGATATTTCATCACGATCATTATTTTAACACCCGATTCTTATCAGTAACATGATTTTATAATTTTCACAACTTCGTCGTATTTTATTTCAACTCGTCACGGTTTGTTTTTAGTTAACCCGGTACCCGATAACACCTAAAGTATACACTAAACACACTAATACTTATCCTAACTATCTAATAAGCAAAAAAAAAAAATATCATCCTAACACTTCCTATACAAGCTTGGCCGCCCCTTTTTCTTGTCAAGTGGCCTAATACTCCCAAAAATCTTTAAAAGCCTTATAATGCATTAAACTTGACTTAATTTTTACATAACACATTTTCATAATATCTTTCAAGCTAGCAAAAACCAATTTCCTCTCCTTTGTTCTTCATTTTCCACGGCAAGAAGAATATCACCAAGGATCATCCATAAAATTTTTTATTTCAAGTGTTATATTAGCTCCATATATCTTCCTTGTTAGAGTTTTGCAATAAAAACTCCAAGGTTGTGATCTTTTTCATCCAAACTCACTAATCTTCAAGTAAGCTTCAAGTGAACTTTTTCATCATCTCATACTTTCATTTGATCATTAACATCATGTATTTTCAAGTTATAATGGTTAAACATGCAAGTTACATATGTTATATATACCACCTTACTAATATTTTGATTTTATGAGCTTAAAAATAATCCTATGATCATCCCTTTGTTATCCTACGAATTTTGGTGAAGTTTAGGACCCATGACACCCTAAGAAGGTGTATGGTAGGATTTGTGTATTTGTGGAGTTGTTTTGAAGTAGTTTGAGCAAGCCGCGAACCAAGAAAATGAGTTTTTAACGTATATACAAACCTACTGTCCCGAAAATGTAAATCTAGAAAAATCAGTAAACATGCCGTTATTTTGGCCTTCATATTCAGAAAATACACTCATAGACGAAAACGTGGGCGCTTGAATCACCAAAAACCGAGTTATAACGAAGAAGTTATGAATTTTTAAAGTTATGCGACAAAAACTATTATTTTCAGAAAATACATGCTGTTAGCCGAACTTCAAGGGACAGAACGAGGCGTTAGCCGAAGTCTAGCTGAGCCGAGCCATAGAAAATATGTTAGTTCATGTTATGACGAACGCGTGGATATAAAGAACGTTGAAAACGGACTTGTAACGACCGAGATATGAATTTTTGAAAAGCCGACGAACAACACTTATTTTAACAGCCATTACAAGAAAATATAGTCTTAGTGTTGAGACTAGTATTTTTGCAAGTCACTAAGTTCATAGCCGATTTTCTTTATGATCGAGGCGCGTATGATCAAAACTCAAAAGAGACGACATTGAGGTTATGTTACAAGGATTTCAAAAACGTCAAGTTCTATTACTAACTCTTAACGTACAATATTTTACGACTAGTTTTGCGAGGCCGTTTGGTCATATTTTCACAAGTTGTAAAAGTGATATTTTGCGACGAAACTATTTTATTTGGCGATAAAACATCAAATGAGGATCGTGGAGTATCATTCCAACATTTTTACACGAAATATAGTATATGACTTGCCGAGATATCAAAAATATATTTTTCGACAGAAAACGTTATTTTCAAAAATAACGAGTGGTATCGTTAACATACGTATTTGCATGAGTTGCATGGTATCATTGCTTACATTGGGTCACATCATTCAACATAGGTTGCGGTTAGAGACCGAGCCATCATTACATCATATCCATCATTATCCTTGTTGCTATATCATCAGGTGAGTTTCATAGCCCCTACTTTATACGTTTTGAACTTTTTGGAGGAGATACATGCTTAAACTGCTAGCTTACATATATGATTGTGTTAAACTTATTTGCGTTATTCTTGAAAGCAACTCGCGGACCTAAGTATCTATCACTTGGGGTAGCCGTACAGTACATATCGCGGACCTAAGTATCTAACACTTGGGGTAGCCGTACAGAACAACTCGCGGACCTAAGTATCTAACACTTGGGGTAGCCGTACAGAACATATCACGGACCTAAGTATCTAGCACTTGGGGTAGCCAAACATAAGTCTCCTAGTGAGCAGCATAAGGTCTTCTAGTGTTATAGAACGCACCTCGTATACGCACATGTCTTACTCAAGCTATATTTTAGCAATGGGTTGTAAACACACAGGTTGCAAGTTTTGTTATGGGCGGGATTTGCAACTGAGTGGATTTACAATGCCTTTGCTGTGGAAACATTCTCGACGAACTTTTCAACTTATTGATAACAAACTTTATGAACTCACCAACCTTTGTGTTGACACTTTTTAGCATGTTTATCTCAGGTTAGTAAGGTGATAGCAGATGCTTGGAGCAGAGAGTCTTAGGGCACGTTTTTCTAAAGACTTTTGCTTTTATCATTTACCATTCGATATACTTTAAAAACTTATGTACTATTCTACTTTGGGATCTTTTGCTTGTAAACTATGACTTTTATCTATTCGAATGGTAACTTTTCAAAACGTCTCATTTAGAGGTCGTTCTCTATATCTTGTACTTTGTGCCCTGAAGTAGCATCCCATTGACACTATCGTTCCGCTGCGATAATTTTGGGGTGTTACAGTTTCTTCCTCAAATGAATATAATTACATGCCCTTCTCTCATCCTTCCAAACCGAAACAAAACAAATACAAAGAATTCTTGGTGTCTTTTTTTTTCTCTCAAGTTCAGATCGCGTGTCCTTGTTCCAAACCAAGGGTTATTGCTGCTATACTGTTGGTGCTGTGGTGAATTGATCATGGTGATTTAAGGGTTTGTTAGCTGTGGGTGTAATCGACTAGGGTCCTTATTCTCTTGTTCTTGCCTCGTAAACATTCCAGGTACACATGCGTTTCATTTGTTACATGACTTATACTGTACGACTAAACCATATAGAACATAATTTTAAACATGCTAACTACTCATTTTAATCATGCTGTGTTGTGACTTAGTTGTCTCGATGATATATGTACGCATGTTACAAGATTTCGCCACTTATATTGATAAAGAGTTGTGTAATATATGTGTGTCGATCATGTCATGTCTCGCGGAGTGCGTATCTTTCGTCGAATATGCTGGGAACAAGGGGTTTAAGGTGTAGTGTAACTGTTGCCGCGTTAAAATGGTACCCTCTCGCATGTTGTGTCTCGTTAAGCTTGTTTTGGTCTCGCGAGGGTTTGTGGTTTAATTTTGGTTTCGTATGTTGTGTTTCTTTAAGAACTTGTCTCGCGAGGTGTGTAGGTTTGAACGTATGCATGCTTCATTTAGATGTCGAACATGTCTCGTATATAGTTGGCGTTTGTGTGTGTCGAATTATACCTAAGTCTGTAATCATGCATGTTGAGTAAATATACGATATATACTGATACATAAATCATGTGATATATATACATCAGTTGTGTGATATTTAACTTTAAACTCTAATTGTGCATTAAAAAACTTGAGAAATAGATATTACGGTAATATTTTTAGATCGGATACATTTTCCCTTTTGCTTTCTTATTCTTCTATTTTATCGTTTACACTATCTGTATTTATTTTGTAAATTTGTTTACGTGAATTGATCAAACTACTCTTTTACTCAATCTTTTTTTTGTTATAAGTAAGAACTATAAAAAAAAAGTTTCTATAAAAGTTCACACTGTGCGAATTAAGGTAGGCAATAATCTTTGATAAAAGGGTTTCTTTGTATTTAATTAACGAGAGTGTTAAAGTGTGTGTGTTTGTACCGAATTAGAGTTGCGTCTAATTTATAACCTAATTAAGTTATGCATTAATTTATGGAACCCTAAACCTATGTTTTGAACATTTAACGTAAGAAAACCTAAATATGAGAAGGTGATTAACAACAAGTGTTTAAAATCCATTATGACATTGAATGAATTATAAATGGGCGTATAAATAATTTATGATTAATCCGTGTAGATTCGTTGAAGAAGGCGTTTCCTTGTGTTCACTTTTTCGTTTGCTTTCATTTCATTGCTAAGGTACGGATATTCTACCCTTTCTCAGTAAGGGTTTCGTATTGACTCTTCGATTTTTTACCTTATTTAATTCGTTATGATATTCGTTGGTAATTTCCGTTTGATATGATTTCTTATGATACGATATTAGTTCTATGTCATTTAATATGACATTCATTTCAGTTAATATTCATTTGTGTAAATATACTATCATTCACTCGTTATGACATGATATCTTGTTTATTCTGTTACCCGAGCTAACTAGTCATGGAGGTACCATGGCCATGTCATTGAGGCACCAATGGCATGAGACTATCTGTGGTGGTGTGATTGGTCCACGGCGTTCCCTTTTGATATATATATATGATTATTGAGCTCGCGTGCTTATTGCCATTTTGGTACGCCAATATATTTGTCTGAGTACAGGTGTATGGTGGTGTACATAATTTTGTTTTGCAGGGAGCGTATGGATGCATCCTGGGTATGTTTTGTGAAATGATGATGTTATGGCTTTGTGGTGAATGGTGGTGTGTGCCATACACCCCATGTCACTTTTGGGAGATCGCTACTCCATTTGTTATGTTATGATATATTATTGTGTGATTAAGCAGGTGGCTGCTTTGTGAGCTCGTGGATAATTTTTTCTTTCATTTCCTTTCACTTAATTTGTTATTCAATTGATTCTCATGGCCTATGATATCATGTTCGGCAGATTCTTTTTTATTTCATTCCATATACTTATTTACATTCATTTCATTATTCGTTTATATCCGTTCACTGGGCTTTTTAAGCTCAGCCGCATTTTTTCTTTCCTCTGCGGCAGGTATTCAAGCGGGATGCTGGGATTTGAGTGATGAGAGTAGGAGCTTTTAGAGGACCAACCCAACCTTAGTTTCCCTATCTTTTGGAGTTAATTTACGACTTATGTCTTAGTTATTTTATTTCATTTTCGAGTTGGATTTGATTTGTATTTCTCTGGAAGTCCTTTTGTTTCATGACTTGTATTTATTTAATTAAGTCTTCTGCTTGCGTTTAATATGTTCTGATTGACACCATAATGTGACATTTTGACCCTTGTCGGGTTGGGGTGTTACAATTATGGTATCAGAGCCTAGGCTTCGACCTGTAGTACCTTAAGTTATGACCTGTGAGGATTGGGTAGACACTAGGCTTCCTTCTACTTTAACCGTTTTCGTTCATACCTTGATCTTAACCTCTTATTTGACTTCGTTTCGTTTATTTGATTTTTTTAGATGGTGACCACACATGCTACTACCCCACCTGGAGGTGATGCTGCTGCTTTTAACGCGGCTATTGCTACGACTGTTCAAGCCATGTTACCAAATCTCACTGCCAGGATCGTTGACGAGATTCGTCAGACAGGGACTTCTGGTGGTACTGGTGGCGATGCTCCGCTCACCATGCATGGTTGGTTGGAGAAGTTTATGAAACAGAAACCTCAATCGTTTAGCTCTGCTACTACTCCAGTTGAAGCTGAAAACTGGATTGCCCATATTGAGAAGATTTTTGAGGTGTTGGGATGTGCAGATGAGTTTAAGGCTAGGCTGGCTAGCTATAAGCTGGAAGATGATGCCCTCAGTTGGTGGAAGGCTCACAAGCAGGCTAAGGGAGGTGATGGATATGTGGTCACATTATCATGGAAGGACTTCCGCGACCTTTTCTTTTTGCAGCATTTTCTGAGGTCCGAACAGCAGAAGTATGAGAGAGAATATCACACCATTCGTCAGAAGGAGAATGAAACTAGTGGTGAATTCATGAAGAGGTTCCTAAGGTTAGCTGGGTTTTTGGGGACAAAGGCTGGTACTCATGAAGAACAGGAAAAGCATTTTAAATGGGCGTTGAATGACAGGATCCTAGATGGTATCGTGAACACTGAGTTTACGAATGTTGCGCATGTTGGGAATGCAGCTCGAAACATCGAGATTCTACGTGAGAGGTCTAGGGATAACAAAAGGAACAGGGACGGGGAAAGGATACGGCCAGCGGAAGTGAGTACTCGGAAGGGGTACGAATAGAGGAGTCATGATCAGCGTGGTTCGGATAGGCAGGGTGATTACTATCAGAGGTCCGGGCGAGATCGTAGCCGACAGTCTAATCGTGTTACTGGATCATCTTATCAGAAGAAGTACCCTGACGAAACATCGTCTCCTCCATGTGATACATGTGGGAAGTTTCACTCAGGGAGGCCTTGTCATAAGGTTACTGGAGCGTGTTTTTCATATGGCTCGATGGAGCATAAGGTTCGTGATTGTCCTAAAAATGGTGGGAGAGGAAAGTGAGTCCGCGGTTCATTGTTTCTTTATTTCATTTTCATTTAGCTGGTTATTATACCCATTCCATTGTGCGCCTTGATACATTTTAATGACTAGCTTTATGCTTCTGGATTGTTTCTACTGTTTGTTTGAAAGTTTGGGATTAATAAGTGAAGTTTCCTATCGTTATCTCCATATTTGTTTCATATTCATGTTGTGTTATCATCCGTTACATATATATTTTGTATTCGAGAAGATTTGTCATTTGTTGGTGAGCCTGAGGCTGTTTTAGATCTTCAGGATCAGGTCATGAGAAACAACCTTTCCGTTTGTTGAAATCGTTTTCATTCCTTTCATAATATGGTACGTTCTGTTTAATCTTTCTACTTCAATTTCGAGGACGAAATTTTGTTTTTAGAAAGGGAGAGTTGTAAAATCCTAAATTCTGAATCCCTAATTTTACGTCTAATTTGAAATTAAATTATAACACACTAAAATCCGGACTGCATTTTTTTTTTTTTGAACTCAACCTAAATTAATTATATGAGTATGTGATATGTTATATAAATGCACGTTATTAAAGAGTAGCCCAAACTAACTAAATAAATTGTCGCATTTCAATTCTTTCCAAATCATAGTAACTAAATAACAACACACACTCTTGGTACAATAATTCCCCACGTTTCTTTGTTAAAGTAAAATATGACATTCCTTTGACTTATATGCTTTCACTCCTAAAAGATAAGACCAAATCATTTATTGACATGAGAAGATATGCATGATGTCTTTTGCCCTTATTTACACGCCATTCCTAAATAAGACACGCGCCTTTCCCTTTTTATTGCATACGTTTCTTCCTCAAATGAATATAATTACATGCCCTTCTCTCATCCTTCCAAACCGAAACAAAACAAATACAAAGAATTCTTGGAGTCTTTTTTTTTTCTCTCAAGTTCAGATCGTGTGTCCTTGTTCCAAACCAAGGGTTATTGCTGCTATACTGTTGGTGCTGTGGTGAATTGATCGTGGTGATTTAAGGGTTTGTTAGCTGTGGGTGTAATCGACTAGGGTCCTTATTCTCTTGTTCTTGTCTCGTAAACATTCCAGGTACACATGCGTTTCACTTGTTACATGACTTATACTATACGACTAAACCATATAGAACATAATTATAAACATGCTAACTACTCGTTTTAATCATGCTGTGTTGTGACTTAGTTGTATCGATGATATATGTACGCATGTTATAAGATTTCGCCACTTATATTGATAAAGATTTGTGTAATATATGTGTGTCGATCATGTCATGTCTCGCGGAGTGCGTATCTTGTGTCGAATATGCTGGGAACAAGGGGTTTAAGGTGTGGTGTAACTGTTGCCGCGTTAAAATGGTACCCTCTCGCATGTTGTGTCTCGTTAAGCTTGTTTTGGTCTCGCGAGGGTTTGTGGTTTAATTTTGGTTTCGTATGTTGTGTTTCTTTAAGAACATGTCTCGCGAGGGGTGTAGGTTTGAACGTATGCATGCTTCATTTAGATGTCGAACATGTCTCGTATATAGTTGGCGTTTGTGTGTGTCGAATTATACCTAAGTCTGTAATCAAGCATGTTGAGTAAATATACGATATATACTGATACATAAATCATGTGATATATATACATCAGTTGTGTGAGATTTAACTTTAAACTCTAATTGTGCATTAAAAACCTTGAGAAATAGATATTACGGTAATATTTTTAGATCGGATACATTTTCCCTTTTGCTTTCTTATTCTTCTATTTTATCGTTTACACTATCTGTATTTATTTTGTAAATTTGTTTACGTGAATTGATCAAACTACTCTTTTACTCAATCTTTTTTTTGTTATAAGTAAGAACTATAAAAAAAAGTTTCTATAAAAGTTCACACTGTGCGAATTAAGGTAGGCAATAATCTTTGATAAAAGGGTTTCTTTGTATTTAATTAACGAGAGTGTTAAAGTGTATGTGTTTGTACCGAATTAGAGTTGCGTCTCATTTAAGGTTTTGTGTGTATTCACGAGTTTCGTTTTGGTCCCCTTTGGTCTAATTTTGTCTTGCTCGGTTGAACCCTAATTATATATTCGACTAAACCAAATTGGTAATTTATACCCTAATTAAGTTATGCATTAATTTATGGAACCCTAAACCTATGTTTTGAACATTTAACGTAAGAAAACCTAAATATGAGAAGGTGATTAACAACAAGTGTTTAAAATCCATTATGACATTGAATGAATTATAAATGGGCGTATAAATAATTTATGATTAATCCGTGTAGATTTGTTGAAGAAGGCATTTCCTTGTGTTCACTTTTCCGTTTGCTTTCATTTCATTGCTAAGGTACGGATATTCTACCTTTTCTCAGTAAGGGTTTCGCATTGACTCTTCGATTTTTGACCTTATTTCATTCGTTATGATATTCGTTGGTAATTTCCGTTTGATATGATTTCTTATGATACGATATTAGTTCTATGTCATTTAATATGACATTCATTTCAGTTAATATTCATTTGTGTAAATATACTATCATTAACTCGTTATGACATGATATCTTGTTTATTCTGTTACCCGAGCTAACTAGTCATGGAGGTACCATGGCCATGTCATTGAGGCACCAATGACATGACACTATCTGTGGTGGTGTGATTGGTCCACGGCGTTCCCTTTTGATATATATATGATTATTGAGCTCGCGCGCTTATTGCCATTTTGGTACGCCAATATATTTGTCTGAGTACACGTGTATGGTGGTGTACATAATTTTGTTTTGCAGGGAGCGTATGGATGCATCCTAGGTATGTTTTGTAAAATGATGATATTATGGCTTTGTAGTGAATGGTGATGTGTGCCATACACCCCATGTCACTTTTGGGAGATCGCTACTCCATTTGTTATGTTATGATATATTATTTTGTGATTAAGCATGTGGCTGCTTTGTGAGCTCGTGGATAATTTTTGCTTTCATTTCCTTTCACTTAATTTGTTATTCAATTGATTCTCATGACCTATGATATCCTGTTCGGCAGATTCTTTTTGATTTCATTTCATATACTTATTTACATTCAGTTCATTATTCGTTTATATCCGTTCACTGGGCTTTTTAAGCTCAGCCGCATTTTTTCTTTCCTCTGCGGCAGGTATTCAAGCGGGATGCTGGGATTTGAGTGATGAGAATAGGAGCTTTTAGAGGACCAACCCAGCCTTAGTTTCCCTATCTTTTGGAGTTAATTTACGACTTATGTCTTAGTTATTTTATTTCATTTTCGAGTTGGATTTGATTTGTACTTCTCTGGAAGTCCTTTTGTTTCATGACTTGTATTTATTTAATTAAGTCTTCTGCTTGCGTTTAATATGTTCTGATTGACACCATAATGTGACATTTTGACCCTTGTCGGGTTAGGGTGTTACAAAGTGTGAATGTAATGTCGTATCCATTATATAAGAGATTAGGACTTGGTAATCCTCAACCAAATCAATATAATCTTACTATGGCTGATAATTCACGAGCAAAAGCGATGGGAGAAGTAAAGAATGTTAGAGTCCAAATAGGATATCAAGTTTTCTTGGCCGATTTTCTTGTGCTTAATATTCCGGTGGATAAGGAGTTACCGTTGCTGTTAGGAAGAACATTTTTGAGAACTTGTGGAGCTATTATAGATATGGGTAGAGGTACTATGACTATAAGTGATGGAATCTTGAAGCATACCTATTATCCAAAGCCTAGAGGAAAGATTGTTAATGAAGTTCATGGTGAAGAAGAAGAAGAAGAAGAAGAAGAAAACCACTTGGGTTGTTTTGAAGTAAGTAGAGATGAAGAAGGGAGGCCTAAATATGGGCCGGTTGTCCCAAGTTACTTTGATATTGAAGATGAGATGGAAAGAGCTCTAGCGATGGAGGCTTTCTATAACCCGTTTAAGAATGTTTTTGTGTTTAACAAATTGACAGATTTTCTTGGATCTTTACCGGTTCAATTGAAGAATTTGGAATGGGGACCCAAATGAGCAAGTGTTTACAAGAAGGAAAAAGAAGACGGAGAATGGCATGTGAAGTTTGATATAGTTTGTCCGGATGGAAGGAACTTTACAAGGAAGTTTAAAACACAAATGACTAACCGGAAGTTGTCCGGGAAGTTCCAAAATGAAGATATCTTGAGGCACGAATATTTTGAAGGATGAAAGACAAGAGTTTGTAGAATAAAAGCACAAAGCTTGTGCTAGTGTTTTGTTTGTTTTCTTTTTAATTTTTATGCATTTTAGTAGTTTAATGTTTGCATTTAAGTTTAGGATAAACGCCATAAAATAACAACTTACTTTCTCTAATTTTCCGAGTTGAAACACATACTTTTTTTATTACCTTACTTACCAACGTACTTTCAAATTTTGTTCCGACTTCACCAATATAACCATTTTATATTAAAGTAATCACTGAAATGACTATAATACCCCTGTCTTCTTCATTATGCATATTGGTGAAGTCGGAACAAAATTTGAAAGTACGTTGGTAAGTAAGGTAATAAAAAAAGTATGTGGGTGAAGTCGGAACAAAATTTGAAAGTACGTTGGTAAGTAAAGTAATAAAAAAAGTATGTGTTTCAACTCGGAAAATTAGAGAAAGTAAGTTGTTATTTTATGGCGTTTACCCTTAAGTTTATGTTTGAGTTTAGACCTTTTTAATTGTCTTGGTTTATTAAGTTTTAAGTTTATGAAGTTATGTTTTGAGTTTAAGAGTTAAGTTATGTTTTAGTTGTAGAGATAGAATTGAAAAACAAGTTGGGAAGATTAAGTGTGTTGAAGTATTTTCATACTTAAAAGGAATATTTTTGAAGAGTAAAAACACTTCTCAATTGTTCTTACAAGTGTGAGAAAAGTGTTGACAAAAGAAAAGTGAAGTTTTTGCAAAAATTCAATCCGAATCGGTTGGATCAAATACTGATCGGATGGATTGAAATATATATACTCAAGATTTCAAAAATCACAAAAAACACATACACACTCAATCCACCAAACTTGGGATTCAAAAATTCGACCATTAGAAGTCTATTAAGTGTTGCAGGAGTGTTGAAGAATCATCTATGGCACCTAAACAAGTAAGTAATATCATCAATTTGTACTAATTAGGTTTTAATTCGAATTTCTTTAATTAGGTCAAAATTTGGGTAATTTTGGTATAGTTTGAATTAAGATGTAATTTTTTGTGGAATAGATGGGTAAATGATTGAGGAATTCATTGCAAAAAGAATTTGATAGATTGATTAAGTTTTGAGGGAGAATTGATTGATTGAATTTTCAGATTAAAATGGGTCAAAACTTTAAATCGAGTTGGATTGCAATTGATGGTTTCCAGGTGTTATTTAGTTGTTGATTAGTGATTATAGGAAGATGCATTGTTGATTAGCACATCAATGGAAGAGATTTGATTTGGTAGTGTTCAAATGTTCTAGGAAGGATTGAGAAATCATGCGAATATGTTATGAACGTGTTTGCAGACGAGTGGGATATGTAGAAACCATTATGATCGATCAAATGCAGGATAGGATAGAGCTGGATTGTTGGAATTGATTAGAAATTGGGAAAGGAAAAAATTTTTGAGTCAGAAAGCCTCAACCGATTCAGTTGCGGGTAGATACCGATCGGTTGGGCTGGGACAATTACTCCATCCGATCGGATGGTGAGTAATACCGATCGGATGGAGCTCTCGGTAAATAAAAATGAAATTTTTCCAAACGAGTTTTGTGACTTCTAAATCATTTCATCTTGGTTTTTATGCTCTTATACTATCATATGTTTTTTTTTCTACAGAGTTATCTTGCAGGTGGATCAGGGATTGCGAAAAGAACTAGAGAAGGAATCCAGAAGAGAGAACAAATGCCGATTCCAGAATGTCATCCTAATCTACTATGGCGAGGGAAAGATCCGATGGTTCGGAAGTCATTTAATGCTATCCTTCTTAAGATTGGCGGATGGGTGATTCATTCACCAAGGGTTATGAATTGGAATGATATGAAAGAGCTTGGTTGTGATGAGTTTTTGGAAGATATGTTTCTTATTAGGATACTGTGAAACAAACGGATATTGACCTCTAACATGTGGATGAGAGCACTAAGCATAAGGGAACCAATATACAAAGAATGGTGTTTGGAATTTTTATGTTCAATGAGGATGAAAGAGAGGGTTACCGATATAGGAGTTACCACCGACAAATTCCTGGAATTCAGACTAGGGGGAAAGAAATACGAAGTCACACTATTCGAGTTTGGAAACCTATTAGGTTTATACTCGGATGAAGACTTAAGTAATGGAGATTTTAAGTTTCTGGTAATGAGTGGAGAAAGGAGTAAAAACAATTTTGACGCACATGGATACTGGAAAAGGATTAGCACGTAAGGCAAGCTAGTGTTTGGGGAAAGTAAAGTTTCAACGATTAAGAAACCATTGTTGCAAGTGCTACATAGGGTTGTAGTACATTCATTGTTACATAGGACGTCTGGTGTTAATCTGATTTATGAAGATGATTTATGGGTTCTTCAAGCATTAGACGAGAAGCATCCCTATAGGCATTTGAATGTAGCTTGGATGATAGTGCAACATTTGCACAAACGCGCGGCGGTTGGAGCGAGAAATTACATATGTGCAGGTCATTTTATTTCACGAATAGCTAGGAATCTTGGGCTATTTACTGAGGAAGAGATAAGTGTTTTTAGTAAACCAGTTACTCCATTGAGTATTGACATCAAAGGGTTCACAAATCTTCGAGAAAGCAGGGATGGAAAACTGAGAGGACTTCTAGAATTCCTAGATGTGTAACCAATAACCACCTGGGATGGTTGAGCAATGGTTATGTTTCAAAAAAAAATGTTGGTTGAATAATTTCTATTTCCACTACTTTAACTTAATTTTACTAGGATTTTATTATTTATGGTTTGTTTTGAACTATTTTCGTTTATTTTAGTATTTTGCTTTGTTTGTTTTGCATATAGTTTTTGCAGTTTTTTTTTGTTTGCAGGGGAAGAATTCACGAAAGCTTAGTGTTGATCAATATTCGGAGTTAAGAGAACTCATGTGCTTACGTAAGATCAAATAAATCTATGCGAATTTTTTTCCGGGTAGTATTTTATTCTATTCTATTTTATTCTCTAAATTTTTCCCATTTCCTTTACTTTTAAGTTCATTTTATAACATTGAGGACAATGCAAAACTTAAGTGTAGGGGAGGGAAGAAAATAGGAAAAATTGGTATGATTTTTAAAATTTTTAATTTTTAGTTTTAGTAGAATTTTGGGATTCGAGTGACTAGAGTTAGGTTCGCCCTTGATGTTCTAGTTATTTATATATTTTGATTCAATGGTAAGAATGAGGCTATTTGAAAATTTTGGAATTGAATCAAGGAAGGAGAGTTATTGATAACTATTGCTAGCACATGTTATAACCCACCTTAAATTGTGAGGATTTAAGTCTTTTTGTATAAAGCATTTCTTATGCTCTATATTTTGTTATGAGTGTGCCGGTGATCATGTTGATTCTAGAACTTGTACGTGTTATGCATTATGGTTAAAATTACTTTCGAGTAATAAAATATATTCAAATGATAAGAGGCAAATTAGGATTTACACCAAATGGCCTTCCGTTTACAAAAATATTTTTGTTGACCGCATTGGTTAGTTATCCTTAGTATTTGGAACCCATTTGTTAGCGTTATTCTTTTACGCTAGATACCCTTAGTTACACCTTCTGAGCCTTATCTTTTCTTTTGTTTAAATCCAGAAAAATACAAAAAGATTTTACACCTTACACCTTAGCCTTACCCGAATCAAGTTCAATTGAAGTTCGAAACTAGTTATTTTTTGATGATTACATGTTGACCACACTTTGTATGTGTATATGTTGTTTCATTGAAGAAGGAGGTCGCTACTCTTATTTGTATTTTTTGTAGCGTGTGCTCATCCAAAGTGTGGGGGTGACGAGAAAAAAAAAAAGTGATAACCAATGTGTTATATTATTATGAAGATGAAGGAAGATGAAGTATGTTTGAGATATCGATTAGCCAATGTGCTAAGACGATATATATATATATATATATATATATATATATATATATATATATATATATATATATATATATATATATATATATATATATATATATATATATATATATATATATATATATATATATATATTTGGTGATTGATTGATAAGGAAGGAGTTAGTTTGATATGCGGAAGAATGACAATCGACGAAGTTTGGTGGAGTGATCATTTAAGGCATAAAGAGTTGGGAACGGAATTTGGACTTGATTCTTATTTATTCGTTTTTATTTTGTAGAAACCAATCATAAATAATTCCCATGCCTTATCCTTACCTTTACCAATTACTTGATTTGTTGTTAGCTTTCGAGCATCCGGATTTAGTGATGGCTTTGTCTAGATATGAAGTGCATGGATGTTCTAGTGACCATCCGGGTTTTTGAATAGTTGAAAAACGTTGCTAGCGAGCTAGTGCGTGTTTTGGTGACCATCCGTTATGCAAATAAAGTCGTTAGCGAACCAAAGGTACAATCTAGTGACCATCCGTTGCTTGGCTAGTCAAGAATTCGTTGTTAGCGAGCTATTACATTCTTGTATGAAATATTTGCACAATAGCCAGCTAACCGTAACCTTTAACCTTAAACCCAAATAAAAGACCTCTTTGATGTTTTATTTTGTTGTTTTGATACTCGTACAAGCTTATGGTAAGAAACGTGAATCATGTCTGAGCAATTGAGTGATATGCCATTAAATTTAACCATGAGTGTTGAGTGAATTTAAAAATCCTATGAGAGGAGCTTAGTCATGTTATCAAGCTCGAATTAACTTGTTAATGTTTCAAGAATTTTTCACACCTAAAAGTTAAAAATGACAATTGTTCCATTGGGATAGTTGTTGGATTTTTAAAATCATAATGCAGTGGCCATTGAGTTCAGTTTTTCTTAAAGCTAGACTTGCTCGAGGGCGAGCAAAACTCAAGTGTGGGGGATTTGATAACGCTCAAAATGAACATGTTTTTAGTCACGTTATCATTAGATTTGTGCATCATATTTGGTTATATTTGTGTATATTTGCTACTAAATCATGAAAAAGTGTATATGCAAGTAAATATAGCCAAGTACAGGGAAAGATGATAAAAAGATGAAGAAATGAAGAAATTATGCACATTTGAAGAATCACAAGAAAAAAACGAGAAAAGAACCACACAAGAATTCAAGGATTTGATAAAGTCAAGATTTCTATGTTTATATATCAAGAAAAGATCAAGATCTATGGAAAGAAATAGTGGTACAACAAAGGATCAAGCACGTAACGAGAAAAGGAAGAAAAAAATAGAGTATGCATGGCAGAATGGCCCATCCGATCGGATGGTGCCCGCATCCAATTCGGATGGGAGAAAAGTAATTTACCGAGAGATCCAACCGATCGGATGGACCTCAATACCGATCGGTTGTAGGACACTGAAGTTACAAAAAACGCATTTAATGACGAATTTAAGCCCCATAATCATGGTGGCTTATCATTTCTTGGTTATTTATTGATTAAGGATGTTTTTGCTTGAGGGCAAAGGGTTCCTTCACTTATTTAAAGAACCCTTGGCTAGTTTACATGTGTGACAACCCAAAAACCTAGTAAGGCTTACACCAAGTCTTGCTAAACTTATTATCATTTCCCGAAAGCTTGTAGTTACTGTGAGAACGTCCAGGGAATCTTGAGTTTCAGTCTTAAGAGTTGTGTCCAAGTGTGGAGTTGTTTACGTGTGATCATAGGCGATTGGAGGAGAGTGGTTGCTATAGTTCCACAATTCTAGTTCTTGTAATTTCACAACTAGGTATTTCTTGTTTGAGTTATTATGAACTACTTTTACTTTAAGATGAATGAAAGTATGGTTGATTACTTGTATTTGATTATGATCATTATGGAGTGATTTTGGCTATGCTTGTGTGTATGATGTGATAATTGTTGGAGTATTCTTATTTCATAGTGATGCATGAAATCATATCTTGTTTTATGAGTTTGTTGAAATATAATCTAATCTTGCTCAATTGGTTGGTAAAAACAGTTTTAAAGATTAACAAAGGCCGAAAGGATTTTCTTTATTTTTTTATTCTAAAAAGTTAGTGCACGAATTTGTATGGACTATGGTGTGTGACAAAAACCATATTAACTCATTAAAATGGATTTGGAAACGATTTCATCACGAGAATAGGCCGAAAGGATTCGTAGGAATTCCTAAGATAAGAAATACTTTTCAAACAACAAAGAGTTTAATAGAATTATCGCACTAGTTAACAAAGGCCGAAAGGAATTAACTAGGAGATTGAATTCTTCGAGATGATTTCTCATGATAAAAACCATTGATTGTGAATCACTCATTTTAAGTTGTGCATCATTACAAGTCACACCAAACTTGTTAGATTACTCTATACAATTGTCATGGAACTACACACAAGTATATTTGTTTTTGATTGATTGATTTTTGCTTACCTTAGAATTTACACCAAATCGGATTGACAATCCTTTTTGTCAAAACTTATTTCGCAAACCTAAACCCCAATTCCCTTGGGACGATCTCAATTTACCCACCTTTACTACTACGGACGAGTATACTTGCTCGTATGTGTTGATTAGAGAATTTGATAAATTGATTTTATAAATTTTTAAAACTTGCACTACACACGACACATCAATCGGATTGGCATTTTTTGCATGTTTTGGGTATTTCTGGAGACCAAACTAAAGATCGTAACTGATTCCAAGCCTACTATGTTTCCAAACCTCAATAAAAGGCCCCAATTCTGATTATGAGGCTCATTGTGTGTTATAAGTGAAATAAACGATCCCCAAATTAAGTAGTATGCCTAAATTTTTATTTTTTTTAAAGCTGACCGATACGGCCGATACTGCCGATATGGCCGATTTCTGGCCGATACGCCCGATTTTTGGCCTTTTTTTTGCCCAGACCGATTTTTTGACAGATATGCAAAATTCTACAAGGTCGAAGGCCGATAAGCGATATATCGGCGATTAATCGGCCGATACGGCCAATTTTTGCAACATTGTAAGTAACAATAAGAGCAACATCAGGTTACTCAATCACATGAATGGTAGCGAGAAAGCTCATAAACTTACCAGTGTCTCCAAGAACAGGACGGGAGCAAACTATTCTACTTTTTCCTTTTAGAATGCTATTTGTACTAACAGATATTGTACTTCATGTACTAATGTAGAAGGCATTGCTGTTGACTTTTCTTTTATATATTGTGCCACAACCCTGTACATCATCATTATATACACATCGAATACAGTCCAAATAAGTAAACATTAAAAACATAGCTTCAAGATCACAAAAAATTGAAAGCACCAATTAACTTTTGGGTTCTCCAAGTTGTGACTTACGGTTCAAACTTATTTAAATTCCTCATTGATATTTCGAGTCATTCTTTCTGTAAACAAACGATGTTGCTTTCTGAATAGCTTCAACACGCACTTTAGCTCCCTAATGGCATCAACCCTTCCTTTCAGCATTTTAAGCTCAATACCTACCTCCTCCCGTTCCATTAAACCCACACACTTCTTCAACTCCCTAAACATAAATCATACTCTCCAACTGATAAACATAACCATTGAAAAAATAACCATAAAAAAGTATTTCAATTTCTTGCAGCTTTGACCATATCAAAGATTATGGGTGCTAATTTTTAGATTTTCTTGAAAAAATTCCATAGAAATTTATCATTTTCATTCTCTTTTGAAATGAAAACATATTGAAAATTTGTTTTTACTGACATGTGGAGCTAAGATATGCCTGCACAAACCTTTGTCGACCCGGCTCTCACTTGAATACCATCCTTTTGGAATTTTTCTTCAGCAAACTCAGTTATTCTTTTGTCAAATCTGAAAAACAGAAACACAAAACTTGATTAAACTATCTTTACAAACATTCTTATCTAAAAATTAATCCACTCCTTACTAACATCATCATAATCATATATACAATTTTACTATTTGCATAACAAAAATCTATTAATCACTTCCATTTTTTTAGTCGATTTAATTTTAGAACAACCAAAAAATAAAATCAGAAACTAATTTATGAACAATTAACTCAAACACATAATTGATTTATGAATTTGCAATTGAAATTAGGGTTAGAATTATATCCTAAATCAAATAAAAAATAGAACATGAACAATGCATATAAAAAGAAATCACAAAAGAACTTACACCATAACATCAATAAAAAGAATTCTTTAGCCTTTTTTTTTTGTCGATCATGGATGTGTTTATTTTATCATCAAAAGTTTGTTGATTCGTCCAAAGATTTGTTGCGACGGGTTTTTAGTTTCTTCCCAGATCCAGGGTTGTTTGTCTTTTTACCTTATCATCCCAAACTGCAAATCAAAGAATTAATGAAACTGATATTTGATCATGAAATTGATAGTATACCTGATTGAATTGAAGATTCAGATACGTGAATATAAAATCAAAATAGGACCTTATTGCAAATAATATCTTGTTCATTCAACTTATCCAAGAAATCCGAATTAAAAAGATGACATGTTGGCAAACCCTAATCTTGTTCGTTCAATATCTGGAAGAAATCGGAAATATAAAAGCTTGATCCGGAATTGAATGTTGCCCCAAAAGGATCTATTGTTCTAATCATGAATTACGAAAATGTTATTGTAATCAGTCAAGTATGGATATTGATTAAAGGTTAATTTTAATGGAGGTTGGTTTTGATAGTCGTTTAGGGGTTTAGTAAGAGGATCTAGAGAGAGAATGGTATGTGTGTTTTTTTAGATGGGTTGTAGCAAATGAGAAAGTTTTTAGTGATGCCGCCAAAACTTTCTCCCATTCAATGCTTAGAATACAGAATGCATTATAGACCATCGGATCAGTTTATTTTCCACATGGCAATTGATTAAGAATTTTGGGGGAGAATAATAGGACAACCTTGTCTTATATAGGAGGTAGATATATATATATATATATATATATATATATATATATATATTATATATAATATATATATATATATATATATATATATTATATATATATACTAGGCGAGTACCCGTGCATAGCAACGGAAATTCCTAGCGGCAGACAATTAACGATATGCTATATTGTAGTAAGAGTTTCGTGTAACATTCAAAATCGAACGCTAAAATATATATATATATATATATATATATATATATATATATATAATATATATATATATATATATATATATATATATATACTAGGCGAGTACCCGTGCATAGCAACGGAAATTCCTAGCGGCAGACAATTAACGATATGCTATATTGTAGTAAGAGTTTCGTGTAACATTCAAAATCGAACGCTAAAATATCAAAATATAATTGCAAATGGTTGTAACATGCGATAATTCAACTGAAACAAAAATTCTTAACATATATCAAAGAACATATAAAAACATTTAGCCGAGTACCCGCGCCTAGCGGCAGCGGTGAACAGTATTCGACTGATTCCAGTCGCATTGATATTTGTATGTGGGTGAACCACTATGGCGATAGTCAAGCACGTCATCCATGGTTCTGGTTTGATTTTCCTTTGTGGTTCAACGACTGTTCAGCGGTGGTACTTCAGGTTAATGAGTTGTACTTTTTGTAACTTATCAATCTCGTTTCATAATCACTATCCTAATGAATGGGCATTCGGTCCACGAGTTATTGTATATATGTGGAAATGGTTAATTATGCGTGTTAAAAGCCACAAACCCAAACTTTCACATAGCAAGTATAATGTACGTAGTATTGTTTATCTCAAAATTCACATTACAACGGCATTGTATTATTTTTAGAAAAAATACCATGGCAACAATTAAACAGATTACCCGTGGTTTTTTGATTTAGCGAACCCCGATGTGGTTTGAATAACAATTGTTTGCGTGTGTTCTTTGATCTCTTTTTGTTTCTTTTATGACAAACAACTATGTGTGCGGTTACAATTAGGGGTGTCAAACGGGTTATCAGGTCTGGTTAGGGGCTTATCGAGTCGGGTCTATCGGGTTTTGAAAAAATAAAAACTAATCCGCAACCCGACCCTATAAGGTATCCGGTTGCGGGTTGTCGGGTTAGGTCTATCAGGTTATCGGGTTAGTTGTTAATTTTATCCCACAATGTGCTTCATGCATTAAAATACCATTCAATATAAAATTAACTTAAATAAGAAGTATTAGACTAATAACCCCTACTATTACTGTATTTCGTTTGGCAAAAACAAAAAGAAACAAAGTAATTACAAGTGGGGATTGAATTGTTTGGGCAGTAGGCATTTAATTTACATCTCATGTAGTAGCAAAAATTTACAAGTAGCCTACTCATGTAAAGTTGCAAACTGGAACCAAATTTGCAGATGCATTTACTCATTAAGAAGTTTGACTAATAAACTAATGAGAAAAGGGATTTAATATAATATTTATAGATTTTTTAATTGCTCATTATAGCTTATCGGGTTGAACATATGAGTCACCACCTTTTTTGAACATATGAGTCACTATCTATTGTACAACAATTCTCTTGTTTAGTAACCCAAGACAGCCACCTTATGCATGCGGCTTTTTGAGACGAAGTGCCTTCCCAATGAAGATGACCAGCCACCCTACTACACTTTCAAGGTATCAAAACATTTTAAACTTTCAAAAATTTTATACATTCAAAATATTTCAAACTTTATAAATTTTAATTTTAAAAACCATCACAAAATTTTGTATTTAAAAAATTAGTAAACATTCAAAAGTTTGAATATTTCAAAACTTTCACTTCCAAAATATTTCAAATTTAAAAACACTTTTAAAGAATTTTAGATTTATAATAAAGTTACACTTTTACAACTTTAAAGTCTAAAATTATCAAAACTTATGAATATTCAAAATATATAATTTACTTAACATAACTGACAAAGAATTACAAATCTAATTTATCTACAATTTACTAACATACTTACAACAAATTGATACACTAAAAATTTATAAATATTAAACTTGAAATTGATAACAGAATTACATAAACTTACAAAAGAATTTATATACACTCTAAAAAAATCTTTACATAAACTTAATAATTAAAAAAAAAAATGTTTACATCCTAGTTCCTATTGCATCTTTAAACCATAGTGTTCAAGAACAATTATATATGCACAAACTACAACAATGGACTATGTAACATATCAATCAGTAACAAACTATTACATAAACTTGCAAACAAAATTTACACAAAAAATACATAATAAAATTTACATAAACTTGTAAACAAAAATTATACAATAAACCTTGTAACAAATTTGATTCAGTGATGGCACCACAAATTCAGGCGGCGGCACCACAGCTTGAGGCGACGGTTACTGGAAAAAAACAACAAAATATTACAACATATATATATATATATATATATATATATATATATATATATATATATATATATATATATATATATATATATATATATATATATATATATATATATATATAGGGTAGGGTTCTTTTCAGAACCAAAAAAAAGTACAGAACTGCGAGAACCAGCATCAACCAATCAGATTTTTTTAGATATTTATTTTTATTATTTAATTCAAAAGGGTATAATGGTAAAATTACATTTTTTATTTTCTTTTTGAATTTTTTTAATATAAAACGTTTTTTTAGTTCCTAAATTTTAGGATTTTTTTTTTTTTTTTTTGGTGGAAATACATTATGTGCACATGTGTTTTGTAAAAAAGAACGTTAACAACTAACTATATTATGACAATTGTATTTTTCGTTTATGCATAGGTGTTTTGTATATGCACATGTATCTTTAAGTAATATAACATAAATAAAAATACAAACAACAAAACTTTAACAATAGATTTACGCAATTTCAAAATTTACAAATTGTATTACTCTAGTGATATGATATTTAGTTTTATCACAAACATCCATTTGTTTACACTTGTATTCAATTTTATTACAAATATATGAAGCGTGCACATGTGCATAATCCAATGTCTTTAACAGTTGGTTCATCTTTTTGGCGTGCACATGTATTCCTCGCCTGGTTCAAGAACCCATGAAATCTGCACATGTAATAAATGAATTATTTAATCATAAAAATTAACAAAACACATATGCACTATGTATTTCGGACTTGTAAACACAAAACACAAGTGCACAAAACACAAGTGCACCCTTAAATCAGAACTAAACACATCCTTATATCATAACTAAAAACATATATGCACTTTCAATACATCCAAACTCCGAAACTGTAAAAACACATACGCACATAGGGCATCAAATTCACCAGAAACTGTAAAAACACGGTATGCACTCTCAAACACAACTTCAACCACAATCAAACACAATTAACATAAGTCACAAAATATTTATATACATAAGAATCCAACTCTTTTATATCTAAATCTATACTTCACAACTCCGGATCTGTTAATAAAAAACAAGAGTAATAAAATACTTACGTTATTCCAGTAGCTTTATCAAACAAGCCATCATTAGGCTTAAACAAACAAAAGTTATTATTAGCAGGAGACCACCCAAAATAAGTATAAGGATTAACCATAAATCCACTTTTAGTCTCTTTCAAAAACTGCAACGTCGGACCCAAACTACCCACATCCCACCCGGGTCGAAAACTCGCCCCACTAGGAGGATCCGAAGACATCAATATCCCTAAAGAATGTGGACTCGATATCTTAATCTCATCAAAACCCTCCTTTACTAAACCAGCATGCAGCACTTTCATAGCTGGTACTAGGTTATCTATAAGATCCTGTGGGCCCCAGTGAAGTACTTCTGTCCCGACACATATGTAGTGGATCTTTGTCGCTGGGTAGTATGGCTTAACGTTTCAAAAAGCAGCATCGAAGCACCATCATCCGACACGTAACAACTCCTCTTGCTTCGATCTTTTTCAGAAATGATGTAGGGGCTTCGATCTATGCGTCGGTAAGTGAAGGTGGGTGGCCGGAAAGTTGGCCGGAAATTGATGTGTCGCCGGAAAAAGATGGGAGAGGGAAGTGGGTGTGCTAGGGTTTATATGTGTGGTGTGTATTATAAAGGGTCTGGTGGAAATCCCTATTAATAGGGAGGGTTATTAACTTAATTAGGTGAAATACCACTAATGCCCCTCCTCCTTTTATGAAAGAGTTAATTGCTCTTTCACTTAATTACGAAACTGCCACTCCATTTATAACCATTGATCAAATATTTAATGGATGAGATCGGTTCTCGCAGTTCTGTACCTTTTTTTGGTTCTGAAAATAACCTTACACTATATATATATATATATATATATATATATATATATATATATATATATATATATATATATATATATATATATATATATAATATATATATATAAACCCTACATATCTACATTAAAAAAAAATTAAAATAGAAAAACATAATGGGATATATATCTATATAACAAAAAAAAAAGTACAAGCAACTATCAAAGCAAGCAAAACTAACCTCGACTTCTTGCTTGAAGAATCTTGAACTACCTGTAAAAAAAAGTGATATTTAAAATCCATAGTCCGTATTACGCAGTTATAAAAAATACAACATATACTCTATACAATGTTATATAGATATATACCATTAGGTTGTCTGACACTACTTACAAAAAAAATAATTAAATAAAAAAAACTACATATCTACTTAAAAACCTTCAAAAAACACACTCGAAACTTCTGTGGTGGCGACGGCGACTGTTTCTGGCTAGATTGGCTGTAGCGGCGGCAATCGGCGGCACTAACAAAAGAAAAACCAAAAAAGTTAATATACATATATCTACAAAAAAAAAAACATATAGATCTACATTAAAATTTATAGATCTACAAATAATATCTATAGATCTGAAAAAAAAGTTCAAAAGTTTATTAATATAAGCAGATTTATTAAAAAAAAACTCAAAAAAATACCTCGAAACTTGAAAATCCCTTTGCATCTTGGTGGTTCCGGCGGCGGCAGTAGACGGTGGAGGGTGGATTTCGGTGGTGGCGTTGGTTTCCGTGGTGATGGCGTCGGGTGATGGCAGCAGATATGGTAGTAGGGTTCAGGTTGTAGTTTTTTTTTAGAGAGAATGAGGTTGTGTTAATGTGTGTTTTTAGAGAGAGTGTGTGTTTATGAGATTTGAGAGATTTTGTGTGTGTGTGTGTGTGTGTTAGGGTGTGTTTATTGCAGTAATAAAATAAAGTAGGTGGTTGGTTAGGTGTGTTTATTGCAGTAATAAAATAAAGTAGGTGGTTGGATGGAAGGGCAAAATTGGTATTAAGTGAAAATTCAGTTTTTCAGCTTGACCATAGAGTTGACCATACATGCTTTATAATTAGTTAAGATATATATATATATATATATATATAATATATATATATATATATATATATATATATATATATATATATATATATTTTAAATTTAAAACACAGGTGGTATATGAAACAATAGAAGAAAACTTTGATAGAGTTTTAAATCAGAAAAAAGAATTAGAGACTACTATCAAAGTTAGCATGGAGATATACCCAGGGGATGAAACGATAAGGATGTTTTTAGAAAGGTTCAACACGGAATTCAAATTAGGAATAAGAACTGATGAATTTGGGAGAGTGGTGGATGATCAGGCAGGAACTAGTAAAAGAAGTGATGGAAGTGATGATGATGGAGCAGATGGTGGGGGTGATCATAATGTAGGAGATGATGATGAAGAGGCAAATGATGGTGAAGATGGTGGAAATAATAATGATGGAGAAGATGATGATGATGAAGGTAAAAAAGAAGCAAGGAACAAGGAAGGAAAAAAATTGGATGAAGAACAAGAAAACCAAGAACAACAAAAGAAGAAACAGCATGCCGAAAAGGTAAGATATTAGTGATTGAAAAATGGTTATTGTAATGATCAAGATACATGTTCAGGAGGTCGGGGGAACTCAAAATAAAGGTTAAACATGGTATTTATTAGATTAAGAATGGGGGAAGGTGTGTGTGTTTTCTAGAGAGAGAAAGTGAAACCACACACACCTTTAAAGATTACAAATGAATTCCCTAACCTCCTAGTCTCAACTAGGAGGGTATTTATACAAAGATCCTAGCTTAACTATCCGCTATTTGCTAAACTAGTCCCTGTACTTAATAACTATTGCAATTCCTAATATAACATTACTTTTAAGGCTAACAATCTCTCCCCAAAGTGATGTTATACGGGAATTGCTTACAAAGTTCCCTACAAGTAAAATATAAACCATAAGCACAGAGAATGGTCTTCAAACTTCATTACTTCGTTCAGCTTACAGAATCTTCTCAGCTTTCATTTCTTTACTTGTAGAAGAACGTGAGCAAATCTAATTAGGGTTTAATTCTGGGTGCCCTAAGTGCTCTCCCCTAATTAGTGCTCTCCCCCAAACTGACAACCTTTCTGATGAATGCCTGAATTCTGAAGAATTCTTTTGATAAATGAATGCTCTAAATTCTGAAGAAGTCTTTTGATAACCAAATGCATCCCGTCTTTAGTCTTCTAACACTCAGCGGAAAATGTAGAACAGACTGTAGACTCGACCTTCTTCAAGATTATCCATTCGGGGGAATATAGTATCAACATCTTCATCTCACCAAATGCATCCAGTTATATTTCATATAAAAATCAGCCCATAACATACACATGAAATGATAACACCAAAGTAACAAGTTGAACCACTGATCATCTTGATTTTGTTGCCCGAAATTGGTGAAAGTGGATAAGGTAGAAGTACGTAGAATAAGATGAGTGGAAGATAAGACATAGAATCAACCAATCTCCGACACAAATCATTTCATAAATCATTAAGCCCGATCACGTGAACTTGTTGTGCGTCCTTGATGTACACATTTATCTCCCCTGCTGGTTACGATTTATCAGAATCAGCATAATGATGTGTACGTGAAGTATTTACTGGAAGCACTTTATCATTAACCCGATCAGCCTATGAGAAGATGTTGATAAACCCAATCTACTAACAATACCATATAAGATGTCTAACTCTTTATCAACCTCCTGTATCAAAAACAACGGCTTTTTGTAGTAACCACATGAGAAGATAACCCAACATGACGAACTTGAGAATGAAGTAAAATCACCCAGATTTGTGACTTAATCTTGTACGATCCTTGTAACTAAGAACGGTGTACCCTATACCCTCAACAAAAGTATTAGTACAAAACCTCTTGACGTATCCTCAACTACTTTGTGAGTATAGAGAGAAAGAATCACAAAAGTAACTAGGTATCCAAGTCTTCGTCACCATTAATATAAGCCCAAACAAGTCATCTTCGCGGGAGGGTAGAAAGAAAGAAGATGAAATAAGTACACGCGTCCATAAAACCTTACTTCAAACCCAAATAAATAATAACGAATCATCCCCGTAGTCACATTTCATTGCAAACTTTAGCCATTGTCATTTGATAGTGAATCTTGATCAGGATCGTTTAAGCGATACGTGGTGTTTTGAGGATGTAGGCCAAGAATATTTTTAAGCAACCATGTCACATGCAAATACACGTCAAAAGTTAATATACACGTCTCAAAAGCAAATTCACTGAATGCCACACATGTTTCTTTTACACACTAAATGTCACATGCTACGTTTCTTGTCACACGGTTCTTTACATGCTAGACACGTAGTTTGTAGTAAACTTATATATAGTATCATGCAATATCTTCTCGCAAACCACACATACACTTTCAATATTGCTGCTACTTTCAATATACCAACTCGATATTTTCCACTTGATTTATACCACTTGATGAGTACACTTCAAAAACCAATTCTTGTCACCTTTCAAACTCATGCATGCATCACAATATTATAATGGAAAGGAGATAGTCCAAACTCTATGATTCTGCTTCGACAGTTTACTCGGTTCGACTATGATGTTGGTTGCTTCGACTAGACTTGCTTTGACAAGAAAGTGGTTCGAGTGGAACTTGCTTCGATTAATTCTGGTTCGATCAGCTAACATGTTCCTTCGACTACAAGTTTCCTTCTACTACAAATTTCCTTCAACTAACAAATTCGTTCGATCAACTTTCCTTCGACTAGATGTTGGTTCGACTGTATTGCAGCTCGTTCGACTACATGGTGGTTCGACTATGTTGATTTGATTATATCATGCTCGTTCGATCAACAACTCGTTCGACTAGATTACCATGGTTTGACTATATAGCTCGTTCGACTAGTTACTCCTTCGATCATATAAGCTCCTTCGATCACATAAACCATGGTTCGATCAAGTTGTGACTTTAATGAATTTTCTGGTTCGATCAAGGTAAGTTGTTCGATTAAATGGTTCCTTCGATCATAGAAGTTCCTTCGACTATATGCTCGTTCGATCATAGAAGTTCCTTCGACTATATGCTCCTTCGATCATACCCTCCTTCGACAAGATAATCCATGGTTCGATCAAGTTGTAAGGTAAGTCGTTCGACTATTTGGTCGTTCGACTATCTAGTCATTCGACTATTTAGTTCATTCGACTAAATAGTTATTGGATCACATCAATCTAGCTCGATTGAGTGATGTTCGTTCGACTATGCTGCTTCGATGAAATGGTTGCTCGTTCGATGAGATTGCTCCTTCGACTATACTGGTTCGTTCGATGAAAGCTCCATTGATGACAAACCTCGTTCGATCAATGTTGTTCGTTCGATCAATGAAGCTCGTTCGATCACAGAATTCGTTCGATCAATGTGGTCGTTCGATCAAATTTTCTCGTTCGATCAAGTCGTTCGATTAACCAACACTGATGAACAGTACCGAGCAGAAACACCTCAAATCACAAATATTTCACCTCAAAAACCCACGATTCGCCCCTGGTTAGCTCTGATGCCAATTGTAATGATCAAGATACGTGTTCAGGAGGTCGGGGGAACTCAAAATAAAGGTTAAATATGGTATTTATTAGATTAAGAATGGGGGAAGGTGTGTGTGTTTTCTAGAGAGAGAAAGTGAAACCACACACACCTTCAAAGATTACAAATGAATTCCCTAACCTCCTAGTCTCAACTAGGAGGGTATTTATACAAAGATCCTAGCTTAACTATCCGCTATTTGCTAAACTAGTCCCTGTACTTAATAACTATTGCAATTCCTAATATAACATTACTTTTAAGGCTAACAATTATTAAACTTAGACAAATAATGGTCATGAAGAAGATAGAGATGACGAAATAAGATGGTCGATGTGCAAAAATATCTCCCCCTCAAAATATGATCAATATTTGAAATATAGGTTTGAATTTGAAAGATTGAAATCATATTTTGATGAAAATTTACTTTTGCACACCTAAATTTTTTTTTTTTTTTTTAATAATTATGTACAAGATAGTGTGAGAGCTTGACTTGATTAGTTGTTCTTGAGGAAGTTCGTCAGTTCTTGAGGAGTCAAACATCTCATTCCAATTTGGTGAACTAGTTTCACAAAACGATCATGAGGTAAAGCTTTCGTGAAAAGATCCGCCAATTGGTGTTCCGTTCCCACGAAATACAACTCAACGGTACCCTGCTCCACATGCTCCTTGATGAAGTGATATCTGAGAGCGATGTGTTTGGACTTGGAATGTTGCACTGTGTTGCACGAGATGGCGATAGCACTTTTGGAGTCACAGTACATCGGGATTTTGTTGAATATGTAACCATAATCCATCAGTTGTGATCGCATCCAAATGATTTGAGCACAACAGGCAGACATGGCTACATATTCTGATTCCGTGGATGATAGAGACGTACAATCTTGCTTCTTTGACTGCCAGGACACCAGCTTATCACCTAGGAATTGAACACCACCGGATGTGCTCTTTCTTGTATCAATACATCCCGCATGATCCGCATCTGAAAAAGCAGTTAGTGCAAAACCAGAATCCTTTGGATACCAGATCCCTAAATGAATGGTTCCCTTGATGTATCTAAGGATTCTTTTAACAGCAGATAAATGTCTTTCTGTTGGGTTAGACTGATAGCGTGAACACAAGTATCTGGCAAATACAACATCCGGTCTGCTAGCGGTGAGATACATGAGAGACCCAATTATGCTACGATAATTTGTAGGATTAGTGGGTTTCCCTTGTATGTTAGCATCTAGCTTCAGGGATGAGGAGGACATAGGGATGTTATAGGTGTCACTAGATGTCATTCCATGCTTTTTTAATATCTCTTGTGCATATTTAGACTAACTCAAGAATATACCACGAGGTGATTGGTGAACTTGTAATCCTAGGAAAAAGTTTAGTTCACCGATCATGTACATCTCAAAGTTTTGTTTCATAAGTTTTGCAAAAGCATTTGAGTACTTTTTATGGGTAGACCCAAAAATGATGTCATCCACATAAATTTGTACGATGAGAATGTCCTCCCCGTGTTTTTGTATAAACAAAGTCGGGTCCACAGATCCTTTAGTAAAATGATTAGCAATAAGGAAGGCTGAAAGTTTGTCGTACCAGGCCCTCGGGGCATGTTTAAGGCCGTAGAGGGCTTTCTTAAGCCTGTATACGTGATTAGGATGTTCTGGATCGACGAAGCCCTCTGGTTGTGAAACATACACCTCTTCACGAAGTTGTCCATTCAGGAATGCTGTCTTCACGTCCATTTGGTAAACTGTGATGTTCTTATGAGCCGCGTACGCCAGGAACATTCTCACTGCCTCAAGCCTAGCCACTGGAGCAAAGGATTCCTCGAAGTCAATTCCTTCTTCTTGGCTATACCCTTTAGCAACCAACCGTGACTTGTTACGAATAACCGTGCCTTCTTCATCCAGCTTATTTTTCCAAATCCATTTTAAGCCCACAACATAAACTCCATCTGGTTTTTCAACGAGTTCCCAGACTTCCAATCTTTTGAACTGATCCAACTCCTCTTGCATTGATTCAATCCAATTGTCATAAGTCATGGCCTCTTTAATATTTTTCGGTTCAGCTTGACAAACGGTGAGAGCGTATATGCAGGTTTCACCGTCTGTGTGGAGTTTCTGTCGTGTCATAACTGGGTTATCTGGATTGCCAATCACATTAACTAACGGATGATCCCTTGTCCATTTATGAGTAGATGGGTAGTGTTGAATGTTGTGATTCAGATTTGACGGTTCCATGTTGCTCGAGGAAGATTCTCCTGGTTCGGGAATGGTTGGGGGTGGAGCAAATGGATTGAAAAAGGCATTTCCGTCAAAATCTGGTGGTGTTGGAACTTGGTTAGAAATGGGGGAAGAATCTTCAACTGCTGGTTGAGGTGTTTTATCCATTGATGATGATGGTTCAGGTTGTAGTGCATCATCAGCAACTACTGTAGAGGTAGATGCTGATGGATCAGGTGCTTGATTTGGGAGTTGTTGAGCAGCGGAACTTGTGGAAGCCTTTGACGCACTGTTAACCAAACTGTCATCAAACATAGGAGCAAACAGATCTTCCAGATCTTTCCTTTTGAAAGGTAATGGTTCAGCTGAAGATTCTGGGAAGTTCAAACGGTTGTGTGCGGGTTCCAAGCGGTCTTGCTCAGAAGCCATTTCTGTGAGTTCATCGAAATTAACGTGTATCGTCTCTTGAATGTCTCCGGTCCGACGATTCCAAATTCTGTATCCCTTGGAGTTCTCACAATAACCAACAAATATCCCTATATCTGCTTTTGCCTTTAATTTACCAAAATCATCTTTATCATTCTTTGGGTAACATAATGCTCCAAAGACATGAAAATAGTTGATATTGGGTTTTCTGCCTTGTATTAGCTCATATGGAGTTTTGTTATGTCTTTTGGTGATCATGCCGCGGTTCTGAGTGTAGCAAGCAGTGTTAACAGCTTCAGCCCAAAGATAATCTGGCAATTGGGCATTGATCAACATAGTTCTAGCTGCTTCCACGAGTGTACGGTTTCGTCGTTCAACTACGCCATTCTGTTCAGGAGTGCGAGCTATAGAATATTGGTGAACAATCCCATGTTTCTCTGTAAATTCCTGAAGGATTTGGTTTTTGAATTCAGTGTCGTTGTCTGTACGAATGATTCTGACGGTGTTGCGAACTTGCACTTGAATCTTTGTGAGAAATGTGATAACTATAGACGGAACTTGATCTTTTGTGCGGAGAAAGTAAACCCATGTCCATCTTGAGTAGTCATCCACTATTACCAGAATATATCTTTTCCCATTTACAGACTGAACCCGCATTGGACCACATAAATCCATATGAAGCAGTTGTAGGACGTGATTTGTGCTATGTTCTGTTTTTGGTGGAAAGTGAGCTCGGTGACTTTTTCCCTGTTCGCATGCAGAACACAGATGATCCTTGGCATATCTGAATTTTGGTAAACCATCTACCAATTTATTCCTTGCCAGGTCGGTTGATGCGCGTGATGTGTCGTTGCGGTTTAGCAGTTTTAATGCCTACTCAAGTTTTAAATTTATATTTAGCCGACTTATCAATAACACACACACTTAACGAGCAGTGTACCCGGTCAGTATGAATATAATGGTAAGTAGAGTGTCGATCACTAAGAGTGGAACGTATTATCTAGTTATTCTAATCAGTATTTTAATATATTAAGTTAGCTATACAATCTAATCTAACGCAAGGGGGTTCAGCCTGAGAGACTGGCATGATTTGGTTGCGATTAAATAATAAACTAAACCAATAGGCACGAATCAGCAAGTAGCACACACGTACACAGATAAATACTCGAGACAATAAGAGGGCTGTCCTTATGATAAGTAGTTTGTCACTTGTTTTATTGCTAGTGTTATATGAAGTGTATAGTTCGATGCAACGCACCGAGATTAAGTCCTTTCTCGTTGGTTCTAATCTTATCGGCGAGTAAACCCTTAATGATTACTTATCACTATCCCGTTTATCTTTCTCCTACTTTTCTACAGACCATAGAATACATAGGCATCTAATAAACAGGCGAGGGCAGAGGCATGTCGACCCGATCAACGCTCAGCTAGACACAGAGGTTATCAATGCACTAATAAAAGTCACCAATGACATCAACATATAAACTTTAATTAATGAGAAAGTAGTTTTAAGGGAGTGCAACCTTTCCGTTGTCACGTTACACAAGCCACCAATCTTGATGAATTAAAGTTTACTAACACAATAAAACAAAACTACTTAATGAATTAAACATATGCAGCACCTTCTTACAGCTCTTGTATCTTTGATTTGGGTGTGTCTTGTGCTGCTACCTTGACTGAATTCGTCCTTGGTTTATGGTCTTCGGTCTTCTGTTCAGAACTAAAGGCTCTTAATTCGTCTGGTCTTTGGGGTATTTATAGTTACTGTCTGAGGGTAGGATGCGGCGCATCTAGCAAGTAGATGCGGCGCATGTACTTAACTTCGCGTGGGGTCCAAGATTATAATATTCAGGAATATTCGTACACCGCCAGAAGATGCGGCGTATCTTCGTCTTTGGATGCGGCGCATGTCCTATTGAATCTTGGATCGTATCTGGTGAGATCTTGATAGCGATGCGGCGCATGTCATGAGTGAAATGCGGCGCATCTGGAGCAGATTTGACTTGATCTTGTCCATTTCAGTAGACTCTTCACTTTATGCATGTTTTGCTCCATAATTAGTCCAAAATCGCCAAGTTTCACCAAATGCTTGTTTTCAACTGAGAATTACAAAAGTAAACAATTAAGTATCAATCCTCATACATAATATAGTAAAACAAGTCAATTTAATGGGATAAATGATAGTAATAAAATGTACTTATTTGAGTTCATCAAATATCCCCCCACTTGAACTTTACTTGTCCCCAAGTAAACCTTAGAATTAATCTTATGAAAATGTATCCTAAAGATGTTAGGATTTATTTTTATATTTAAGCATGTATTCGTTTTTGTCATAATCACACAACTAAACACTTAACGAATTAGAAGTAAAATAAAATATTCTGATAAAAGCAAATCTAATCGTTTAACTGTCCAGTCGCGACGAATATTCTATCATAAGCTTGGCAAGTATTCACATCTCCACCACTAAAGCCAAGGAATAACAAGTCTAAAGCGGTAAAAAGGGTTTTTAGGCTTAAGGGTTAATTATTCTTATTCACTATCGATCTCAAATTCCAGAAAAGGCGACAAAATCACAAATACATGATCGAATCCACGAACACGATACTTGCAATTGCTCAAATCCTTAACTCGAACAGGCTAAAGATAGGTCCAAACTTCACCAATAATAATATATCAAAAAGGGCGACAAAATCATAAATACATAGCCGAATCCACGACTACGATACTTAAGATTGCTCAAATCCCTAATCTCAATAAATCAAAGGTTTGGTCGGATAAAGAATAGGGTATGGATAACATTTGGGATATAAATTGGTGTAAAATTAAAAATAAACAAAACAAATAAATTAAAATCCTAAGTGTGGTTAATCACTATCCCAACCATCCCATGAATAAGACTCATATCATTGAATAACTCACGCTTTAACACTTGAAACACACGCTTTAGGTAGACACGAATTATACTCAACAAGATCTTAATCAAAGAATAAACCTTAGTTGACGTTCCCATAACTGCCAACTCCCATTCAATCCATAGATATAATGTACAACAAATAGTGGTGATATCGACCACTTACATAACTTTACATCGTTGGTTAAAACAAACATCCAACTCTTCTTTTTTCTTTTTCTTTTCTCATTTTTCGATTTTTTTTTTTTTTTTTTTTTTTTTTTTTTATAACATGAAACATAAACATAGATGTGTAAAATTTCACCACATCACCAAAACAATAATTCTGGATAATTTTTCCATACTTTTCATAACTTCAGAAATAACGGTAATAGTGAAAGTAGTAAACACACGAAAAATAAACTCAAAGATATACAATATTTACTTTCACTCCAATTGCATTGTGCAATTTCCCGACCTAACCATAGATAATGAATTACGCACGCGAACACAGGTAATGTAAGGAAACACACTTTGCCTATAGCAATTAACCAACCACGGATTCTAATCTACAGGGTAGGCTAAGGTGTAAGGTGTAACGAAACATTTTAAACAAAGGTGTAAGAAACGAAAGGAATGGCTCTGAGTGTTTTTCTAGGGGTATCTTACTCTAAAAATGAGAGTAACAAAAAGGGTTTATACGGGGGTTAACTAACCAGTGTAGTTAGCTAATAACACATAACATATAAGGCTATTTGGGTGTAATCCTAGAAATTTACCAATTTAGACAAGTCATTCCAATTATATAAATAATACTTATTATGGTGGTCTCGAATAGTATACAAGCCAAGTTCTAAAGTTTACAAGTCACCGGCACACTCATAGATTTGTGAATTTTGAAAAATCACAATTTTTGAAAATAACGTCATGTGTGCAGCTATGCAACTTAGACTCTAAACAAAAACATGCTAAAAATTTTAAATTTTTTTATATATTAAGCACTTTTTAAGCATATTTTGAAAAGTTTAGGACAAGTAAGTGTTAAGTGTTCTAATTCTCCAATCCCCCCACTTAAGTTAAACAACGTCCTCGTTGTTTGTATAAAATGTTAAAAACTGGAAAATAAAAGAATTAGAACAGAAAAACTCCCCTGAGATTTGCTCGGTATGATCCTCCGTTAGTATAAGAGCAAAAATCATCTTTCTTGTGGATTAGAACGTTTAATTCTTCATAGCTGATGTATCCACAGGAAACGCAGGAATCTATAATACCACCAAGGCTTCAAAACACACCTAAGATAAGAAAGGTTCAAACTTGCATAATACATTAGTAGTTAGGTAAAAATAAAACGTAAAAATTAAAAATGAAAATCATCAGGTCAGTCGATGCGCCGTATCTTATGGAAGAAGATACGCCGTATCGAGCCTGGAATAAATACGGATCAGAATAAAAGATGCGCCGCATCCTTAACCAGGGATACGCCGCATTGAAAATAAACTGATAAAAAGTTTTAAATTCAAAAATAAAAATATGCGGAAAAAGAAAATAAGATATGACCATTTGCAGGAGATGCGTCGCATCTTAGGATTGAGATGCGCCGTATCCTCAGCGGCCTGACTGACTCGACACATAAACAGAATAATAAAAAGATAAATCCGGGTTGTCTCCCGGTAAGCACTTGTCTTTATTCCAGAGTCTTCAAGTTAGACTCACGTTCAGCTCTTTATTTAGTCCTTGTCACGGTCCATCCTTCTTCCTTCATCCGAAAGATTTTCCCGTATATCTCTGCGACGTTTTCTTCCGTTCGACTTAATCTAGTATAACTCTTTGTCTTCGCCGCAGTATACTCTTCATCAGGTCCCAAAGAATATTTGATGATTTTAAATTTTTCAGAAACAATCATGGGTGGCTCAGTGTAAGGAATCCCAAGTAGTCGACACTTCCTTTTGGTAAACTCTTCATTGTCTTTATCAACAAACTCGAAATAAGGATCCTTAATCAAATAATCATCTAGTTCTTCAATTAATGACTTATTGTCTTGAATCGCCTCCCATTCTCTTTCCAAATCCCATTGTAACCGTCGACTAAGCTTCGTAAAATCATCAAATTGTTCATGCACCCATTCCCAGAAAGTAGTATTCGATGTTCCTTTGAGTCCTTTCAAGCGTTCAATTCTACCCTTTTCTTGCAAAGCCTCCGCTTTTTGTGGGCAGTCTTCAACATTATCGTACCACTCATAATCTTCAAAGGTTACATCGTTTCCAACCCTTTTCATCCCAATAATACTTCCCCCATTACAGGTTCCGTCACTTTTATAATCACAGGTCGGCCAAACACTACTCCCGTCCTTGAAAACGAAGGGTGTATAGGTATGATTAATGTGCTCAACATCCCATGGTTTATCCCAAACCCATGGTACTTGGTCATTCCATTCGTAGCACCAGGTGTTTTTGAAATCATCATAAGTCTTAAATCCTGGTAGATCTCCAGTTAGCACATCATCGTCGACTTGAAGAAGGTAGTTAAATTCCTTGAACTGCTTGCACAAGGGTGTCTCATAATCGAACACATCAATGTCTATTCTGAATAACTCTTCAATGCCTTCATTGATTGTTGAATCATGAAGTGATGACCCATAATCGCTTTCTACTTCTTCATCTTCTCCTCTCATCCAATATACCCATAATGCATCCTTAGTAGCTCGATCCATACTCTTATGGTTATTAAACTTACTAGCCAACCATTCTGAAAAATCAACATCGTTAGGATCGTGGTTAACGTCAAAGCAAGCCTTTCCAATCATATTCCTTCTTATCTCCATGAACTCGTTAAATTGCTTCTTAAAACTCCGCGTCAACCATGAAGTCATAATCTGCTTGACTTCATTTGCAGGGGCGAATTCTGGACTACCATATTTAAGTTCTACCAAATCATTGAGGGAGAGATCCATCAATCTTACCAACCTGCCATGAAATAGTAACTCCGCCACAGCATAAATTCCTTCATTGTCCAGATAGTTCTCATTTAATCCTCAGTACTGTTCGGAATAAGGCATGTAAGAGATTTGGGTATTGCCTCCACTACAGCAGTTGTTGCTTGAGTCCATGTATGCAAGATAGAATTTCCCATCATCTTCTTCGATAGTAGTCCAGTTCAATCCTTTGGATTCAATGATAGGCCATAAGAGCGACAGTTCATCTCTAGTGTACCTCACAAATACATCATAAGAGAATACCCCTTTGTCAATATTGCATAAACGCATGAATTCCTTAAAAGCAGCTTCAAGAGGAGTCTCCCAAGAGAATAAATCTGCATCGATCATGAGCACATTGAATGAATCTGAAAGCATGAATTCCTTAGCAAGATATCCGTTAACTGACATGCCTTCCATAGCAAAATCTGTCATCCAAGGTAAAATCATCAGTAGGATTTGTTCGCTAGAAGAGAAATTAATGAATATAGAAACGGATATAAGAATAAAAATAACTGATATCTGTAGATGATGCGCCGTATCCAAAAAGTTGGATACGCCGTATCTTATAATCGTTAAAATTAGATCAGACTTTATTCAAAAAATAGATACGCCGCTTTAGAAATTAGAATGCGCCGTATCAATTTTAATTATCAAAAATCGATATTTATTAAAAATTAAATGCGTCGTATTAACAAAAGTTAATGCGCCGTATTTTCGTTACGTTTCAAAATATAAGATTTTTGATTCAGAAGATGCGCCGTATCGATAAAAATCGATACGCCGTATCTGTTTAATAATTCGCAAACTGTTTTTAAATAAAATAATAGATACGCCGTATCTGCTAAAGCAGATGCGTCGTATCGCGTTAACGTTTAGAAAATTTTTTTTATTAAAAACAGATACGCCGTATCTTGGGGAAAAGATGCGTCGTATCACTTTATCGCTTAGAAAAAATTTTCTTATTAAAAACAGATACGCCGTATCTTGGGGAAAAGATGCGTCGTATCGAATTAATTAAACGCGTTGTATTTTATAAAAGTTTGAACGCAATACGCCGTATCTGATAAATCAGATGCGCCGTATCGTTCGATTTAGCTCAGTACAACGATAGCAGAAAACAAAAATTACGAAAAACAAATAAAAACACACAAACGAAAATAAACACAAATAAAAGCAAACAAAAAGCACACAAAAACAGAAAATATACAAAATAGTACAATGAATGCAAATTAATCTAATACACAACAAAATTAGCGGTTAGATAAAAAATTAAAAACCTAATTAAAATACTAATCAAATTAATAGATAATAACAATTCACTCCCCGGCAACGGCGCCAAAAACTTGATGCGCGTGATGTGTCGTTGCGGTTTAGCAGTTTTAATGCCTACTCAAGTTTTAAATTTATATTTAGCCGACTTATCAATAACACACACACTTAACGAGCAGTGTACCCGGTCAGTATGAATATAATGGTAAGTAGAGTGTCGATCACTAAGAGTGGAACGTATTATCTAGTTATTCTAATCAGTATTTTAATATATTAAGTTAGCTATACAATCTAATCTAACGCAAGGGGGTTCAGGCTGAGAGACTGGCATGATTTGGTTGCGATTAAATAATAAACTAAACCAATAGGCACGAATCAGCAAGTAGCACACACGTACAGAGATAAATACTCGAGACAATAAGAGGGTTGTCCTTATGATAAGTAGTTTGTCACTTGTTTTATTGCTAGTGTTATATGAAGTGTATAGTTCGATGCAACGCACCGAGATTAAGTCCTTTCTCGTTGGTTCTAATCTTATCGGCGAGTAAACCCTTAATGATTACTTATGACTATCCCGTTTATCTTTCTCCTACTTTTCTACAGACCATAGAATACATAGGCATCTAATAAACAGGCGAGGGCAGAGGCATGGCGACCCGATCAACGCTCAGCTAGACACAGAGGTTATCAATGCACTAATAAAAGTCACCAATGACATCAACATATAAACTTTAATTAATGAGAAAGTAGTTTTAAGGGAGTGCAACCTTTCCGTTGTCACGTTACACAAGCCACCAATCTTGATGAATTAAAGTTTACTAACACAATAAAACAAAACTACTTAATGAATTAAACATATGCAGCACCTTCTTACAGCTCTTGTATCTTTGATTTGGGTGTGTCTTGTGCTGCTACCTTGACTGAATTCGTCCTTGGTTTATGGTCTTCGGTCTTCTGTTCGGAACTAAAGGCTCTTAATTCGTCTGGTCTTTGGGGTATTTATAGTTACCGTCTGAGGGTAGGATGCAGCGCATCTAGCAAGTAGATGCGGCGCATGTACTTAACTTCGCGTGGGGTCCAAGATTATAATATTCAGGAATATTCGTACACCGCCAGAAGATGCGGCGTATCTTCGTCTTTGGATGCGGCGCATGTCCTCTTGAATCTTGGATCGTATCTGGTGAGATCTTGATAGCGATGCAGCGCATGTCATGAGTGAGATGCGGCGCATCTGGAGCAGATTTGACTTGATCTTGTCCATTTCAGTAGACTCTTCACTTTATGCATGTTTTGCTCCATAATTAGTCCAAAATCGCCAAGTTTCACCAAATGCTTGTTTTCAACTGAGAATTACAAAAGTAAACGATTAAGTATCAATCCTCATACATAATATAGTAAAACAAGTCAATTTAATGGGATAAATGATAGTAATAAAATGTACTTATTTGAGTTCATCATCGGTCATGGTTTTGAAATTGAGATGAGACAATCGTTTATGCCATAACCATGCTTTCGTGGGATGAGCCTTTGAGAGTAAACATATAGGAGTCGAAGCTGTCATTCCTTCAAAGGATATGGTGTAAAGACTAGTTCCCCGTTTTCCTTTCATCAAATCATTTCCCTGAAGATCACGAATAAAGCAGGTTTTCTCCCTAAATGCTACTTCTAAGTCTCCATCGCAGAATTGACCAACCGAGAATAAATTGTGACCCAGACCTTCAACATAGTACACACGACTTATTTCGATGTTCCCGTTTACATAGTCGCCATAACCCATGATTGCGGCGAAGTGGTCATTCCCGAACCTGACCATTCCTATAAACTTTGCAATGAAGTTTTGGAGAAGCTTGAGATTGCCGGTCATGTGTCGGGAACAGCCGCTATCAACAATCCATAGAACAATTTGAACCACCTGTATCACAATTAGTAGAAACAGATGGAGTAACGGTTGGACCCGTTGGGTTAGAAACACATGATTTAAGTATCTTAGGTACCCATTTAAAGTTTGCTGTGTTCTCTAGCCAACGTTGCCATTTCCTACTACTTTCTGCTTTCTTCCTAAGGAATGTGCTAGGTGTTTTGTTCTTTTTGGGATTTGCTATAGGTGCAACTATGGTCTACTTTGAAACTTCTAGTGGTGGATTCCCTAAAATTGATTTGGAAACTGTGTTAGGCTTAGGGAGGCCACTAGTTCATTTCGCTTTTCTCTTCAGCAAAGTTTTAGCAACACATTTTTGATGATTACCAGATAAGATACTAGTATGACAACACACACAAGAAGCATTAACATCATTCATAACTGTTAAAGATTCAGCATTCATTACATCTTTTGTAGAATTACACTTAACCAAGCTAGATTCTATTTTGGACATAACATGCTTCTTATTCTCACTAGATGCATTAACTTCTACTGCTCCACTCTTAGATGTTCCACTCTTAGGTAGCCAGATACTAGTCTTCTTTGGTCTCTTTGTGGTCTTTGATCTTCTACCCTTAGATGTGTCAACTAATCCTGTGGAAGGTGAAGGAATAGCATTAGTGGTTGTCTTTGATGACGCATTCTTAGGTGCGCTGTCTACTTTTTGCATCCTTAGTACAATCTTATGAACTTTGGTTTTGCCTGTTTCTAAAACTTTGAGTTTCTTACTCAAATCAACAATGATGTGTCGTAACTCTTGATTTTGTGAATCCAAACGTCTGTTGAGGTAAACTATTTCGTTTCTGTTTTGAATAATCTCATCGATTTCTTTTTCGTACTCAAATATTTTATGTCGTAAAACATCGATTTCACTCAAGTCTTGACCTTTTGAGTCATGACTGTTTTGAAAAGACGAAGACATTTTTTGATTTTGGAGTTCAATTTGAAATTTGGCACTTTGGCTTTGACACCAGTCAAGCCTTTTCTGAAGTTTGAAAACTTTAGTTTCCACATCATTGTTAATTTGAGAGAGATTCTCATTCTCTTTCACTAGATTCTCAATTTCTATTTGCAACATCTCTTTATCAACAGCATGATTTTGCATAAGATACTCATTACCAGATTCATAAAGTGCATTCATCAACACAGAAACAACGTCACGACTAAGAACATTTTGCAAGAGTCGATCAACTTCATTTTTCAAATATTGTTTGTGAAGATTTTGTTTATGAATAATGACGTCTTTTGCTTTGAAAATGTCCTTCATAGATACCATTTCTGTCTGTAAATCCTCTTCCCATTGAGTTGCACATTTTTTTAGATGATTGACGTGAGGTAAAAAATTTTTTTGAAGAACATATCGCTTTTCTTTCTCCATAGGAGAGAAAAAATCGGAGACGGTGATTTTTGAGTTAAACTCAATTTCATTTTCTAAAAATTTGATGTCCTCCATAAATGTCTCAAAATATTTAAGAGTTTTAAAAGCTGTAGGCATTTCTGGATTAACATCTTCCTTTGTCAAAGAATCTGTAATTTGTGCATCTGTTTGGGACACAGAATTTACTGAAGAAGAGGTATTCATGTAGGTTTTTAACAACGTTTGTTCTGGTTTATCTTTTGGTGGCACAAATGATTTGCTTATATGAGGTCTTGCGTTGTAATCATAATCCTGTTTTGAAAAATCTCTTTCTTTTGAAGGATCTCCGATTGAAAGATTTCTTTTTGATCGACTCTCAAACTTGTTTGGACGTTCAAGATCATCAATTTCCTCATCATTACCATATATAACAACACGTTCAAAGGTATCATCAAACAAGAGTTCTGCATTGTATATCTTGGGATGTTTACTGAGTGCTTTTGAGAGACTACGTGGGTAATCGCTACCAAGGGCAAATCCGTGTCCTTTCGGATTTGGTTTTACCGTTAGTTGTTGGATTTGAGTGATGGATTCACCATTTTTATACACAATTTTTTGAAATTCTTTAATTTGTGCTTCCAAGGTGACGATATCCTCAAGATATGAATCAACACGTTTGCTGCTGGCTTGCTTTTCCTCAAGAAGTTGATTTTGAGAAGTTGAAAGCTCAGATTGAGTTTTTAACAGCTCAGAATTTAAGGAATCAATTTGTTTTTTGAATTCAAATTGATCCTTTTCTTTTTGAGAGAGAAGCTCAGCCTTAGAATCGGTTAATTCACGTACTTGGTTTTGCAAATTTTGAACTTTGACATATTCTTTTTGGAAAGCGATTTCAAAACATTGTTCACGTTTTTCTTGTTTTTGGTATCCAGAAAGTTGTTGTTTATAGCACTCATTGTCCCGAGATAGTACTGCAATTTTGGCTTTTAAGGTCTGATTAAGTTCATTGCACTTCTCTATTCGTGATTGGGTAGACATTACCAAGGCCTGAAGCTCCGAATCTTGATTAGTCAAATGCTCATTTTGTTCAATCTGATTATGATTGTCATCTTCTATTAGATCATCAAATGAGACAACTGTTCTATCATCATCAAATGATATATCAATGTAGATTTGATTATCTAAAGAAGATGAGAATGGTGAATCATTTTGAACAGAATTTTCACTTGAGGATGAAGATGCGGAAGGTGAAGCAATCTTATGTAGTAAACGTTGTGGATCATGTACCTGATAAAGACCGTCAGTATCGTAGACCGTGCCTGTCTCGGACATATTCATTTCCTGCATATTTTCCATGAGCATTACAGCTGCGTTTGCCTCAAGATCTTCCATATCATCATCTGAATCTGCATTTGCCATGAAGCTTTTTTCTTTCACATTCATTAAGCTTGCTTTCTCATCCTTAAGTGCCATCAAGAGAGCTTCTTTGTGATATGCACTGCCCATAGTACGAGGCTTTGGACATGCAGTAGCCATATGACCATTCCCTCCACAGTTGTAGCATGTGATTGAAGTATTTGCAATGCCTTTTGATTCCTTTCCATTCAATTGATTCCTGTTCTGATCTGCCCCCATATAATTCCTATTACCCCCAGACTGAAACCTTTGTTCTCCAGCTTGAAACCTTTGTGACCCATATCCTCCTCTGTTCCCTGAACCAAACCTTCCTGATGATCTGTTCTGAATTTCTACCCGACCATCATTAACAACTGCCTGATTCCTTGTGTTTGAAGATGAGCGAAGGCGGTTGTTTGATTTGTTTGTGAATTTTCCAAATGCTTTAGCAATCAACCCAAATGCTTCATTGAGGGAATTGAAAGCTTCTTCTTCTTCATCATATTCACTGTTTGTGTAAAAGTTGGAGTCAGTGTTGTTATAGGTTACCATTTGGTTGCCTGATTGTTGAGATGGTGCTTCATATGGGAAAAGTTGGTTTTGAGGTTGAAAGCTTGGTTGATAAGATGAGTTTCCAAATTCCTGAGAAGGTAGAGAGAAGTTTGGTTGAGCCATTAGTGCAAGCGAGTTAGGTTGTGGTCCTGGTATGAAACCTCCTCTTGCTGCTACTTCTTTGTCCACCTCTGATTGATGTTGTTTGAGAAAATCATAAATCAATCCATATTTGATCTCACCAATCTTCTTTGATTGCCTAACAAATGTTGCATATTACTGCCATTCAGGACCTAGGCATCCCAGAAATTTGGAGTTGATTGCAATCCTTGGAAACTTCATGTCATGACGATCAAGGTCATTAACAACATTGGTGAAGCGGTGGTAGTATGATTTGATTGTTTCTCCTGGTTCCATAACAAAATTGTTGAATTCCATGTACAATTTAGATTCAAGGTCTTCCTGATTGAGCTCTGTTCCTTCCATCAGAAGATGCACATGCTCCCACATGTCCTTTGCAGTCTTCTGAGCATCAACACTTCGATAGATGGGATTTGGAATTCCCTGAAGGATGAATGCCATTGCCATTCCATTTGCTTCTTGTTGTAAGGCTTGTTCGGTTGTATAGCTAGAAACAGCAACAGGAGTGGATGTTTCTTCTCGTTCAGGAGTTGCTGGAACAACAATTACTGGTTCAGGAAAGGGCCCCACAGTGATGACATGCTTCAAATACGGTCCATGGGGTTTGCGGAGTTCAATGAATCGGAGAAACCTACTTGCCCACTGCACATAGTTTCCAGGTGTTAACATGGGTGGAGTATCTTGATTTCCAGCCTCATGACGAGATTGCTGACTGCTTATAACTTCACACATCTTATGAAACCAGTGAGGTTCCCTGGATACTGAAGGATTGTTCTGAAGGTAATTTTGTTGCATTATTTGTTGTGGGGATAGTTGTGGTGGAGGAACAAATTGATGTTGTTGCACATATGCATGGTGTTGTTGATATTGGTGAGGAAATTGTTGTTGTTGTTGAGAGTATTGCTGTTGTTGAGGATACTGTTGTAGTTGGTAGTAGTAATTAAAGTGTGGTGGTTGAGACATCTTGTAGTAGCTTGAAACGGTTAAGGATCTTTAAAGGATAAAGATGGTTGTTGTTGAAAGATTAGAAACTCGATTAGTCACGTAAGAAATCCAAGAAAATCTCTGGTTCGATTAGGTAAGTGTTCCTTCGATAAAACTTAGTTCCTTCGATAAGCGTCCTTCCTTCGATCAGCCTATTCCTTCGATAGAAAGTTCCTTCGACAGACAATGTCCTTCGATCAGGTAAGTCCTTCGATAAGATGAGTCCTTCGATCAACAATAGGTCCTTCGATCAAAAGAAGTCCTTCGATCAAAGTAAGTCGTTCGATCAAGTAAGTCGTTCGATCAAGTTTTGATTGTTCGATCAAAGTTGTTCGTTCGATCAGATTTGATTGTTCGATCAAATGTGATGGTTCGATCAATTTTGTTCGTTCGATCAAAAATGGTCGTTCGATCAACTTGTTCGTTCGATCAATTGGAAGAGTAAGTCTAACTCGACTACCCTTTTGCTCGTTCGGTTGAATGCTCCTTCGATCACTTTGCTCGTTCGACTGACTTGCTTGTTCGATCACCCACTCGTTCGATAGAAACACTCGTTCGACTGAAACCCACGTTCGACTGACTTGCTTGTTCGACTGATGAACAGTAGTATCTCGGATGAACAGTAGTTTCTCTAATAATACGGATTTCCTAAATTTTTCTTAGATCTAACCTTCTAACAACCTAGATTACCCCTTGGTGAATGATACCACTTGTAATGATCAAGATACGTGTTCAGGAGGTCGGGGGAACTCAAAATAAAGGTTAAACATGGTATTTATTAGATTTAGAATGGGGGAAGGTGTGTGTGTTTTCTAGAGAGAGAAAGTGAAACCACACACACCTTCAAAGATTACAAATGAATTCCCTAACCTCCTAGTCTCAACTAGGAGGGTATTTATACAAAGATCCTAGCTTAACTATCCGCTATTTGCTAAACTAGTCCCTGTACTTAATAACTATTGCAATTCCTAATATAACATTACTTTTAAGGCTAACAGTTATGTGCATGCAATATTACAAATGATAAAATGCTTATATAACAAGTGATAAAATGCTTATATGTATTCAATTTTTTTTTTAATTTAAAAAACAGGCCAAAAAAGAAGCAGCTGCGAAAGAGCAAAAATGAAAAAGAAACATACGAGGCAGCTAAAAAGGCTTGCCGAAAAAGAAAAGGAACAAACTGAAAAAGATAAAGAAGCAGAAGCTGCAAAAAAGAAAAAAGAAGAAGAAAAATTGAAGAAACAAAAGGTAATATAACAAATATAGTAATATGAGAAAAGGTAATATCTCAAGTGATAAAATCTAATAGATCTTTATTTTTTACTAAAACAGGTTGCGGAAGAAGCTGCTGCAAAAGAAAATGCAGCAAAAGAAAAAAAAAATTACAAGTTATCAAAGAGCAAAAAGAAGCTGCTGAAAAAAGAAGACAAGATGAAATAAAAGCAAAATTGAAGGAGCAAAAGGTAATATAACAAAAATAGTAATATGATAAAAGGTAATATCTCAAGTGATACAATCTAATAGTTTTTAATTTTTTAATAAAACAGGCTGCGGAAGAAGCTGCTGAGAAAGAGGCTGCAAAACAAAAAGAAGCTTTAAAGCTAAAAGCTAAGCAAGAGGCTGAAAAGAAAGCAGCTGAGAAAAGAAAAGCAGCTGCAAAGGAGCTTAACGAAAAAAGAGCAAAAGAAAAGGTTAGTTACTTTTGAATTTAAAATATCATGTTAAAGTAATATAACAAGTGATAAGGAAATCATCGTGCGTGATATGTTTTTGGATCTAAATACTTTTTTATCTCAAAAACTTGTAATAAGCTCACAAGTGGAGCTTATTTTTCAACTTATTGTTCTTTGTTTCCTTTTTAATTTGCTCTCAATACAGGCTGAAAAAGAAGGTGCTTCCAAAAAACAAACAGATGAAAAACAAGCAGCAGAAAATGATAAAATTGCAGAATTTCAAAGCCCAAAAATTCAACAAAAGCCATTCGAAACAGGGAAGGATGTTGCTGAAGGAAGTATCAAAGATAAACAAATAAAAGAAGGGAAAAGGATAACGAAACCATCAATATACTTGAAATCACCATATAATAACAAGATGGCAAGTACGATGGAACCCTTAACAAAACATAAAACCCTGTTGGCAAACAGCTTATTTTCAATGGAAGGAGACATCATGTAAGTTTAAATATTTGTTGTTTCTTTTAAAGTTATGACATTTATCACCAGTGATATACTATGCATACTTAAGAAACTGATATTTATCACCTGTGATACTAAACACAGAGAGGAGGTATTCAATGATGGAAAGGAGACAATAGTACCAAGAATATCAATGCAGTCACTTGCACCAGGGTTGGAAATAGAAAGTCACATAATTGACGCATTTGTATCAGTGTTGAATCAAGAAGAGAGTAACAATAAAGATGGGAAAGACAAGAGAAGATACTACTTCACAACAGATGCAATGGTAAATATATTTAAATTTCAAAAATAGATGTATATCTAGAGTATCTATGTGTTTCAAAAAAAATGATTTTAAATTATCTCTTGTGATAAAACAACTACCAGTGATTACGAAGCAGAGAAAAGACATACAAGCGCAGTATAACAAGTTTGAAAAAATGATGAAAAAGGATGAAGCAAATAAGAAATTGAGAAATGTAAACCTTGCATTCTTCCCCATAATTGCTCACGGTCATTACTATATCATAGTTTTCAGCCTTGAGAAAGGTAATTCTACAATACTGGACAACAGTATATCTGATGCAAATTATGAAGGCAAATACAAAGCCATCTTCGATTTTGTGGTAAGCAATCCTTGAACTGAAGTCTATTTGAATACTTATATTTTATATGCATAGTAATATTACAAGAGATAGATTGTAGTAAGTAACATCTCTTTAATGTTCTGTCAATTTGCAGAAAGGAGTATTTCAACAATATTTTATGAGTGTTGGCCACCCATGCATCAACCAGCTAATAAAAAAGGCTCCAGCAAAAGTTCCAAAGATGAAATGGAGAACTAAAGATAACAAGATCAACTGTGGCTTATACACGATGATGCATATGGAGATGTTTGAAGGTGAATTAGGACTGAAATGGAAGATTAACATCCTGGATGAAAAAAATGCAAGATATAAGGAACATATAAGAAAAATGAGGATGAGGTATGCTTCCAAGATCCTTTTGCATGAACTGAATGAGAAAAGTGAATTCATGACAAAGAAAGCAATGGAGTTTGCTGAGAAATACCAAGACAAAGAAAAGATGAAAATCATGGTTGAAGAAGCTATCGAGAGAAAGATAGCTCAAGAAAACAAGTAGCATTAGTTGAATTTAATGCTTCTCCAAGAGAATTTATGTTTATTTTCAAGTATTTTATATTTCTGAAATAGTGTAGATAGTTAAACTAGCTTTAAGAATTAGATATTGCAAAGCCATTTGGTAGTACTGCCGGGCCACGGAATGTGACGGACAGTGTCCAAGTTTGGGGTTACCTAAGAATGATGGTGCTCTATTAGGTCCCGAACCACTTTCCCGGGTGCCGGAGATTGTATATTTTGTTATGGCTTTATGCTTAAACTAGGTGTTAGGCATTACACAGATAAATGTAATCTGAATTTGAAAATACTTTTGGGTAAAATGAATTTAAGCTTCTTTTATATATTACCAGTGTGTGATTTTGTATGCATCACAAGTGATAACTAATATGTTTTTTTGTATTACAGGTGATACCTAATAACTTAGCCAAAACAGTTTAATGTTTTGTGTGGCTTGAAATCTATATCACATATGATATAGCAAAACATTCACTTATAGATAGATTCAGTAGGCATCACAGGTGATAACTAATATGTTATTTTGTATCACAGGTGATACCTAATACGTTATTTTGTATCACAAGTGATACTTAATAACTAAGCCAAAACAGTTTAATGTTTTGTTTGGCTTGAAATCTATATCACATATGATATAGCAAAACATTTACTTATAGATAGATTCAGTAGGTATCACAGGTGATAACTAATATGTATCACAGGTGATAACTAATATGTTATTATGTATCACAGGTGATACCTAATATGTATCACAGGTGATATGTAACACCCCAACTCGACAAGGGTAGAGATGTCACAATAATGGTTTCATATCAGAACAAACACAAGCATATGACATAAATAATACAATTGAATTTCAAAGGTTACAATGGAAAATCTGAAGATACAAGGTTACAATAAAGATACAATAATTACTAAGTCTGAATATAAGCTCCTCTAGTCATCTGTCTCAAAATAGCTAATAAGGTCTTCTAAGTCCAAGGTACTCCACACTCACACCCAGCTTCCAAACTAAAACCTGCCGCAGGAAAAGAAATGCGGCTGAGCTACGAAAGCTTAGTGAACAGATATAACGATAACAAAGCAGTAATGATAGGATAGTGAAGTAAGTGAAACAATGCAAGGTATAACAAGAGTTAGGAAAGAAAAATAAAGGTTATGCAGGTATATCAGGAATTAAGAAACAGTTACCATAGTAAAGGGAACAGTAATCCCAACCCGAGCCCAAGTCATATCAAGTCAAGTCAAGTATCAAGTCAAGTATCAAGTCAAGTATCCAGTCAAGTACGTATCCGGAGGGGTGACCTCGGAATACTAAGTACAAGGTTATAAGGTAACAGAAACAGTAATCCACTACGAGCCTAGAAACAGAATCATATCATAATCATGTAACCATATGAGGGGGTCCTCAATCAGTAAATGGAGTGATCAGCTCCCAGTATGTGAAAGACGTGTATCGCACACACCATCAGTCACCAGAAATAACAGAATATAACAGAAACAGAATACAGAAACAGATCTAGGATGCATCCATACGCCCCAGGTGGCCAAATACCTCCTCTACACACCAAATCAAATCAAGTCAGGGACGGGATAGGACATCACTCTCCTACCCTAGAGTCATGCCATCGGTGCATCAATGACATGGACATGAAACCCTCATGCCTAGTTATGGCTCGTAGTCTCAAACTGTGGGTCAAGGGTCAAGTATCAAATGTCCAAGTATCCAGTTCAAATTTCATATCAAGTGGTTCAAGTCAAATTTCCATTTCAATTATATCAGAAGGTCCATATCAAAGGTTCATATCAATTGTTCAAAATAAGATGGTTCAATATCAGATGGTTCAATATCAGAAGGGTCAATATCAGAAGGTTCATAATCAAAGTTTCATAGCAACAGTTCATTTAAAAAGGTTTCTATTTAAAAGTCCATTTAAAGCAATCTTTCAAAAATGGTTTTCAAAATAAATGATCTTACAAAATAGTTTTCATAAAAATGGTCTTTCAAAACGGTTTTCATAAAGATGGTCTTAAAATAGTTTTCTTAAAAACTTTTAGTAACTTTCATTTAAAAGTAGTATCGCATCTTTTTAAAATAGCTTTTCTCACACATTTTCATATATAATTCAAAAAGGTTTTCACTTCTATTTACCAAAATCAAATAATCCTTCAAAGTATCAAGTGATTCAAATACTCATGTTACAGGGTGACGAACGAGTCATATCAAGTATCAAGGGAACATGGCAAGGCTCAATTATCAAGGTTTACAAATCAAGGGAAGCACAGCAAAGGCATAGATAAAATAAGAAAGCCCCAAATAAAAAGGCTCAGATCATAATCAAACCAATATAGACAGATGTATGTGAAACATGAAGAACGAATCAAAGTATAAGGGAACATAGCAATGGCTTAGGGAATCCTATAATGAATCAGAAATCCAGAATGTCATGAGAACGAAGGCACCCTTACTGAAAAAGGGTAGAATATCTGTACCTTATACAGTAAGTGAAGATACATCTAGAAATACCAAGATCGGAAACAAACTCCACCTTCAGCGAATCTACACGAACACATGGTCGTCTTACAATTAATATCTTATTTAAATCAGATTTCTCGTTTTAGTCGGCTTTCTATTTTTTTTTTTGCAACTTTCCATTTATAGCAAGTTTCCACTTTTAGAAAGTTTCCTTATTAAGCAAGTTTCTATAATTAGCAGATTTCCATAATTAGAAAGATTTAAACATTATAATTTAGGTTAAGTCATGAGTTTAATATTATTATGGAAATAGGGTTCATTTTATCAAATTATAATAGTTTAGGGTTAAATAGAACAACTTTCCATATTTTAGGGTTTCAAATGTAAATATGCCAAAGTTAAGGTCCAAAATGTAAATATTACAAGTTATTCATTTTAATCCATAAGTTTACCATAATTACAATTCTAATCCTTTAATTTTAACAATTTTACCAATTAAACCCTTTTATTAATCAAATTACAAATTAAACCTTATAATTAATTAAATTATAATTTAATCCTTATAATATCCATATTTACACATTAAGCCTTCAACTATCCAAATTTACCCCTTACATAATTAATTATACGAGACACCCTTAAGTTTCCATAATTTACAAAACTAGTCCCTCTATTTTAAATAATTACAATTCGAAATACATAATTTCATAGTTAACCAATTAAACCCTTTACTTACAAATTTTACACAAGATACCCTTATATCAGAATTTTTACAAGTTTCCCCTGGTCTAAACTTTCTTACAAAAATAACCCATAAGTTTGAATAATTACAAAACACACCCTTTTAGTTTTAATTTCTAATCGATACACTTTTAAAATCACAAAACCCTAACCCTAATTTACCAATCATTACCACATCATTTATAAAACCTTAAAAATACATTAATTACTCAGATCCAATCACAAAATCCTAACCCTAATTCCATTCGATTAGGGTTTTCATTTTTTTCTTATTTTTCTTTAAAATCCGATTAACAAATAAATCATCAAATGATATTCTAGGATTCAAAAAATGTAATGATCATTTTTCTAGAATCATATGGCATGTATAGAACCCAGATAAAATGTATTCGAAGCTCAGAAAAATCGTATGAACAGTTGTAGGTTTTATTTGCGTTTTTTATCTTTATAATTAACACGATCAAACTAGAATGCATGGATCAATGTGACTATTTTATATGAATCATATGTGATATAAAGAGCACAATAAAAATACTAGATGAAGTTTTGAATGAGTGAATGAGGCGTATGAGTTTTTTGGTTCTTTTCGGCTAGAAAACTCGACACAAGAAAACTTCCACGAATCAACCTAGCGACCCAATGACCTTAGCACTATTTTTCACACCTTCTTTGGACGTGTATGAACTCAGGAAAAATAACCACATCCTCCATAAAAATCGTGAGATGAAGAGAGGATTTTGTGTGTGTTATTTTAGGGTTTCGGTGTAAACTAAATGAGGGAGATTAAATAAAACCGAGGGTCAAAGGGGGAAAGGCACAATACTCGGCCAATATTTGGAGATAAGATCAATTTCCAGATTTTGGTGTGACTTTCCTTTTTGAATTTGTGCTTATCTTGATTTTAAAAGGCTTTTAAATATAAAATAAATATATACAATCATTTTCGGTATATATATATTGTTTTTGGTGGTGACAATAATTTTTGTACATTGCAAAAATATTAAAATGTAGTAATCAAATTTACTTTACTTCATATGTTGCTTATTTCCAAAGGTTTGGGATTTATTTGGTGTTTTATGCACTTATTAATTAAATTTTAAAGTTACAGGGGCATTTTGGTCATTTTGCATCTTTTAAAATTTTAGGTATTACAACTTCTTCCCCTCTAAAAGAAAATTTCGTCCTCGAAATTTGAAGTCGCAAGGTTAGACGAAGTCGTAGCAAATCGCAAATGATCGTCACAAACATTCTCATGCCCGGGGAGGTTCTTCCCAAAAAGGAAAGCTCATATGGAAATACGAACAAGATTTCAGATCAAATTAACTGTATCAATAGTAGAGAGCTCTACAAGAGTTCAAGATTAATAACTGAGGTCAACAGAATGCAAAACGAGAGTCCGAACTCATCCAGATATCTAATGAACAAAGGCAGAGTATACGCATAGGTAGAATGAACCTAAAGTCTCACTAATCACGGATAACCCAACGGAGATCAAATTCTAACTTCTTAGGTACTCCCCAAGACATCCTATGGCCACAATGAGGGCACGTTATATGGTGTAAGTATTATCACGTTGGCCAGACGTCATAATACTAGCACCACATAAATATGCCTTCATGATGATCATACTTTATCTCGAGTCGTAAGCAGAACAACCTATCTTAATCCACCTAGTACTTCTACAGTCTTAAAGGTCAACAAAATCAATGTCATAGTCAAGGCACGAATCAGAGTGATGCGGAAGCAATGATACTTAAACAAATACCTTATAATCTACCCATTCCTCACTGGTCAAAACTTAAGTTCGTATTAAGAAATCCTAAAGCAAGTTCTCAAGATGTTCTCCTATGTTCTTACAGTGGAAGCCTAATGGTCCAAAACTCACGGGTCATGGGTAATGTATTACAAGTCGTAAGCCTGTCGCTCTGACACCATAAATTGTAACACCCCAACTCGACAAGGGTAGAGATGTCACAATAATGGTTTCATATCAGAACAAACACAAGCATATGACATAAATAATACAATTGAATTTCAAAGGTTACAATGGAAAATCTGAAGATACAAGGTTACAATAAAGATACAATAATTACTAAGTCTGAATATAAGCTCCTCTAGTCATCTGTCTCAAAATAGCTAATAAGGTCTTCTAAGTCCAAGGTACTCCACACTCACACCCAGCTTCCAAACTAAAACCTGTCGCAGGAAAAGAAATGCGGCTGAGCTACGAAAGCTCAGTGAACAGATATAACGATAACAAAGCAGTAATGATGGGATAGTGAAGTAAGTGAAACAATGCAAGGTATAACAAGAGTTAGGAAAGAAAAATAAAGGTTATGCAGGTATATCAGGAATTAAGAAACAGTTACCATAGTAAAGGGAACAGTAATCCCAACCCGAGCCCAAGTCATATCAAGTCAAGTCAAGTATCAAGTCAAGTATCAAGTCAAGTATCCAGTCAAGTATCCAGTCAAGTACGTATCCAGAGGGGTGACCTCGAAATACTAAGTACAAGGTTATAAGGTAACAGAAACAGTAATCCGCTACGAGCCCAGAAACAGAATCATATCATAATCATGTAACCATATAAGCATATAGAGGGGAGACCTCTCAGTAATCCAGAAAATATGAAGGGAGTCCTCAATTAGTAAATGGAGTGATCAGCTCCCAGTATGTGAAAGACGTGTATCGCACACACCATCAGTCACCAGAAATAACAGAATATAACAGAAACAGAATACAGAAACAGATCTAGGATGCATCTATACGCCCCAGGTGGCCAAATAACTCCTCTACACACAAAATCAAATCAAGTCAGGGACGGGATAGGACATCACTCTCCTACCCTAGAGTCATGCCATCGGTGCATCAATGACATGGACATGAAACCCTCATGCCTAGTTATGGCTCGTAGTCTCAAACTGTGGGTCAAGGGTCAAGTATCAAATGCCCAAGTATCCAGTTCAAATTTCATATCAAGTGGTTCAAGTCAAATTTCCATTTCAATTATATCAGAAGGTCCATATCAAAGGTTCATATCAATAGTTCAGTATCAGATGGTTCAATATCAGATGGTTCAATATCAGAAGGGTCAATATCAGAAGGTTCATAATCAAAGTTTCATAGCAACAGTTCATTTAAAAAGGTTTCTATTTAAAAGTCCATTTAAAGCAATCTTTCAAAAATGGTTTTCATAATAAATGATCTTACAAAATAGTTTTCATAAAAATGGTCTTTAAAAACGGTTTTCATAAAGATGGTCTTAAAATAGATTTCTTAAAAACTTTTAGTAACTTTCATTTAAAAGTAGTATCGCATCTTTTTAAAATAGCTTTTCTCACACATTTTCATATATAATTCAAAAAGGTTTTCACTTCTATTTACCAAAATCAAATAATCCTTCAAAGTATCAAGTGATTCAAATACTCATGTTACAGGGTGACGAACGAGTCATATCAAGTATCAAGGGAACATGGCAAGGCTCAATTATCAAGGTTTACAAATCAAGGGAAGCACAGCAAAGGCATAGATAAAATAAGAAAGCCCCAAATAAAAAGGCTCAGATCATAATCAAACCAATATAGACAGATGTATGTGAAACATGAAGAACGAATCAAAGTATAAGGGAACATAGCAATGGCTTAGGGAATCCTATAATGAATCAGAAATCCAGAATGTCATGAGAACGAAGGCACCCTTACTGAAAAAGGGTAGAATATCTGTACCTTATACCGTAAGTGAAGATACATCTAGAAATACCAAGATCGGAAACAAACTCCACCTTCAGCGAATCTACACGAACAAATGGTCGTCTTACAATTAATATCTTATTTAAATCAGATTTCTCGTTTTAGTCGGCTTTCTATTTTATTTTTTTTTTGCAACTTTCCAATTATAGCAAGTTTCCACTTTTAGAAAGTTTCCTTATTAAGCAAGTTTCTATAATTAGCAGATTTCCATAATTAGAAAGATTTAAACATTATAATTTAGGTTAAGTCATGAGTTTAATATTATTATGGAAATAGGGTTCATTTTATCAAATTATAATAGTTTAGGGTTAAATAAAACAACTTTCCATATTTTAGGGTTTCAAATGTAAATATGCCAAAGTTAAGGACCAAAATGTAAATATTACAAGTTATTCATTTTAATCCATAAGTTTACCATAATTACAATTCTAATCCTTTAATTTTAACAATTTTACCAATTAAACCCTTTAATTAATCAAATTACAAATTAAACCTTATAATTAATTAAATTACAATTTAACCCTTATAATATCCATATTTACACATTAAGCCTTCAACTATCCAAATTTACCCCTTACATAATTAATTATACGAGACACCCTTAAGTTTCCAGAATTTACAAAACTAGTCCCTCTATTTTAAATAATTACAATTTGAAATACATAATTTCATAATTAACCAATTAAACCCTTTACTTACAAATTTTACACAAGATACCCTTATATCAGAATTTTTACAAGTTTCCCCTGGTCTAAACTTTCTTACAAAAGTAACCCATAAGTTTTAATAATTACAAAACACACCCTTTTAGTTTTAATTTCTAATCGGTACATTTTTAAAATCACAAAACCCTAACCCTAATTTACCAATCATTACCACATCATTTATACAACCTTAAAAATACATTAATTACTCAGATCCAATCACAAAACCCTAACCCTAATTCCATTCAATTAGGGTTTTCATTTTTTTTCTTATTTTTCTTTAAAATCCGATTAACAAATAAATCATCAAATGATATTCTAGGATTCAAAAAATGTAATGATCATTTTTCTAGAATCATATGGCACGTATAGAACCCAGATAAAATGTATTCGAAGCTCAGAAAAATCGTATGAACAGTTGTAGGTTTTATTTGCGTTTTTGATCTTTATAATTAACACGATCAAACAAGCATGCATGAATCAATGTGACTATTTTATATGAATCATATGTGATATAAAGAGCACAATAAAAATACTAGATGAAGTTTTGACCGAGTGAATGAGGCGTATGAGTTTTTTGGTTCTTCTCGGCTAGAAAACTCGACACAAGAAAACTTCCATGAATCAACCTAGCGACCCAATGACCTTAGCACTATTTTTCAAACCTTCTTTGGACGTGTATGAACTCAGGAAAAATAACCACAGCCTACAGAAAAATCGTGAGATGAAGAGAGGATTTTGTGTGTGTTATTTTAGGGTTTCGGTGTAAACTAAATGAGGGAGATTAAATAAAACCGAGGGTCAAAGGGGGAAAGGCATAATACTCGGCCAATATTTGGAGATAAGATCAATTTCCAGATTTTGGTGTGACTTTCCTTTTTGAATTTGTGCTTATCTTGATTTTAAAAGGCTTTTAAATATAAAAAAAATAAATACAATCATTTTCGGTATATATATATATTGTTTTTGGTGGTGACAATAATTTTTGTACATTGCAAAAATATTAAAATGTAGTAATCAAATTTACTTTACTTCATATGTTGCTTATTTCCAAAGGTTTGGGATTTATTTGGTGTTTTATGCACTTATTAATTAAATTTTAAAGTTACAGGGGCATTTTGGTCATTTTGCATGTTTTGAAATTTTAGGTATTACATGATAACTAATATGTTATTTTGTATCACAGGTGATACCTAATATGTTATTTTGTATCACAGGTGATAACTAATATGCCACTAAGCCCAAATTATTTTTCTTTATTGGGCTAGTGTAACAACAAGTATTTAGCCAAAAAAAATAAGCTTAAAAGTCTACACATAAACCAATTAAAAGAATAATATCACAAGTGATATCCTAGTTTTCCTTTTACGAGTCTGTATCAAAAAGTTTAAAAAACCAAAAACAAGTCTTAGTAGTCTATTTATAAGCTTATTTTTAGGGTCATTTTTAATTCAAAGTGTATGAAAATTGCTTTATAAGTTTTTTGGTTAGTACTTAATGTTGTTTTATAGTACTCAGCTTAATTCATAGCTTATTGAAGCTTATATCTAGTGTCTAAAGTAGTAGATCAGGTCTGTTTTCAAGTTTAATAGTTTTCAGTTTGTTTTAACTGTCTTAGCAGCTGATTTTTAAGCATTTAATAAGCTCTAATATGTCTGAAATTTGGCTGATAAGCTCTTTGGTTGCTTAGCTTGATCTGTTTTGAGTTTTCATGCATTTGCTTATTGATTCAGTGGCTTATTTGGTAGCTTAAATATCCCCCCTCAGGCTGTTTGGCTAACTGCTTTTGGTTTTTAGCTTATTTAGTTTCTGAGGTTTTTGACTTATTAGGTTAGTTTAATTTAGTTTAGAACTGCTTATTAGGTTAGATTTTAGGTCTTAGAAGCTTATTAGAATTACACACAAGCTTGTAGAAGCTTGTGTGTACTAATTAGTTAGATACCTTTAGCTTTTAAGTTCCTTTGATAACTGTTTGCTTAATTTGCCTTTTCCAGCTTATTTCTCAAGCTATAAAAATTTTGTTTTCACAAAAGTTGTTCATTTTTAGCTTATTAATAAGTTTCATAAAAAAAATTGCAAAAACAAAAACTAGGAAGTTGGGAAGCCCAGGGTGATAACTAATAAATTATTTTGTATCACTTGTAATTATTTGCGTTTTTGCTTATTTATGCTTTACTTACTTATTTTGTATCACAGATGATAACTAATAAATTATTTTGTATCACTTGTAATTTTGGTTTAATTTTGTATCACAGGTTATACCTAATAAGCTGTCATATAAGCTCTTGTCGCGCATATTATCTTCTTACTTCTCCAAGGTCCTGACTAACTAATGTTTTCAAAACAATAAATATTCTCAAAAATTAAACCAAATGTACTATTAAATTTGAGTTACATAACATTTGAAGAAAAAAAAAACATATTATAACAATTAAAAAGAATAATATCACCAATGATATAAAAATAGTAGACAAAAATTAGAATAAATAAGAAATAGAAGGACTAAAACTGTAAAATTGCAAAAACAATAACCAAGCGTTATCCATCGTTATCAGCTAGATCTGCAACATACCCCACCAGACAAAACACACACACACACACACACACCATCTATATCTCTAAATATCAAAACCTAATTACTAAATCGAACTCTGAAAAACATAAAGATGAATGAATCGAAAGCTGAAAAACCAGGTAAGGGAAAAAACATTGTTGAAAATGTGGATAATGGTATGACACTCATTTTAATCTTATTTAACTATTTCTTGTTATTGTTTCCGTATTTTTTAAGTGTTTTGGATACAATTTATGAAGGTTTTTTTAAGTTTTTGTGAAGAAATGATAGATTAAAGATTATATTTAAAAAAACAAGATATAATGAGCTGATTATTGAGGATTAGTGTATTAGACTAAGTTATCTATTGGGATATAGGAGAATGTGTTGTAGACAAGAGGTTATGCTGTCGATTAGAGGTTATGTTGTATATCAAAGGTTTGTTGAAGAACTGACTGTTTGGGATCTTAGATTTTGTGATATGAGACCTTATGTTGTACATTTTGTAATATACCCGGTCATTAGTATTGATTAGCAAGTACATATTCTTTTATATATGAGGTTATGCTGCGCCGCTTACAGCGGAGCAGCATCAGCAAAAACAGACATGCGTGTAATATTGTCTAATGAAAATGTCTAATGAAAATGTAAAGAATGATAACTTTTATGCAATTTGTTATGTGATGAAAATGCAGAGGATAAAACAGAGGAAACAAAACCAAAAAGAAGAAAACAGTTACCAAGATTAGGATGTAAGAAAAGACGTTTTGGACCTTTGCATCCACTATTAGCAGCGCAACAAAAAAGGTTAGAGGAAAAAAAGAAAATGAAAATGCTGATGAAGGAACAACGGTTAGAGGCGGAAAAATTAGAGAGTGAGCAAGAAAAGGCTGAAAAGGAAGCAACAAACAAGAAAGAAGCAGAGGAAAAACCTAAAGAACAGGTTAGTTAAATGTAAAAATAAATTATTATTAATAAATATCACTGGTGATACAATAAATATCACTGGTGATACAATAAATATCAATGGTGATAAACTAACTGCTAATGTCCTATAACCTTCTTTACATTATACCACAGGCTGAAAAAGAAGCTTCTGCAAAAAGGGAAGAAGCTGAAAAAGAAGCTAATGCAAAGAGAGAAGAAGCTGAAAAGGCTAAAGAGAAAGAAGTTGAAGACAAGAAGCGTGAAACAGCAAAAGGAAAAAGAAAAATAGATGAAACTGGGAATGATGAAAAAGAATTTGAAATGGATGAAAAAGATGGTAAGCATAATTCAGATGACGATGAAAAGGAAGGGATTGATAAAAATGTTAAAAAGATATGAAAGGTATATACAACGTTGAGGTCAAGGGCAACAGTTAGGCCCCTTTTTGAAGCAATGCATGGGTTAACTATAGAAAGAAAGAAAGTTATAAGACAAATGGGGTTCGGAGAGTTGATTGATTTTCCAATAAATGAAGTAACAACAAAGCTCGTGTTTTTTGTAGTAAACAGCCTAGACATAGAAACAATGAACCTTAGGCTTCCAAAGGGAAATTTACAAATATCTCCACAGACGGTGAAGGAAGTTCTTGGGTTACCAAAGGGATCAAGGAGGTTAGAAAGAAATGAAGGAAAAAGAGAAAACAATGATCGATTTGAGGAAGAATGGAAAGATCAATTCAAAGATGAAAACAAGTTGACAATAAATGCAATATCAAAGCAGGTAACAAAAACAAGAAACACAGACTTCATGTTCAGAATGAACTTTTGGATGCTAGTTGCAAATACCTTCGGAGCATGTGATAGCAACTCTGTTGTAAAAACCACGGTATTGAAAAACGTTCTTGAAGAAGATGATGTGAGAGAGATAGATTGGTGCAGATATGTATATGAATGTGCAAGATTATCAAAAAATGATTGGGCAACCAGAAAGAGGAATATGACAGAGGTTGTCCATTACGGCCCAGTAAAATTCTTGATGGTAACTCCTGAATTTTTATTTATTTTTTATTTTTATTTTTTTTTAAGATAACAAGTTATGATTGAAAAAATATACATGCATATATTTTTTTATTTTTACATGATTTTTGCTTTAAGTATCATAGGTGATACTATTTATTACTTTCATTTGTTAAAAAGACCATATGAAGTATCACCTGTGATATATACAAGTAAAGTTTAAAAAAACTTGATAATGTTTTTTAATATAATATGTGATACTATGTGTTTAATGTTTTTTATATATGCTTTATCTGATAAATGGTTGTTGAAACAGCTTGCATATTTACAATATACAAAGTTTGATGAAATGAATGTTCCGAGAAGAGTACCAGGTTTCAAAAGCTGGAACGCAAACTTGTTGAAAAGTAGAGAGACTCTAGAACTGGATTACATAAAATATTTTGGGATGGTGGACATTATAGGAGGTCTAAATGAACAAGAAGAAACTGCTCAAAAGGAGGTGAGTGTATGAAATCTCTAGTGATATTAGATTATAATATCCAGAAAATTAGTTTTGTGTTTAAAGTATAACTGATGATTTCTTCAAATTTAAATTCAATTACAGGAAATTTATCAGATGTTAGAAGATAAAATAGAAGGCATTTTGAGTGAGAAAGAATTGTCTGAAGAAACAATCAAAGAAAATCTAGTCAAGTTTGGAAATGATCAAAGGCTTATTCAATATAGAGAAAGATTGAAGCAGATTTTCAGAAACCCAAATGATAATTTCCAAGAAAGAAGTCCGTTCTATTTGTTAATACAAATAGCGTCCCAAAAACGTTATTTATATTCTTTGATCTTTCATTAGTTTTGTTAATGACAAATATAAGGAATATCTTTTAGCAAATAATAAATACTAGCTTAGTCTCTTAAGTACACACTTTACACTTCACATATTAACTAAGAATTACAAGTTTAGTAACTTGTTTCCTTAAAAGGAAACTTTAATTCATAAAACATTCCATGACATCATTGTATGCATCACATACAATATCTTAGTTAGATATGCAAGCAACATAGTTGACATTTGAAGATCTTGGATGATATGGTAAGATACAACTAAGATATGGTAAGAGACAACTATTACATAGCTGTCACATCCCACGGATCCAAGTCCTATAAAGGACGGATCCCTTTTGAGGGATCCGCCGGATCCGTGAGCTGAAGATCAGCTTGCCTATAAATAGGAAGCTGATCATTTGGCTCTCTCATCACTCATATAGCTTAAACACATATATTCATTCAGTACATATCTTACTAACATCATTCATAGTTGCTTTTCACTTTGATCATCCATTTTGTAGAAAGGAGATCAAGCATTCAAGGATCTACAGAACCGTAATCCTTTAGTTGCATTACTGTGTGATCTTGTAGTTTGTTTCACACATCATATCTATCATTTGTAATCAGTGAGTGTGGTTAGTACTTTAGTCCTTAAAGTACAAAGAGTGTAGGGAGTGGTTGTACCCTTGTAAAGAACTCGACATCTAGCTTAGTGTCGGTAAAGTAATTAGGCGACGTCAGGTTGGTTCTACCTTGTGAAAGAACCCGGTGTTTAGCTTAGTACCGGAAAAGGAAGTAAGCGACGTGTAAAGGTTTTCTCCGCCTAGGAAAGGAGTTTGTTTCTTAGTGAAAGATAAACTCTCGAGTAGGAAACTCGGGGAGTGGAGTAGGGCAAGGAATAGAGTTCTTGTAGCCGAACCACTATAAACAACTGTGTCGTGTGGTTTGATCTTTCCTCTCTTTATCTTTTGTTTACATTGTGTGATTATTTATTTGTGATTGTTTCCTTTGAATTAACATATAGTAACAAAGCAAATAAAACTTTAAAAACGGTAAAAACTATTCAACCCCCCTTCTAGTTTTCCACAATTGGCATCAGAGCCAGGTTACTTAAGATCTTTAAAATATATTGTATTTTAAAACTTAAAACGATCCATGGATTTTGAAAACTTTAAAGAAGGGCAATCTATGCAGAGACCACCTCTATTTGAACCAAATTGTTTTATTTATTGGAAAAATCGCTTTGAGACTTATGTAAAGTCAAAGGATATAGATCTATGGTATATTATAGTTGATGGTGATTACAAGCCTATTTGTAATAATATTTCGGGTGGTCGGGATGATGGAGCTTCTCTTACTCGTCACAGTGATGAGCAAAAGAAACTAATTGCCAAAAATAACGAAGCCAAAATGATGCTTTATAATGCCTTACCTAAGAAAGAATATGAAAGAGTTTTTATGTGTAAAACGGCTAAGGATATTTGGCAATCTCTTATTATCACACATCAAGGAAACTCACAAGTAAAAGATAACAAAATTGATCTTCTTGTCCAACAATACGAACAATTTGTTATCTCTGAAGATGAGACCATTGATAGTGCGTTTGCTAAGTTCAATACTATAATTACATCACTTAAAGCACTTGATGAATCTTTTTCTAGCAAGAATTTTGTCAGGAAATTTCTAAGAGCACTCCATCCGAAATGGAGAGCAAAGGTGACAGCTATTGAAGAATCTAAGGATCTCTCAAGCATGACACTGGATGAGCTCATAGGAAACCTAAAAGTTCACGAAATGATTATGGAAAAAGACTCGGAAATTGTCAAAGGCAAAAAGGAGAAGATTAAGTCTATTGCCTTGAAAGCCAAAGTCGAGTCAAGTGATGATGAGTCTTGTTCAAACAGTGATGATGAAGAATATGCCATGGCCGTGAGGGATTTCAAGAAATTCTTTAGGAGACGAGGAAAGTTTGTAAAACCACCTCGTGATGAAAAGAAATCCTCTCGGAAAGATCGCGACGATAAGAAAGGTAAGGATGATAGGAAATGCTATAGGTGTGGTGACTCCAGTCACTTAATAGGAGAATGTCCAAAGCCTCCAAAGACCAAGTCTCAAAGAGCCTTCGTTAGTGGAGCTTGGAGCGATAGTGAAGGAGATGATGATGATGAGCCTAAGAACAACGAAATTGCACTTATGGCCGATGACACAGAAGAGGTACATTCTGATTCATACTCCTTTATAGATGATGAAACCTTAGAAGTAGAATATAACAAACTGTGTGATGTCACTTTAAAAATCATAAACAAAAACAAGTTTTTGAAAACAAAGACAACACTTTTAGAAAATGAAATATATTGGCTTAAAGAAAAAGCAATAAGAATTGAAAAAGGTAAAGTTAGTAAAGAAACATGTGTGTCTTGTCAAGAACTAAAACTTGAACTAGAAACCTTAAGAACCACACAGGAAGATTTAATCAAACAAAATTCAAAGTTTAAAAGGTTCGATAAAAACATAAGTTGTGCAGATGAAATAATGAAAATGCAAAAGCTACCTCATGATAAAACAGGACTAGGCTTTATGAAACTAGGAACCTTAAGTGATTATAAGGAACAGACTGTGAATAAAACTGATTCAACCAAGTTGGACACCCACGGATCCGACGGATCCAAAAATTTGGATCCGCCAGGTATATCCAAGGGATCCGCGGGTACAGAAGTTGAACAGAAGGTTCACAAAGTCGACCGTTCCGAGTTTGTTAAAGTTACTAAGAAACCTAACAGTAGCATAACCAATAATAAACACAAACCAGCTGTATCTTTAGGAAGAGGTCAAGCTAGAAATGAATATAGAGTTAAAACGGATCAACAAAGACCTCAGATGAGTTTTCCCAAACACCCCTTTCCAAAGAGTATAGTTAATTCACAACACACTTATCAAAATAATTGGAACCAAAACATGTCTAGAAACTTTCATGGTCCTAATTATATGCCGTGGAACAATTGTCCACCTTTTCAGTACATAAACCATGATAATGTCATGTTTAAGCCAAACGGACCCATGAGATATTGGGGACCAAATGCTTGAGTCTTTTATGAACTTAGGTATGCTTGAAAGTTGATCTTGAACCTGATGAGTGGATCAAAGATAGTGGGTGCTCAAGACACATGACGGGAAACAAAAATCTTTTCTCAACCTACCAAGTGTATGACGGAGGTAATGTCACATTCGGTAGCAAGCTTAAAAGTAAAATCATCGGAAAAGGTACAATCTCTCATGACTCTCTATCTATTGATGATGTTGCTCATGTAGATAATTTAGGATTTAATCTACTTAGTATAAGTCAATTATGCCGCAAAAAGTATAACGTCCTTTTCAGTGAAAATGGAAGTAAAATACTTAAAGATGGCATAACCGTAGGAAAAGGTGTTTTAAAGAATAATGTCTATGTTATGAAATTAGATAAAACACCTAAAGATAAGTTATGTCTTACCTCCTTGGACGAAAACTCAACTCTATGGCATCGACGCTTAGGTCATGCAAATATGAGGCTTATTCAATCCTTGTCTTCCAAAGAACTCGTTAGGAACCTACCCAAGTTGAAATATGACCAACACTTTTGTGATGCTTGCAAAATTGGGAAACAAATACATAGTAGCCATAAGGCTAAAAACATGGTATCTACATCTAGATGCCTAGAGTTATTACATATGGATTTGTTTGGCCCGTCGGCTATACAAAGTTATGGAGGAAATTTTTACACTTTAGTCATAGTAGATGATTACTCTAGATATACATGGACAAAGTTTTTGAAAACTAAAAATGAGGCATTTGATAAATTTGAAATTCTAAGCAAGAAAATTCAAAATCAAATAGGAAGTAATATAGTATCTATTAGAACTGACCATGGTCGAGAATTTGACAATGAAATTCAATTTGGAAATTTTTGTGATAATAATGGAATAACTCATAATTTCTCGGCTCCTCGTACACCTCAATCTAATGGTGTAGTAGAACGTAAAAATAGAACAATTCAAGAAATGAGTAGGACTATGTTAAATGAACAAAACATACCACAAAAGTTTCGGTGTCACGCTGTAGATACTTCTACATATATCCTAAATAGAGTTTTAATTAGACAATTTTTAAATAAAACTCCTTATGAAATTTATCGAGGCAAAAAGCCTACATTAGGATATTTTAGAGTTTTTGGAAGCAAGTGCTTCATTCTAAACACAAAGGACTATCTCACTAAGTTCGACCCAAAGTCGTATGAAGGTGTATTCCTTGGGTATTCACAAAACAGTAAAGCATACATTGTATTAAACAAGGAAACATCAAGAGTCGAGGAATCGTTGAACGTAACATTCAACGAAAGTCCACCTCCCTCTAAGACATCACCTTTGGTAGATGATGACTTAGTTGAAAGTCAAATGGTTAATGATATTGAAAACATTGAAAACGACAATGAACCCATAAAAGGAGAAATTATTAATATTAAAGAAACTAAAAGTCATCCATTAGAAAACGTCATAGGAAAACTTAATGAAAGAACATTAAGATCCAAAGCTCAAAATGAAAGCAATTATTTTTGTTTTATTTCAACGGTTGAACCCAAAAACATAGACGAGGCAATAAAAGATGAATCTTGGGTAATTGCTATGCAAGAAGAACTAAATCAATTTATTAGAAATGATGTTTGGACATTGGTTCCTCCACCTAAAAACCAAACCATAATCGGCACCAAATGGGTCTTTAGAAATAAAATGGATGAAAATGGTATTGTATCTAGAAATAAAGCTAGGCTAGTAGCTCAAGGCTACAATCAACAAGAAGGTATAGATTACGATGAAACTTTTGCACCCGTAGCTAGACTTGAGTCTATTAGGATATTACTTGCATATGCATGTGCACATGATTTTAAGTTATTTCAAATGGATGTCAAAAGTGCTTTCTTAAATGGGTTTATAAATGAAGAAGTATATGTTGCACAACCTCCCGGCTTTGCCGACTTTGAAAAACCAAATTATGTTTTCAAACTTAAGAAAGCTTTATATGGACTTAAGCAAGCACCAAAAGCTTGGTATGATCGACTTAAGACTTTCCTAGTTGACCATAAGTATACCATGGGCCTAGTAGATAATACTCTCTTCACCAAGAAAAAGGGATCACATATTATTATAGTCCAAATATATGTGGATGACATTATATTCGGTTCAACTTGTCAAGAGTTATGCGACGATTTCTCAAAAATCATGCATGACGAGTTTGAAATGAGTATGATGGGGGAACTAAACTTTTTCTTAGGTCTCCAAATTAAACAATTAGAAGATGGGATATTCTTCAACCAATCAAAGTATATCAAAGATATGCTTAAGAAGTTTGGTCTTGAAGACTCAAAACCCATGAGAACACCCATGTCCTCCGAAACCAAACTCACTAGGGATGAAGAAAATGAATCCGTAGATAGCACTAAATATAGAGGAATGATTGGTAGTTTACTCTATCTTACGGCTAGTAGGCCTGACATTATGTTTAGTGTTTGTCTATGTGCACGTTTTCAAGAAGATCCAAAAACGTCCCATCTTGAAGCCGTTAAAAGAATATTTAAGTACATCAAAGGTACTACACACTTAGGATTATGGTATCCCAAAGGAACGGGTGTAGAAACCATAGTGTATACCGACTCAGATCATGCAGGTGACTATGTTGATAGGAAAAGTACTAGTGGAATTTGTACTTTTGTAGGATATTGTCTCACATCATGGTTCGCTAAGAAACAAACTGCCCTCGCAATCTCAACAACAGAAGCAGAGTATGTGTCTGCAGGAAAGGCGTGTCAACAAGCACTGTGGATGAAACAAGCTCTTGTCGACTATGGAATTGAACTCAACAACATTCCCATTCTTTGCGACAACAAAGGTGCTATCGATTTAAGCAAAAATCCAGTCCAACACGCTAGAACCAAACATATTGAAATACGCCATCACTTTCTTCGCGACAATGTACAGAAGGGAATCATCTCAATTGAGAAAGTTTCCTCAGAGGACAACATTGCCGATATCCTCACTAAACCACTTAAATGTGAACCTTTCAACTATCTTAGACTTGGATTAGGATTAATGGAACCTAGTGATTAGGAGAAACATTAGTATAAACATTAGTTTAGCCACACACGACACTAAACCAAAACATGTGTTCTGAATCCGCGGATCCAATCGACAACAAAGACGGATCCTTTGTATGGGATCCGCCGGATCCGCCGCATGCTAAGTTCAGTTTATTATTTAATAAACAAGAACAAGCACTATTCACTCCTCACTCCAAAACATATCACCTTACTATAACTCGACACATACTTAATCTCCATCACATTTTGGACCATTTTCTTCCACTAATTTGTGCTTCTAACATCACTGTAAGTATTCTTATCACATTTATACTCCTGATCTGCGTCTAGGATTTCCATTTCATGCACAAAACCAAACTTGGGGTATATGCATAATTCTTGAAAAATCATGAAACATATTTATTGCATTATACTTAAAAACATGTTTTTCTTAGTTAGGAATTGCATCTCATAGCACATTGTCTTAATTTAACAAAAGCCCCATGAAAATTTTTCACTAAAATCTTCTAACGACTAGGTAAAATGATTTTTTCTTACATTGTTCATACAAATGCAAAAACGTTATCTTTTAGACTTCACTTGCATAATGTCTCTTGAATGCTAAAGGGAATACATAACTAATATGTATTTTCGGGTACATTCAACCGTAGCTACATTGAAATAGGAGTGTTTGGGTTATCTCTCGTTTGTAAACAAAACTTGCATAAACTAATTTTTCTTGCATCAAAAGGAGTCGAGATAACCGCACCTCCACATTGTCCCCATGTAGGCACACACTAGGAATGTTACACTTCCTTCGATCATTTAAACTAAAACTATGTCACTTTTGTACTTAGGAAAATCATGCCTCCCGCAACCAACTACGATCACAAGAAAACCGTTGACTACTTACCCAAAGTCCACAAAACCAAAGGTTTAACCGATGCCCAAATCGAAATTTTCAAAGTCTTAGAGAAAAAGTATGTTCATGAGGGTAGAGCCGTAGATGCATCTTTTTATGAAGGCACTCAACTTAGGGAACAATTAGCCGCAATTCAATTTGATTCTCTTTTAGACATAGATGAACCAATCATTCCTAGGTTCATACTTGAGTTCTATGCTAGTGTAGGTCTTAGCTCGAGTGATGAAGGTTACTTAAGTCTTCACTTTACTCTAAATGGAAATCTTGTCAACATCCCTCTTGATCAATTTGGTGAGGTCTTAGGAATTCCAAGTCAAGGTACATGTATTTATTCGGACAAATGGTCCTTAACAATCTTAGACTCCAATTTCGATAGGACGGCACCATATGCCACTCCTCTCCAATCAAAAGAAGTGATTAGGGAACATCTCTTCATTCCTAAGAACAACCCCACAAGAATGTATCGTGGTCGTGAAGTTGCTAGAGATCCATTCGCAATGGAACTTAATGAACTAAGACCCGAATTCAAGAAGATGGAGGATGTGTTAAGGGCAAATGTAATGTGCACCATAGGAAACCGTGATCATATCAACGCTTGTTTATGCCACATGATGTACAACATCTCTACTCGTCAACCCTTCAATCTTGCTTATTATGTTGCCAAACGAATGTGTGACATTCCGGTTCAAAGCAAGATTGCAATGCCTTATGGTATGCTCTTAACCCGACTTTATAGAGCCTTTGCACCCGCTCGTCCAAACCATCTAGGCTTTGTTCCGGATTATAATGAAATTGAACACACCTTCGTTCCTTTGAGTGATTTTAGGGTTAGTGTTGATAAGGGCAAACGTTCTCGTGTTCCAACATCATCCTCATCATCTTCCATGAGTGAAGATGATGGTATGCCAAATTCTAGGATTCCTCCACCCGAATACTTGAGCCATCTTCCTCCAATTCCACATGAATCCGCTGAGTATCGAAACATCAAAGGAATGGTGAAGAATCTGGGGCGTTGGATGATGAAATTACACAAGGGGATGAAGAAGTTGAAGAAGAAGCTGAGTTAATGGAGTGTTTGGTTTTAAACAATGTTGGATATTGTGTTGTTAAATTTCTATGTGTCTTGAATTTATCTGATAATACTTATTGTGTATGTGTAATAACTAACACTTGCAGGTAGATAACCATCACGGTTATCAATTTTCGGGGTTATTGCCTATGTTTGGCATAACACCTAAAACGGTAAGTTTCTAAGTATGGATTTAACTATGTGCAATCATGTGTTAATATTATCATATTTAGTTGTTTTGCTATACATATTAAATGTTAAGTAAGGTCTAGATGAATTTTCAGGTTTTCGTCGAAAAATGCGAAATATGACATATGTTCTGTTTACTTTCTTAGTTTTAGGCCTGCGGATCCCGCGGATCCCAAAATAAGGATCCGTCAAGGCTTATCGTTGGATCCGTCAAATGCAATCCTGCGGATTTGGCGGATTGAACAATAAGGTTCCGCATTTGTAACCACTTGGATCCGCAGGATTCCCAGTAAAATTATAAAACTTTTTCGACTAATCCCGACTCTTAAATCTTAGTGTTTAGTATCATTTAGGATCTATTCACTGATCATAATTCATCTTAGAATCATTTAGGAACTCTTAGAAACTTAGGAACAAAATTTCCCACCAAAATTTAAATTTTTGAATTTTAGGTGTAAGTTACCATACTGATACAAAGAAGGAACCCTTTTTAGGGATCCGTCAAATCCGTGGAAATATCAAATCATCAGATTTTCCACTATCCTCTTGTATTAACTGCATATCCAACACATATTACTCAACCAAAGCTAAATGGATTGACTTCCTTGATATGACCTGCACAAATTTTTGTTCCAAATCATTAGTAACCAACATTCTCTATTGGATTTACATCAAATCCAAACACACAGACTCACAAACCTTCTGTCTATAAATTAGCACTTTAGGATCATCTCTTCACACAACAAACACTTCCTCTCCTGTACACTTTAGATATCAGTCTTCACCATGACCAAGTCACACAACTCTTCCACATCTAGAACTCCAAGAAGAACAGCCCGCATCAGTGTTAAACCTTGTTGTTTTATCAACTTAGCAAACTCTTCATCTGAGGAAAATTCTCCTCTCAATATATCATCACCCATTGCTAGTGAAAATTTCCTTACACTCTCCACCCCAACACCATCACATGTTGTTATACAAACACCACCACCAACCATTACTCCAATGGCCTCTACTCCACCACCGGCTCCATCACAGACTGTTAGATCACCATCACCACCAAAATCACCTAAACTACAACCCTTGGAATTATTTAGGACTCCTCCTACATCACCACATCTTGATGACTTAGAAGAACTTTCACCAAAACTACCCAATCTTCCACCCATGACTTTTGAAGGTCAACAACCCATGCTTTTTCACCCGGTTTACCCGGATATCCATGGCCCTTTATACCATGATGCACAATCATCCCAACCTCAACAAAAACCTCTATCACCCACATCCACTCTAGTTGCCATTGACGAGGCAATGTGGATGAATATGCCTCACACCAAAGAAGAGATTAGTGAAGAGCTCAATCGTCTTTACACTCTCTCGGGTATGGTTGACCATCGCCTTCATGAAGCAATGGACATCCAAAACATTCTCATGAACTCCCTCCAAACACCACAACAACCATCCAACAACAACAACACCCAACCACCATCACCACCACCACCACAAAACTTGGACCCTAGTCTTCCGCCCGGTTTCTCAACTCATGATTGCGCACATTGTGAGAGAACGGCTCATTTGGCCCAAAGGACCAACATCTTGGTCCATGAGCTTCAAAACGAGATGAGGTTCATCTTGAACCATGTTCTTGAACGTTTAAACGCAATCTCTCATCCCTCTCAATAGGAGCTCTTTAGATTAGTTGTTTGTTTAGGACCTTTTTATTTTTTTTTGGATGTCTTCTTATTTGTAACATCATTTCACTATTGTGACTTTTGTCACAAAATTTTCAATCTATATGAATGTGATGTTTTTATGCTTATGAGTGATCAACATATTGCATATTATCATTATCATTATGAACTAACATTCCTATATTGCATACATTATGTCTTGCATATGATTACTTTAGGTACAAATTAACATCAGACACTTAGTTTGACTTTTTAAAGTCAAACATATTGAAAAGCTTGTTTGGAAGAACACTTAACAAGCATTCTATTTCTTCATTGAAGTCATTTCATAACTAACACTTCATTTGCAGCATATCATACCCTTCAATAGTATACGTTGGTACTCGAGAAGTGAGGAGTATACATCGAGGGGGAGCATCTCATAAGCATCTCATATACTAACCGTTTGTTTTGTAGATTCATGCATCAATTACTTGATTACTCCATTTAGGGGGAGTATACAACAAGGGGGAGCTCTTAAAGTTCTCAAAATCGCATTCCGCTTCGCTACTCTTTTTGTTTCGACAAAAAGGGGGAGAAAGGACTAAGTTTGCATCAACTGTGAATCATCACAGTACATACATCTTTTTTTTTTACAAAAACTTTTCTTTAATAAACAAACTTAATATATATTTTTAAGAACTCATGCTATATTTATTCTCTTGCTCAAAAATATATCTTATGTTTTGTCATCAACAAAAAGGGGGAGATTGTTAATACAAATAGCGTCCCAAAAACGTTATTTATATTCTTTGATCTTTCATTAGTTTTGTTAATGACAAATATAAGGAATATCTTTTAGCAAATAATAAATACTAGCTTAGTCTCTTAAGTACACACTTTACACTTCACATATTAACTAAGAATTACAAGTTTAGTAACTTGTTTCCTTAAAAGGAAACTTTAATTCATAAAACATTCCATGACATCATTGTATGCATCACATACAATATCTTAGTTAGATATGCAAGCAACATAGTTGACATTTGAAGATCTTGGATGATATGGTAAGATACAACTAAGATATGGTAAGAGACAACTATTACATAGCTGTCACATCCCACGGATCCAAGTCCTATAAAGGACGGATCCCTTTTGAGGGATCCGCCGGATCCGTGAGCTGAAGATCAGCTTGCCTATAAATAGGAAGCTGATCATTTGGCTCTCTCATCACTCATATAGCTTAAACACATATATTCATTCAGTACATATCTTACTAACATCATTCATAGTTGCTTTTCACTTTGATCATCCATTTTGTAGAAAGGAGATCAAGCATTCAAGGATCTACAGAACCGTAATCCTTTAGTTGCATTACTGTGTGATCTTGTAGTTTGTTTCACACATCATATCTATCATTTGTAATCAGTGAGTGTGGTTAGTACTTTAGTCCTTAAAGTACAAAGAGTGTAGGGAGTGGTTGTACCCTTGTAAAGAACTCGACATCTAGCTTAGTGTCGGTAAAGTAATTAGGCGACGTCAGGTTGGTTCTACCTTGTGAAAGAACCCGGTGTTTAGCTTAGTACCGGAAAAGGAAGTAAGCGACGTGTAAAGGTTTTCTCCGCCTAGGAAAGGAGTTTGTTTCTTAGTGAAAGATAAACTCTCGAGTAGGAAACTCGGGGAGTGGAGTAGGGCAAGGAATAGAGTTCTTGTAGCCGAACCACTATAAACAACTGTGTCGTGTGGTTTGATCTTTCCTCTCTTTATCTTTTGTTTACATTGTGTGATTATTTATTTGTGATTGTTTCCTTTGAATTAACATATAGTAACAAAGCAAATAAAACTTTAAAAACGGTAAAAACTATTCAACCCCCCTTCTAGTTTTCCACACTATTCATCAACAGAATCAAGCTCTATCAAATTTGGAACAAGTGATGATGAAGATGATAACAATGGAAATGAAAAGGCAAAATGTGGAGATGAAAATAGAGAACATGGAGATGAAAATGGAGAATCTATGATAGTTGATGATGATGAAGTTGACAAACATGATGCCGCAAATGACGATAATGCAGAATCAAACTATGATGAAGATGAAGGTGCACAAGGGATTGGAAATGATGAAACTGCAGCAAACAATGAGGGGAACATTAGCAAAAATGATGTAGTTGCGGAAAACAACGAGGTCAACAGTAGAAACAAGGATGAAACTGCGGGAAATGATAAAGGAAAAAAAGATGAAACAAACAAGGCAACAAGTCAAAAAAATGAAGATGAAAAAATGAATGAAGACAAAAAAATTCAAGATCAAATAAAACTTGATGATGATGTATCTATTTTTGAGGAATTACCGGATATAACCGATGATGAATTTAAGAAAGAATTGAGAGAAATACAACAAAAACAAGCCAAAATGGCTTCAAAACCGCTTGAAGAATTAACTGATGAAGAATTTCTTGAAGTTTTCCAAGAGGCTGAAACGCAGACACTTGGGAATCAGAAAAACGTAGAAGAAAAACAAAAGGAACAAGCAAATCCATCTTGTTCTAAAAGTAGGGAGCACAATTTTGAGTTCACACCAGGATCTCAGCCAACCTTTGATCTAGGATTTGATAGCCTAGTAGTAGAGTCAAAACTATTCAAAAAAACAAAATCAAATGATGAAGAAAAGCAATCTCAGTGCCTGCAATCTCCCTATATAAACCAAAAGGTCAGCACAAGAGAAGAGCTAACAGAGGATGAAATACTCTTGGCAAGAAGCATCTTCTGTATGCAAGGAAACGAAGCGTAAGATTAACTTTAAATTTTTATGAACTTTACTTGAATTTATCATAGGTGATACCTCAAATGTTCTTTTTAACAAATGAAAGAAATGAGTAATATCACCTGTGATACATAAAGAAATAAATAATATCTGTAGTTTCTTAAACTTATCACCTGTGATATTGTCAAAAACAAAGAGCAAGTTTTCAACGACCAACGTGTAGAATTAATGAGAATGAATGTCCAATCACTAGCACCAGGATTGAAAATTGAAACTCCTGTGATCGACACATTTGCTTCAATCCTAAATTATGAAGAATGAGAATCAGAGAAAGAGATTAAAAGGCATTACTTTTATACATCAATGATGGTAAGATAAATTTAATTTAAAAATAATGTATTATAATTGAATGTATTTATGTATTAACTTAATTTAACTTGTTTTTAATTATCAAGCAGCTGCAGGCAATAATACAAGATAATCGAGAATGCATGCTTACCAAAGATGATATAATAGATAAACTATACGATGAGTTTGCAAAGATGATTGCAATTCAGATGGAAGATGATATAAGGAAGCTACAATTTGAAGACGTTAACTTGGTATATCATATGACTTTTATAAATTAATCAATGAACTTAGTCTATTATTTTAAAACTTACATCATTTTTATAATTTTATGATAACAGGTTTTCTTCCCAATCATATCACATCAACATTACTGCTTAATAGTTTTCAACATACTCAAAGGAACATCTGTGATAATAGATAACAGTGATTCAGATGGAACGTATGAAGGAAAGTACAAAGAGAACTATGATCTTGTGGTAAGAAAAACTATACTGAATACTTCATATATAATTTATTTGTGCCAAATATAATTACAATATCACTTGTGATATTCAAAATATCACTTGTGATACTAGTCTATAATTGACACTTTGTAATTTAATTTTCAGATGGCTGTTTTTGCAAGGCATTTTTTTACATATCTACATCCAAAAGGAGATGAATTAATGAATTAAAAAAAAAAACCCCAACAATCTTAAACATGAGTTGGAGAACAAAGAAAGAAAAAATAGATTGCGGTTTGTAGATGATGTTGCATATGGAACATTATGAAGGAAGGAGTGGAGCAAAATGGGAAACATGCATGCTAAAAGAAACAAACAAAAATCATCGAATGCAGATAAACAACTTGAGAGCCAAATATGCAGCAGAGATGATGCTTCATGAAGTAAATGAAAACCAAAAGATGATGTCAGACTACGCATTAAAGTTTACAGCCGAAAACCTAGATGAAGAAGAAGGAAAGAAGATGGTTGAGAAGGCAATAAAGAGAAAGATTGCAGAAGAAGATGCACAAAATCCTGAATCAAGTGGTTACTAATTTGACATTTAATTTTTGTATAGAAACTTGTAATGTCGTTGGTCATCTCATATTATATATTTCTGAAATAGTGTAGATAGTTAAACTATGGTTAAAAATTAGATATTGCAAAAGCCATTTGGAAGTATTTCCGGGCCACGGAATGTGACGGACAGTGTCCAAGATTGGGGTTACCTAAGAATGATGGTGCTCTATTAGGTCCCGAACCACATTCCCGGGTGCCGGAGATTGTACTCTATTTTGTTATGGCTTTATGCTTAAACTAGGTTTAAGAATTAGATATTGCAAAATCCGTTTGGTAGTACTGTCGGGCCACGGAATGTGACGGACAGTGTCCAAGTTTGGGGTTACCTAAGAATGATGGTGCTCTATTAGGTCCCGAACAACATTCCCGGGTGCTGGAGATTCTACTTTGTCTTGTTATGGCTTTATAGTTAAACTAAGTTTTAGGCATTAGACAGATGAATGTAATCTGAATTTGAAAATACTTTTGGTTAAACTGAATATAACCTTCTTTTATATATTACCAGTGTGTGATTTTGTATGTATCATATGTTGGGAATTATATTTAGAGTTGATATTGACAAAATGTGAAAGATGAAGGACGTATGGAGACAAAGGATGAAAGTTCACAAAGAAGAAAAGATTACAGGAAATCTTTTATTATTTTATGTTTATCTCTTTGTAACCCTAATGTTTCTAGTATATAAAGAAACACAGGGAATACGTTTTAGGTGTGTCAAGATGTAACACCATTAAACGTGTGTGTGTGTGTACGGGTGTTTTATGGGAAAACACCTAGGGTAGTTTGTTAAGCCTCGAGAATCTTTTGATTCCTGTTAGTGTGTTAACCGTTCTATCATTGATCAAGGTAGAATTGGGGCTGTTTGTATTGGTTAGAGTAGAGATGATGACGAGTAATACCTTGTAGCAATAATAATGATTAGTTTATTTATTCCGCTGCGTATTGATTTATTCATTGTTATTGTGTAATCCTAGATATAAGGTCTAACAAACCTCGAGCATAACGATCTCCACATCATAGGTGATACCTACTAAGTTATTTTGTATCACAGGGGATACCTAATAAGTTATTTAGTATCACAGATGATACCTAATATGTTAACTGTTTGTTTATTTTGCCTTTTCCAGCTTAATTCTCAAGTTATAAAAAATTTGTTTTCACAAAAGTTGTTCATTTTTAGCTTATTAATAAGTTTCATAAAAAAAATTTGCAAAAACAAAAACTGGGAAGTTGGGAAGCGCAAGGTGAGCCTAGGCTCGAACCCCAGACCTCTACTATCCTCAACCAGTTTAACACACCACAACCATCTCTGCCCTTGGGCCTTTTTCATTCTAGCTTGCACCTTCAATTAACTTAACCAAGTTTTTCCCTTTTAGCTTAACATCCCTTTTTGCTTATTCACAGCTTATTCAAATAAGCTGTCGATTTCTTTTTATTTTTCCTAAGATCCTTAGAGCTTAAAGTAGTTTTCCAGAATTTTTCATAATTTTTCGTTTTAATTTAGTATTTTTAATATTATTTTTAGTCCAGAAGTGTTTTTAATTCATTAAAAATAAAATAAAAAGAAAATTTACACATCTAAGGGTAATTTTTGATTTTTAGGTTTTCTTAGGCTCATTTAATTCCCGTAAGGGATCGTTTTTCCGTTTAATTTGCGTTTTTGCTTATTTGTGTTTTACTTACTTATTTTGTATCACAGGTGATACCTAATATGTTATTTTGTATCACCTATGATTTTGTATGTATCACAGGTGATACCTCATATTTTGTATCTACAAAAACAAGTAGCTAACTACAGTCTAACTATCACAGGTGATACCTAATATGTTATTTTGTATCACAGGTGATACCTAATAAGTTATTTTGTATCACAGGTGATACCTCATAATGTAAGTAGGTAACAACAAGTATTTAGCAAAAAAAATAAGCTTAAAAGTCTACACAATAAGCAACATGAAAATAGCTTATCAAATTCTTAATATTAAGATAAAAACATTACATAACAAAAATATTATAACTAAAACATAAAATTCAATATTGCTTGAACTTGGCCTAAGACTTCGAAACATAAAATTTACCATCTTCAATTTGTTGGTAAATTTTCACTATTTCTTGTCGAAACTCTTCTATATTTTTATTACGATCATCAATTCTTTTCTGATACTCGGAAATCATCTTTTCATCTTCTTTGTTTCTTGCTTCATGATTCTTGATACGTTTGTTATAGATATCAATCATATGCTGTTCAGCAGCATACTTACTACTAGAATGACAAATATTCCAAACTTCTGGCGAGATACCAAATTTTTTATATTTCTCTGGCATTGGAGGAGGAGATGAATCTCTTACACGTTTTTTCTTTGGATCATTTTGAGAAGATGATGATGCCATTTGATTTGGATAAGGAAATATGTAGCAGAAAAGGAAATAGAAAGTGATGAATTTAAAATGATACAGTTGCAAGTTTTTGTTTTGTATATATAGACACTGAAAAGGCATTACAACGGATAGTGAAAAGTCATGACGCTTAGTATTTAACATGATATTAAATACTAACCGTCATTTAATTATATTACCCATAAATTTGTTGGTAAATTCTCATATTATACTAACCTTCATTTTATTATATTTAACAAAAAAAAAAGAAGAAGAAGTTGAAGAAAAAGAAGATGATAAATTTGATGATGACCAAAAAGAAGAAGAAGAAGAAGAAGAAGAAGAAGTAGAAGAAGATGATGATGACATTTTTAAGCCAATGAAGTATATTGGAGAATCAGATGAAAATGACTGATTTTGAAAAATCTCCAACACTTAAAGATTATGATAAAGATGAAGCAAAACATGCAAGAATGCGTGATCAAGGAGAAGAAGATGATCAAAACTAAATTAGTATTTGTGTTTAAAAGCTTTATATTTTGTGTTTTGCTTTCGAAAATATTAAGTTGTTTCAAACTAAATATTTTGTGTTCATATTTTAAAATCAAAATTTTGTATGTATCACAGGTGATAACTAATATGTTATTTTGTATCACAAGTGATACCTAATAAATTATTTTGTATCACAGGTGATACCTAATAACTTAGCCAAAACAGTTTAATGCTTTATCACAAGTGATAAATGTCAAAGTATTCCATAAAATTACAAAAATAAAAAATAAAAAATACACCAATCAGTAAAACTCATAATTTCAATCAGTAAAAAAAATACAAGCCTTTAACCTTTTATGAACAAATAAACCAAAAAAAAAAAAAAAATCTTCTTGTGTGTGTCGTCCGATATCACAAACTGATCAATAGCAGTACATATTCTTTTCAACAAAGCACTAATATTGAACAGCATTAAAACCAACTAGCAGTACTAACCAATGTGTGATTTTGTATGTATCACAGGTGATACCTAATAAGTTATTTTGTATCACAGGTGATACCTCATAATGTAAGTAGGTAACTACAGTCTACGCAAACTCAGTAATAAAGACTCAGTAATAATCAAACAATCATGTATAAGTCTGTTATTCAAATTTCATCAACACAATCTGGAAAATTTAAAATTAACAAAGATACTAAAAAAAGAAGCGGACGACTTATGTTGTAATTTCTGGTTGATCCAAGTGGTCCTCTTCTCTTGTAATTTCTGGTTGATCCAAGTCACCCTCTTCTCTTGTAATCTCTGGTTGATCCAAGTCACCCTCTTCTCTATACTTTTTTGGGCACGTCCTCTTGTTGTGACCATCTGTAGCTCCACATATTGAACATGTATTCTTGTTCTTCGAATTCTTATCAAGAGCTTGCTCTTTACCTCCTTTTATACACATCTTTTTACGGCCTTTGGGGTTACAAACAGATGGATTGTTAACGGTTTTTACAGCCGGCTTCGGGACTCCAACAAGTTCCTCCAAATTATCAAGCTTGTTCTTAGATGGAGGATTTGGACAATCAGCCTCGACATCAATCTTTAAGAACCTCAACTTCTCAACAAAAGCAGACAACCTTGCCTCGTCTTTACTCAACATATGGACACAGTGATCAACAATAGAACTTGCCTCGTTCACATAATTCTCAACAATCTCATTCTTCTCACCTTATCTATTCCTTTTGCTCCTCAAAGCAGAAGGTATAAGGTTCTTTGTCCAACGCCTCAATATGTATTGATTTGGGATCACTTTAATGTTAGCATTCTTAAAGACATAGAAAATGTGTCTGCATAATATTCCAACTCGAACAAAAAGTTGACAGGAACATACAACTGATCAATCTTCTTGGTTACGCAACACCTTCATGGACAAAAAGTAATAAGATAGGTAAAAATCACATGTGATAATACAAAGGAAAAAACAGAACAATGTTTTTAAGAAACTAACATACCTTAAACAGTCCATCTACTCTATAAAACAGGTTAATTGTCTCTTCTTCTTCATCTTTATCCTTATCGTTACCATTATCCTTAACTTTCTTCTTAGCTTTCTCTTTCTTCTTCTCCATAAATTCATCAACAAATTTCGTCTCTTTAATAATAGACACCTCAGATCCTTCAACCAAACTTTTGGCATCTATTTGGCAAAACCATGTGCCTGCAAATATCTCTGCCTGAACCAACTCGAACAAAGGACGAGTATAAACCTTCAATGCATGATGTTCAATCTTAAGATAGGTTCTAAACTTCGGAACATAATCAATAGTCTTACGATCTAACATCTCTTGTATATGCCTCTGCTTTTCCATTGTCGTCTCAAAACAATTCATAAAATTCATAAGAGTAGAACCTGAATTCGTAAAATGAGAGAAAAAGACGTTCTCACTCTCAGACCTATATGTCATCCTCATCAAACCACACAACGGGGAATCAATAAAATAAGCTGGAATCCAAGATAAACGTATACGAAACATCTTTGTTAACCACTTATGATTCTGCAAACTAAACTCCTCCAATAACTTTGCCCATTTATCCTCAAATTCCTCCGGACCGATATACATATTCCATACAATTTGATTGAACTTCTTTTTAAAGTCGGCGTGATCAAAGATTTTTGAACATATCTGAAAACAATATATCACATGTGATTTAACAAATGATTTGAAAAAAGATATGCATTATCATATGTGATAAATCAATAAGAACTACAAAGAGAATAAAGTATCACATATGATATAACAAAAGAAAATACAATAAGGCAGAAACATACCTTTCCAGGAAGCTTTTGTGTAATATGCCACATGCATAGTCTGTGTTTCGAACCAACAAATTCAGCTTCAATAGCCTTTCTCATAGCCCTATCCTGATCAGTAACAACAATATTTGGAGCCTTACCAAACGCTTTTATGAATGCTTTCAGCAACCATATATAAGAAGCTGTAGTTTCATTTTTCAGCAAGCCTGCAGCAACTGTAACACACCTCCGATGATTATCTATGCCTGTAAAGGGAACAAACACCATTTTGTACCTGGAAGAAAAAAACAAAAATAGTTAAAATAACATATTAAACAATAAAACGCAAATCATATCATCAAAATCTCATATTTAACATAAAAATACTTACTTGTTTGTTCTGAAAGTAGCATCAAACGAAACAACATCACAAAACTCTCTGTAATTGTACTTAGAAACTTCATCAGCCCAAAAAATTGCAGAAAGCTAAGCATTTTCAACCATATAATCAAATGAAAAATCTGCCACATGCTTCTTCCTATTCTCCATCTTAGATATAAGCATCTGTGCATCACTATTGCCTATATAGCAGTTCACACCCCTAAAAAAGTTCTTGAAATCAACAGTTGTACCATGAACAAGCAAATAAGAACCCTTCAAACCGGTTAAGATGTGATGAGCTCTCGTTGCACCTATATTTACACTAGCAGCTTTAACAATAAACAATTGCTCAGCGTAGGTTAACTGCCTCTCAGTCTTTGACAAATGCTTATACTCTTCACGTTCAAGCTCGTGATTATGAATACTATCAAAAACACTCAACTTGTACTTAGCAATACCAGGAATCAAATCAAATATAACACGTGCTTTGCAGCCTGTGATATGCAGGTTCGAACTTCTAATCTGCTTGTCACTATTCTCTAAGTCTAACGTGTCCACATGTATTCCCTTAGGACAACCTTCCCTATTACACACTAAATACTTTTGCTTCACAATACCATTCCTCAATCTTTTCTGGCATGATTTCCTAACCACAAACCCTGCTTTAGCAGCATATTTCATATAGGCAGTAATGCACTCATCAATCGAATTATAAACTTTGCCCTTAACTAGTAAAACGTCCACATGAACTTTCGGAATATAATAAAAAGTTCCGCCAGGAGTATCAAAATTAGAGTGAGTAGCAAACGATTCAGGAGTTTTCAAAGCATTCAAATCTGAAGAAGAAGAAAAAAAAAAAGTGATTAACTAAAAAGGAAATCACACACACATGTTCTTAATATCACATGTAATATTTCAATATGTGATATATCATTTTGTAATATATCATATGTGATATATCACATGTGATACATCATTTTTATGATATATCATATGTGATATATCACATGTGATAAACTGCTTATTATTATCAGCTATTAAGATAGCTTATTCAAAGCTTAAAACTACTTATTCAGAGCTTAAAAACTGTTTGATTCAATCAAAACCTAACTAATAGCTTATTCAGAGCTTATAACAGCTTAACAACATAGCTTATTCACACTGACACACGAATTATAGTAAAAATTAAAATAATCAAAAAGCTTACTCTTAATAGCTTCGGATTCATCACCGTGTTCATAAGCAACAATCTCCTCAACATACTTAGCTGAAACATCATCACTAACAACAATCTCTTCAGAAGTAGTAGAAGAATCGTTAACAACGATCTCTTCAGAAGTAGTAGAAACAGAACTTTGAAGCGAATCCATAAAACCTGAATATCAGATGAAAAAATTGAATCAGTTAGCTTATAATTGAGCTTATTGAATCAGATAGCTTATAATTCAGCTTAGAATTCAGATTACATAAATTAAACGATAAAAAATTAGGGTTAGGTGATGTACGGGATGAAGAAGGTGATCGATTGATGAATTAAGCAGCAAAAATTAGGGTTTGTTGGTGTACGGGATGAAGAAGGAGATCGATTGATGAATTGATGAGAGAGAAGAAAGAAACACACATTTTGTGTGTGTGAAAAAAATGACGCAATTAATTGAGATGGTTGTAAAAGATAATATTTATATAGTCAAAAAATACCCTTATAGTATAAATGTTAAGTTTAATATTAGTCTTTAGATCTTTTATCACAATTGGGTTTTTCTAACTTGTGCCCTGGGGGCACAAATTAAGCATACAAAAAGTACTGATGGACCCACAAAAAGTACACAGAAAAACATTTTTTTATTTGAAAAATGACAAGGACCCAGAAAAGGACACAGGGATTCGCAAAAAGTACACATTTTTGTGTGCTTAAATTGTGCCAGGCCATCACAATTAAAAGGAAAGAAAAGAAAAGAAAACATTCGTGTTACATCGCTGTGTATCCAAAGCCACACTCAAAGCAAAGCAAAGCATGTGTGTGAAAACCAAGAATCTCCATTTCGCTTTCTAATCAAACATTCTCGTTTCAATCAAAACTACAAACTTATCTCTTTTATCTCTAAAAACTTAACCATAAACAAAAAATAAATAAATTCCTGTTTCATCCAAAAGTTATAAAAATGTCGATCGATAAACAGCAGCCGCCAAAACCACCGCCAGTGATAGGCAAGATCGGTTATTACACTGTCTTCATAACCCCTCCATCTGAACCAGCTCCTGTTTGTAACGATAATAAAAAGAAGTCATCTCCGGTTCAGCCGCCACCGGTTCAATACGACAAAACCGGTTCGAAATTCGGTTCTAAGTTTGGGTTTCTTTGGGATGCCGTTGCCAAACTTCAAAATGGTATTCTTTTTTCTCAGATTTGTTTATTATTGTAGATGTGGTCTTTGATATATTATTGCTTTTTTTTTAGAACGGTGATTTTAACTATCTCACAACATTTACGCCACAAATCTATCTTATATGTCCTAAGCAGGACTTGAACCATACCCATTTTGTTGGGAACTTCTCACAGAACATGGGGCCCTTTGGTATTATTGATTTAAGTATATGATGAGATATTGGGGATGGGTAGCAATGTTGACCCATTTTAATACTTTATTTCAGATTTTAATATTTAGGTAGCTTCAATGCAAGACAAAGTTAATGAGAGGATGTGGTTTTATTGAATGATCCAAACAACCAAATCGGTACATGGAACCAACGAAAAGGAGTGCATTAAATGCCATTGTGGTTAACCAGATTATAACGACTTAAAGATGCTTACTAGGAATTCATGATTCAGGCTCACATAGTTGACGATGTTGCCTAAAATACCAATCTCTGTGACTTACTTTACTTTCATGTATGTGATATCTTACAAAATACCGTTATGTTTATTATACTAGCTCAAAAAGATGTTATTTTGGTCTTATCTGTTTTAGTTATTACCTTGTTCAACATAAGATATATAACTCATAACTGAAATTGAAACACTGCCTAGTAGAAGAGCACACTATCTTACAACACTCATTTCTCTTACGTTGAGGGCGGCAATGTGAATGTTAAGGGTTTCTAGAAGAAGAGTGAAGTCATTTAGCTCGAGTTCTCTTATTTGTATGCATAGGATGTGGGAGAGTGTAGTCTAAATTTTAGTTATGTGTTAGGTTTGGTAGCCTTCCTTTGGGTTAGGTCCCCATACTTGACCATGAAACAGACGTTCAATAGTTCTTTCCCCTGTATCTGAGGCTTCAAAGGGATAAAAAAAAAATCTGTTTGTAAGTTATCAATTAACTGAACTCAAATCAATGAAGTTTTGATTTTGCTGCCAACGGGATCTGCTTGAGGCCTGAAGTTGCCAGGATATGGATTTTTCATGTTTGGTTAAAATCTGAATCAATGGTTTACTTTTTAAATGTATTCGTTGGTAATAATGTGAAACTTGAATGGTTGTTTATATCCATCTTTTCTGTTACAGCGCATTCAAGTCTGGATGACTACTTGGCACACTGGTTTGGCCTGAATCAATCAAAATATCAGTGGGCTTTGGATGATTATTATGAAAACGAGAGCATGGTAAGGACTTGTTTTCTTTCTGATACAACGTTTATTGATAAAAGTTATGACTTTATGATGTTATGATTTGTTGTTATATTGCCCTTCTTGCTTGGTATTGGTGGGGTGGTCCCACATTGCACGAAAATAGCCTTGCCTTTAAGAATGAGTTACTTTATATAACGTGTACTAAGTAATTGATTCTCCACATACCGTCTTGCAAATCAAATTAAAAATCTGACTAATAGGTTGAATTCAATATCTCCTAAAGAATATTATGATAGGATGAAAGTACAGATTAGATATATGGTCATTTAGGTGTTATTGATCATCTTTTCATATCGTTCGATGGTACCGGGTTGTATCCCTATTTTCCCAGGAAAAGGTTGACACAAGAGCCAAAGATATACCCGCCAAAGCACAAATTGTATAACATGTTTGTTGTGTAGGTACGTTGTGCTACTTCTCATTGCCTTTATACACTAAATTTCTCTGTAATTTATTCATATTTTTTCAACAATTCTTCATTTCTCTATTATTTCATAGGTTTTGAGCAAGGCACCTTACATTGTTCTTTACATCTGTGTCTAAAATATCACATGATGGGAACTCTCTCATTGGCTGTATTAGTTAAGTCTTCAAATCTAGGGTGATCTGATCATGATTCTTTTAGTGTAGTGAGTACGGTGCCATGTAGCCTTTTGATACATATATGTATTACCTCACCAGCAGCCAAATACGGTCTAAGGGCGTTTACTCTAGCTATTTATTTACTTGTTCTGTCTGTAATTCAAGTTACAGTTACAAGCCTAAATTCACGAATGGAAGTTATTTGCCATTGAGCACTTGTTATTGTGTTTCAGGAGGAGTCTAACTCTCGTCACTTCATCAAAATCTAATCAATAGATTGATGATGTTTGGTTATTACTTGAGATGAGTATGGTGCATGCTCAAGTGTATAACATCACAAATGCGAGATAAATAAACACTCTAACCCGGGAAAATCCAAGCTTATAAAAAATCCTTTTTCACATCTAATACATGGAATTGAGTACCATCAAAACACATAAATGTTTCTACCATTTCTAAAGAACGATAAATACTAAACTGTTTGTTGTCACATTCTATTTACACAAGAAAATTCAAGCAACAAACTTCTTTTTTTACCTTAATCATTGTTGATGCTTAGTATCCATGCAACAATATCAAAGTATCCAACATGCTTACAGTTTGATGCGATGATACGACCCGTTGGGGTTGAATCGAGATAGGGTACCACTTCAAGCGGGCGCGAGCTCCTTAAGAATTAAAGATAAAGAAGAAGAGATTTATTTAACTGATTATGATTGTTCATTGATAAATAATGGGATATAAATACCCAAATAACTCTAACTTGTAGCACAAGTCGACACAAAACATTACTAAACGAATATAAATTAAAATAGGTAACTATCCTATGACATAATCTTTATGCCAAACCGGAATAGATGTGGACCTCTTGGGCCGGCCTTCTTCATGCGGAACAGTCGTAACATTCCCCTCTCCTTCGGAAACCACCTTGTCCTCAAGGTGATAGGTTGTATAAGCGGCTTGAAACTCGGATAACCCTTCCCATGTCGCTTCCTCCGGAGAACTTCCAAGCCATTGAACGAGTACTTGTCGAGTTGGTAACCCATTTTGTAATACTGCCCGTGAATTACAGATAGCTAATGGTTGCTCCACAGGATGCCCCTCATATTCTTCATCAGGTAGATTTGCTACTGTCTCAGGTGTAGTTCCTTCAAAGGGTTTGAGTAGCGAAAAATGAAATACCGTATGTATCTTACTTGTAAGAGGAAGCGCGAGACGATAAGCAACCTTTCCAACATGCTCCAATATCTCAAATGGTCCATAATACCGCTTGGCGAGCTTATTTGAAAGACGCTTGCCTAGAGTTACTTGTCGATATGGTTGTAACTTAACAAACACCATATCTCCTGGATTGAACTCAACATCTCGTCGGTGACGGTTGGCCTTCATTTCCATGCGATGCTTCGTATCCAATAAATAATGCCGAAGTCGCCACAACAATTTATCCCGCTCGGACAACATTTCATCAATGGCGGCTACTTTAGACGAACTCGGTGGATATGGAATAATAAATGGTGGTAATCGTTTGTACAAAGCTTGAAAAGAAGACATCTTAATACTACTATGATAGCTAGTATTATAGCAATATTCAGCCCATGATAAGAATCTCACCCATTGTTGAGGTCGATCCGACACCATAGCACGAAGATATTGTTCAAGCCCCCGATTAATGACCTCTGTTTGACCGTCCGTCTAAGGATGGTAAGCTGTACTATGATTCAACCGAGTACCACTAGCCTCAAATAAGTGCTTCCAGAAATTACTAACAAAGATGGGATCATGGTCGGACACAACAGTTTTAGGAAACCCATGATGTTTAACCACCATCTCCATAAATAATTCTGCTACTTTTGGAGCGTTAAAACTAGTAGGTAACGTTCCAAAGTGGGCATATTTTGAAAATCGGTCCACCACGACAAAAATAACCGTCAACCCCTTGAAAGCCGGCAACCCAGTAATAAAATCCATAGACACATCTTCCTAAACCGTTGTCGGAGTCGGAAGAGGTTGTAACAGTCCCCCTGGTGCCTGCGTCGCATACTTGGTTCGTTGACAGACGAGACATTGCTTGACATATTCCTCCACCGATTTACGCATGCCCTTCCAATAAAACAAAGCGGATAGCCCCACCAACATTTTCTTTACGCCACCATGTCCGGAGCTGGCCGCATTGTGGAATTCTGATAACAACGAAATTTTCAATTTGGACTCCGCACCAATATAATAGTGATCCTGGTAGACCAGCAGTCCCTTTTCACGACGAAATCCTACCAATACCTCCCCTTGATCCATCTTCTGATGTATCTGTCGCAACTCTTCCAAAGTTGCATTTTCACCATGCAAATCCTCTAGAAATCCAACCAACGGTTGACTCATAGCCATGAAAGCTGCAGTTACACCTTCATCCTCCTCGTATACGCGTGAAAGAGCATCAGCCACCTAATTCGATACCCCCCGGTTTGTACTCGATAATAAAATCAAATCCCATAAGTTTCCTGACATACTTTTGTTGAATAGGTGTTTGAATAACCTGCTGCATAAGTTCTTTAATACGCTTATGATCCGTTCGAATTATAAATCGGCTCCTGATCAAATATTGTCGCCATTTATAGACGGCTTCCACAATAGCAAATAGTTCTTTATGGTAAGTAGCAGCCATACTCATTCGAGGTCCAAGCTTACGGCTAAAGAAACTAAGGGGCTGCCCCTTTTGTAATAACATGGCACCAATGCCAACTGAGGACGCATCAGCCTCTACAATAAAAGTATCATCAAAATTCGGAAGACCCAATATTTGCGCATGAGACAATTAATATTTTAGAGCATCAAAAGCTGCGGCTTCAGTCTCCCCCCACTTAAATCCCTCCTTTTGCAATAGGCTAGACAGAGGTGCCGCAATAGACGCATAACCCTTAATAAACCGCCTATAATATCCCGCGAGACCCAAGAAACCACGCACTTGTCATGGTGTTTTAGGCACGGGCCATTCTACGATCGCGGATACTTTCTTTGGATCCACCTCAACCCCACTTCCTGAGATAATGTGTCCCAAAGTATTCAAGTGTCGTGGCGCCAAACACGCACTTTGATTGCTTCACATAAAAGTGATGGTCGTGTAAGCACTGAAAAACACATTGCAAATGCTCCAAATGCGTGGTCAGATTGCCACTATAAATTAATATATCATCAAAAAACACAATCACAAATTTACGCTAATATGGAGAGAATAATCGATTCATAGTTTCCTGAAAGGTAGACGGGGCGTTGGTTAGCCCAAACGGCATTACCAGAAACACATAATGTCCGTCGTGTGTACGAAAAGCAGTCTTGTAGACATCCCGTTCACTCACCTGTATTTGATGATATCCAGCCCATAAGTCAAGCTTGGTAAAGATAAACGCACCTCCTAACTCATCAAGCATCTCATCGGCCGTAGGAATTGGAAATTTATCCTTTACATTGACCACATTCAACGCTCGGTAGTCTACACAAAAACGGTAACTACCATCTTTTTTTTAACCAATAATGCGGGTGATGAAAACGGGCTATGGCTATAACGAATGATTCCATGACTTAGCATTTCATTAACCAACTTTTCCATCTCACCCTTTTGGTAATGAGGATAACGATAAGGTCTCACGTTCACGGGTTTGGTGTCAGGATATAAATGAATATGGTGATCAATAAGATGATGCGGAGGTAGGGTTGTGGGTACCTGAAAAAGTGTCGCAAAAACGCGCCAAAAGCTGTGCCATATCAGGATGTGCTTCTTCTGTTCGTACCTGAGTAACCGCGGTCCCCTCATCACTAACCAGAACGCTATGTAACTCGTATACCCCATAGACCTCCTCTGTGTCCAACAACGCTTGCATCCGATGTAAGCTTACCTTCTTCATGCGCAACGATGCATCCCCCTGCAACATGTATGGTTTACCAGCAATTGTAAATTCCATGGATTGTTGGGCATAATCATGAGTCACTTTCCCCAACTTCTGTAGTCATTGGATGCCCAACACAACCTCAAGTCCCTTCATAGGAAGTACGTACAAATCAACCTCAATTGACAACCCTTGCATTTGAATCGGCACTTTAGAGCAGATGTTTTCACATAGTAATGTCTCACCACTACCAATGTAAACCCTAAAAGCTTTGGTTGTTATAACAGGTAACTTCATTTGCTCGACGATTCCTGGTTGAACGAAGTTATGGGTACTTCCATTGTCAATAAGCACGTGCACAGTTCCAGTATTGATCGTACCCTATAGTTGGAGGGAGCGAGGACTCTCATGCCCGACTAATGAATTTAGAACGAAGATGTCCCCACTCTCCAAAGCCTCGTCTTCCCCCTTGGTATCGCCTGATCCGCGTCGTCCTCCTCATCCGACATGAGTAACAAGAATTACCAGGGCATTTATGACCTCGCACCTATTTATTATCGTAGTTAATACATAACCCTTTACTAAGCCGTTCCACTTAATCAGAAGTGGTGTCGATCCAAAAGTAACACCCACTTTAGGAGGCGTTGACAATAAAGGTGATTTAGGGTTTTCCAATCGTGGTACTCCAAAACGGGAATTCGACTTTGATAAGTTTTGAGGATCACTGGTAATTGGCGGTCTACTGATGTTTGTTACACCTTGATCCTCTAAACGTGCCTCAGTAACACGGGCCAAAGAAAACGCATCACCAAGAGAAGTTGGTTTGGCCACCAATAATTCTCGCTGTAGCGTTGGTTTAAGCCCTGATACATAAAACGAAATCAACAACCCTTTAGAGATATCTGTTACGCGATTCATCAATTTTTCAAACTCGCTTTGATATTGGGCAACCGTGCCTGTTTGTAACAATTTTGACAATGCCCCTTGAGGATCTTCATATTTGCATGGTCCAAAACGGTTCCGCACAGTCTCCAAAAAGCCATCCCATGTTGTGATTAAATTGTTACGTGACATCCAACGAAACCACTATGTTGCATCTCTTTCAAGATTAAACCCTACTATTCGTAGTCGCTACTCGACCGGTGTGTTCAAAAGAGTAAAATACTCAGTGATCGAAAAAATCCAACTATCCGGATTGGACCCTGAAAACTTCAGCACGTCCAACCGCATGAAATGTGGTAGTGTCGAAGTGACGGCGTCACCACCTCCCCCCCACCACCTAGAATGTGTGACCTGAATCAAAGCTCGAGTATTCTGTACCTCCACTTGAAAGGCTGCAAATTGCGCCTGAAGCGCCTCATTCTGTCGTTGAAAAGATGTAGCCTGGTCTTTGAGCAATAAGTGGATCTCGTCTGCGTTCATGATGAAAGCACCAGTTGATACGACCCGTTGGGGTATAGGGCACCACTTCAAGCGAGCGCGAGCTCCTTAAGAATTAAAGATGAAGAAGAAAAGATTTATTTAACTGATTATGATTGTTCATTGTTGAATAATGGGATATAAATACCCAAATAACCCTAACTTGTAACACAAGTCAACACAAAACATTCCTAAACGAATATAAATTAAAATAGGTAACTATCCCATGACATAATCTTTATGCCAAACCGGAATAGATGTGGACCTCTTGGGCCAGCCTTCATGCGGAACAGTCGTAACATGCAAGGGACCCAAATCATGATGGTTGTATAGTTAGCTTGAATGGATTGATGTCAAACTATGAACACTTGGGTTGTTAGCTGTGTTAAGGCCACAAATGAGTCATGTTTTTGTCGAATAACATGAGTTCAAATGAGCTCGACCAAGTCATAGTTTATTGAGCGCAAGTACAAAAGTGAGCGACAAATGTTTACCGTCTTGTTGACATGAATTATGTTGAGCTTTTAATGGTCAAATGTAATACTCGTAATATCTTTAACCCATCACTTACACGTTATTTTATAAAACATGAGAGTTTTAAGACTATCCTTAGTGGTCACACCACTTCACCTTTCACATCCACGCCACCTCAACTTTCTCTCTTTATTTACCTCTACTCACCCCTCTCACTTTTCACCCATAATGGTCATACCACCACACATTTCAACCCATTTTTATTTATTTATTTATTTATTTAAAACATAAATTAAAAAACATTATATTAAAAGTAAAAACATCATAAATATTAAAAACTGAAAGGTTTTGATGCACTTGTGCTTATTTGATTTTTCTGGTAACTCTATACCTTTATTCTTGGGATCGTATGAGGTTGTCCGGTTGATGTGCTTCCTCCAGATACCGATCGGGAGATATCGCTTCCCTTTGGTCTTTTATAATCATATTATGCAATATGATGCATGTATACATCAAATTCATTATTTTTTTCTTTTCGAAGCGGTCGTGCGAGATTGGCTAATACAACCCATTTCTTCTTTAGAACACAAAATGCCCGTTTCACATCTTTCTTACCACTTCATGCATTCGCTTATACCGTATTCGCTTGTGTTCATCTTCTTCTGAAATTGACTTAACAAGTGTCGCCCATTCCAGATATATCCCATCAACAAAATAGTATCCCCATCCGTAAGTTGCGTCGTTAGCCACAAACAAAATCTCTGGTGCTTTTCTGTCTTTGACATCATTGAATATAGGGGATTGATGTATAACGTTGATGTCGTTGTTCACCAGAAACATCAAAGAAAGCACGCCATATCCATAAGTCCTGTGACGTAACCACTTCCACCAAAATGAATGGAGTCGAACCATGATCACGTCTACAATATTTCCCATTCTATGCGTTCAGAAAACTAAACCGCGACCAATTTGTACAATCAAGGCTTCCTAACATTCCCAGAAACCCGTGCTTTTGTTAATGAATCGCGTATAGCTTTTCAATATCGGTGATAATAGGTTTTCGCAAATACTCTGCTCCTAAAATTTCCATAACAGACGTACAAAAATTTTCAAGAGCTAGACGAGAAGTTGTTTCGCCCATTTTCAAATATTCATCAAGGGCTTCAAGAACGGTGCCATATGCCAATAGACGAATTTCGGATGTGTACTTCATTAACGGGGAAATGCCTTCTATTCCGGTGCAGTCAATATTATGAGGAAAATACGCACAATGAAGAGTCACGTCTTCAACTATCATTGTGAATAATCTTCGACTCATTCGAAACCTCTCCTCGAAAGTTTGTTCAGGAAACATCGGATTTACACAAAAATAGGCTTGAACTGAATGTTCATAAGCACCGTAAAGATCTCGACTTATGATGCTTCTCCTCGGTCGATTTGCTTGTCGTCTATTCTTATTAAACGACAATACTCTGCTAAAAAACCTCATGTCTCGACTAATAACTTCTTCTTCTTCCCATGAGTCTGTGAACATTATTGCTTCGGAATTCATATCCATAATAAGTTTTGTTTGAGTTGTGTGAGATTAAGTTTGAAGTTGTGTAAAGAATGATGAGTTAGGTGGTATTTATTGGTAAAAAATGACAAAGTTTATTTTTTTGATAAACTAGCCGTTTTATACACGGGGGGCTCACAAATTGCACAAGAATCGAGTGGGTATGGTGCTCACCGTTCGTCCCTTGGTTTAATCTTGCTCACGCGTGAGCCACCCACAAATTAGTGGGGTGGTGCGTGACTTAACACCCCCACACACTCATTCGTAACACTACATTTAGCCTAAGACTTTATCAATTCACAATTTCTAGATGATTATGGTTCTGAATAGAGCTGTCTTTACCATAGATTCAGCAAGGCAAGTACGATAAACTCCAAATGTTAAAAGGTCCCGTAACTGAATAAGTATCATTGGCAATTATTTGATAGTCATAACTCATAATGTCTACACGGAAAAAAAAAATCCAATTACTCAAAGTTTCAAATACACGAGAAACCAACAATAATGTAAGTATGTAAGTGTGACCACTTTTTCTATTGTCGTGACTTTTAGAAAGTCCTTGTCCTTAGGTCTCAAAACCTTAAGAGGCTCGGGTACGGTGCGTCAAGAGTTGGCGTTTTCCCTTAAACGCGATGGAATGGCACCAAGACCACACCACCACTCGCGTTTTCACGTTTGCCGTCGTCACCACCAGCCGAGTGGTCCAGTAATTACCTTTTGTTTGTATGTGTGTGTTGTATTTATGTTTTAGTAGGTTATGTGAGGCCGTGTGAGTCAGAAGATGTCCCATGACACCAGAAATTGTTAGACATTGTAAACCCTATAGGTGTTATATGTTATTGATCAATATTTATAATACATAGAAACCCTAATGACCTAACCCAAAAGCGGGCTTGGGCCAAACATAATATTGCCTAATACTCCCACGAAATCCGAGCGGCGAAGTCGCGAAAGCTCGGATTGGAGTAAAAAACTAAAAACATTAAATTAAAGCAAATAAATAATTGTTGATGATGACATGCAACAGCAAGGGGAAGCAAATCTTCAAGCAGCAAGTCACGAACTGATAAACCTGGAGAAACCAAACGGGATAACCCAAAGTATCCCTTTTTGCGGATAACCCAAAGTATTTTTTTTTTCCATACGGGATAACCCAAAGTATCTCTTTTTGCGGATAACCCAAAGTATCCATTTTTTCATACGGGATAAACCAAAGTATCCCGAACCAGGATAAAGCAAAGTATCCTACCAGAAAATAAACCAAAGTATCCTCTACTAAACTGGATAAAACAAAGTATCCTAAAAATAAAAAACAAAAACAAAATTTTTTAATGGAAAACACAAAATAACATTTGGCAAGGCAGAATAGTGTTTAGCATTTTACACGCCATACCATACCTAAACTTAGGGGGCGTTTGTTTCATGGGTGTCGCACTGTTGGAATCAAATGATTCTTTAATCATTAGTTTGGTTCGTGGGATTTGGTTTCCAATGTGTCAGCCATTCCTTTAGATAAGGGATTGCATGAATCCTTAGTAGGTAGCCTGGTATCACATTTCTTTGACTTTCTTTTCATTAAATGTTTGTCTTTTTCTTTAGTTAATTAACTTTAACTCTCTATATGCACCCCACATTCTCTTTATTTAATTTCAAAATAATATTAAACTATTAGATCAAATTTTTATAATATAACTAAGTGGGCCTTCTTTATTATATAACGAGTGGGACAACCCTCGCGTTGTGGGGAGAGGGGGGTGGGGGTGTTCCCCAACTTTTTTTTGTTGGAAAAATTATTTCGTTAATAATGGCGCAAGTTTCATAATTTTTCGAGGCCGTTTGGTACGAAAAATAATAAAAACAAAAACAAAGAAAAATATATTGATTTCGAGAAAGTATTGCATATTTATACTCATTTTTGTTGAAAAAATTATTTCGTTAATTGATGAGGCGAAAAGTGTACCGCTTTTAAGGGGTCATTTAAGCCCGAAATCGCATTTATTTGATTAAATATTGCCCTAAATCGTTCCTTTTGTCATTTTAGGTACTTTTGAGGAGAAATCTGGAAAAGGAGGCATTTTGGACGTTTTTGGAGCATTAAAGTGAAGAAAACGGCAAAGTCTCAAGAATCGGCTAAAAGTTACTCTTGACGGCGTCACAATTAACATGGGACGGCGTCATGCCTTGGCAAGAAAAGTTGGATGTGAAATTTACTCATGACGGGCCAGTGAGATAGCATGTGAATTCTGACGGCGTCACGCTTTAACTTGATCAAGGGCGTCACGGCTTAATTCATAAGGGGACGGCGTCACGTTCAAGGTTCGACGGCGTCAAGCCTTGATAGGCCAGAATGGATTTTTGAAGAGCTAAAGAGGGACGGCGTCAAGAAGGTCATCCGGGAACCCTAAAAGCGGCGAGGTGACGGCGTCACAATCCATAAGGTGACGCCGTCAGATCCAAAAATCTATATATAGTTTTCTAATTTTTTGTCATTTGGGGAGAGCTTAGTGTGTGGAATTTTGGGATAAAACCCTAAGACGATTTTAGCTACTTTTTCAGGGCTTTTTGCCTTGAGATCTTCCATGTTTCATTGAAAGATAAGTTATCAATTAATCATTCAATATGTCTATGTGTTGTTTGATTCTATCTTATTCTTGTCTTTTGTTTAACATGTTAGGCTAATTTTATCTTGTGTTTGCTTAGATCTAATGAAACCTAGCTATTGATTATTGGTTGTTAGTGTGTTATTAGTTGTATTGGATGATTGTTTATCTATGTTAGGCTTAAGAAAACTGGCTAACTTCCTATTCGGTAACTTGCTTGAACGTCTTAAGAAACATGAACCAAATGCGTACTAAAGGTTTTTATGGTTGTATTTAATGCACAAGCGAATTCTAGTGATCCCATGTTAGGAGCTTCCTAGCCGGCTCGACATAGGAGTGAAGTAGGAGCTTGTAGAGTTGGGGAAGTAAGTACGCCACCCCACGAATGGTATTAAGGAATACACCCGTCATCCACGCGACTAATACACACTAATTAACCGGTAAAAGATAGTTAGGGAGTAAGGAAATCTAAGTAAACACATTTCTCTACACATAAGTTTCTCACCACATTTTCATTTTTGTTATTTTATTTTATTTGCATTCGTAGTAATTTGGGTTAGTTGACTAGCAACTAATTCCGCCCACTCTATCAAAACCGAGATTTTACTTGCTTTCATAAAAATATAAAAACATAAAAAGAATCTTCCTCAACCCTTAGACCTAATTAGAGTAGTCTTTCATACCTAACGAACACTATTCCCTGTGGAGAACGATCAATCCCCCGTACTTACCACTACACTATACTACATCGGTCAGGTACACTGCCTGGTGGGGTTGTAAGCCTCTTGAGATCCCTCGAGAGGTAAAACCTGTTGTAAGGTTACAAAACCACGCAATCAAGTTTTTGGCGCCGCTGCCGGGGAATAGTTATTGTTTAGGTTGAATTGTTATTTCTATTAGGTCTACTCACTAGATTCCTTTCTAGTGAGATTTTTATTTTTTTTAGGTTTTCTTTAGTCTATCTATTTTTCTTTGTGTGTTTGTTCGTAATTTCCATTGACTCTTCCGTTCACCATTATGGAGAACGCGAATCCACCATACTACCAACCACGTAATTCACCCACTCCATATGACATCTTGATGTTTAAACAACATAAAGATGAACCTCTCTATGATGCATGGACTCGTTTTAAATATTTACTCCAAAAAGTCCCTCATCATAACTTCGATTTTTGGTCCCTAACTCAAATCTTTTACAATCATGTCGACCGACATGCCCAAAGGGACATTTACCATATTGCCGGCAGGGATCTTAGGGAATTAAGTGCTGAGAAAGCATGGGAAGCTATTGAAGAGTGTGCCCAATATTATTATATAGTAGACAACCCAACAAACGTTAGTACAAGTCAATTGACCACAAATTTCGAGGATCATGAAACAAGTTTGTTTGGGGATGAATATGTTAGTGTTGAGATACCTAAGTGGTTGTCATGTAATGCCATAGTACAAAACGAACACATAGGTGACCTTGATGTGATGGAGGATTTAGCCGAACATGATCACATTAATCAAAAAGACCTAGGTTTTATGATTGATGACGTTGAATCTCAAGAAACACATGATGAATCTTTTAGGCAATTTGTATATAGCAGTCAGAATATTGAGGATGATCCTTATGATTCGGACATAGAAGTTGAGATGCCTAGAGAAGCACTTGAGATACTTGGGAAAATGTTAGGGTTAGATCCTACTAAAACACATGATGAGGATATAGGTGATCTTGACATAAGAAATGATGAGGTAAGTAACATAAGCCCACCAAGTACCCCACAAGTCCTACCATCATTTGAGGCATACACACCACCCATGACTTACCCGGAAGAAGTAGAAGAGACTATAGGAACCCCAATAGAGGTAGAGCCCTTGGACCAAACAAAACTAGAAGAAATAGGTTTGAATACTTGTAGTCATAACCTTTCTTTTAGTTCTATGGAAGTTCCTAGTTTTGATGAACCGGAGCCTCAACCAAAACCATTACCTAATCTTCCATCCTTAAATGTGAACTTAGGAATTGAATTAGGTCCCGATCCACCCATCAAACCATGTAGTCCGGGTAATCTTAAGTTTAAGGTAGTAGACATTAAGCCTTGTAGTGAGGAAGCTAATATAGGAGTGAACCATGACCTTACATACTTACATCACCCATTCATGATAGATCACAAGAAACACTATGGGTTTAAACCGGGTTTATTAGGTCAAGATGGATTCCCAACTAGGAATCTCTCGAAGTTGATAGAAGATGATCCCTTTTTAGGAGAAAACTTTAATTCACCCATTGGCCAAATTGAACTAGGTAAGGTTATGATGAAAGGAGCACACCCCTTTGAGCATATAATTCATCCACCACTCTTTCCTCATGTGGCATACTACTACCGAGCTGGTGTGTATCGCTACTATCACCCGCACTTAATCCTAAGTGTAGGGAAAACCTCCCCTTTATCCATTAAATAAGGGTAGAGTCAGGCTCGTGACTCGAACAAAAACAAGCGCTCTTGGGAGGCAGCCCATGCTTTATTTGCTTTGTGTGTTTATTTATTTGTTTGTTTGATTTTATTTGTTTCCGTATGTGTGTTTAAGTTTTATTATTATTGATTCATGTTAAAAACTAATTTGTGAAAATGCTTTATTTTGTTTTTAACTTCGTCTTAACTACATATAAAGGTATTTTGCAAAAGATAAGTGTAAGGGAAATCTAAATCGGTTTATTAGAACACAAATTAACATGAATCGTAATAATAATAAATTAGCATACATATCCGTATTTGTTTGAGTCAAATGCTTGTATCGAGTCATAATGATGTTTTGCAGGATTTTCAGGAAGTGAGGTAAAGGTTTTTCCAGAAATTTTCCGGAAACTTAAAATGAAAATTTTTGTCAGGTCATTTCTGACGGCGTCAGGGGTTATAACCTGACGGCGTCAGATTTAATTTCCAGAAATTTTTGAAAGTTTTGTTTTCATAAAAAGTTTTTATTAAATCTCCAACTTATAATCTCCAGGAATCTGCAAAATTATCATTCCACAAGCATTATATCCTTATATATAGATTTTTTCCCGCCGATGTTATGCAGGTTTTCGTGTTTGTTTTCTCAGGTTTAACAGGTTATTTTGGACAAGGAGATGTTTTTGGAATCAAGCTTATGGCGATGCATTAGTCATGGAGCTTCAACATCTCTTTGGAGGAAGATTTAACCGTGTAATTTCATTATCCACCGAGCGAATCAGGGGAGTATTTGATTTCATTCTTTTACTTTTTGCTTTTACATCTTATTATTTGAACATTGGGGACAATGTTCATCTTAAGTGTAAGGGGAGGGTAAAAGTACGATTTTAGAGAATGACATTGCGCTTGATTTTTGTTTGTTTAATGGTAGATGTGTAATAAAACTGAGATAAATACTTGTTAAGGTAATTTTAGTGCCAAATTTAAAATTTTTTACAACATTTAGGAGTGAAACTTTGATCTTAATGAGCGTCTCACGGATAGGAGTTATATAACTAGCACAAAAACCGTACTACTAAAAAATTTTCCACCCCAAATATGTGAGGTTCACCCCTAGAATTGGTAGAAAAGCATTTATGCTATGATGTGTGTACCGGTAGCACTTAGATTCTAGAACTTGCGTTAGGACCATTCCGAGGCCACAAGTGAGACTACATTCGTGTAGTTAGATTTACTACATGATAAGAGGCATTAGGATTAACCCATTGTTTTACACCTGTGTTTTTGTTATAATTACTTTGGCTACATTGGTCAAGTAATTCTCCCACACCTTTTGCGTTGTACTCATTTTTAGTACACGATACCCTAGTACACCCCTCAGAGCCTATCTTTTCGTTTCGACCTTTAAGCATTTTACTTAAAGGAATAATTTGTTTACACCCCACTTAAATGTACACCCAAATCGCCTTAGCCTACCTTGTATGCACTCATTTTTAGTGCATTATTGTTACAACATTTGTTTAAACCCAAGTTAATTATCTAATTGATTACATGGTTGCTAAGTCGAGTCATATCCTTGTACATATTGTTTTGGGACGATTGGGACTCATGGGTAAAGTACTAGTATAATGGAGTAATGGGGAAGAACATCATTTATTACCCCATATGTGCTAAATATTTTAAAAGTACTCCAAGTTTTTCAATTATCTTAATTCGAGTCATTAGATTAGTATTTGTAAAGTTATGTAAAAATTCAAGTGTAAGGGGAATGCAATGCCCCTATGATGTATTATTTTGGATGGTAGGGTAAAAGTGTATGAAAAAAAAAAAAAAAAAAAAAATCAAGAAAAATACAAAAAAAAAAAAAAAAAAAAAAAAAAAAAAAATAAAAATGAAAAATAGAAAAAAAACATACGGACTACCATCCCGTTTTATTTTATGTTTATTTTATATTTTTGTTATTTTGTTATTTTGTTTCTAGCTTAAGATCGAGTCTAGTCTTGGCTTAGCAACATTGTATAGTACATGTAATTGATCAAGATCTTTAACTAGCCACCAGTAAAATATCCTTTATCCAACAAAACCGTGTTTTCCTTTTCCCTACACCTAACGTTATAACCCATTTAAAAGCCCTCTTTGATAGTTTATCTTAGGTGCTTACGCCTAGTGGAGGAGGTTTTCGATCCTTTCCCAAGCCTATGGTAATCTATTTGCTATGACAGGTAGTGAGAGATATTTTCCGTTTTCATTTATGAGATTTATTTTGATGACACTTGAGAGATGTGAGTATCTAAACACTACTTGTGAGGTGCTAGTGTGTAATCTCCGTGCTTATTATGATTGAAGTGGAACGATTATTTGTTGTAATTACTTTTATGTTTGCATTAAATGACCCCTATCTTGTATTTTGATTAGAATAAAAGCGCATTTGCTTGAGGACAAGCAAATCTCAAGTGTAAGGGTATTTGATGAGGCGAAAAGTGTACCGCTTTTAAGGGGTCATTTAAGCCCGAAATCGCATTTATTTGATCAAATATTGCCCTAAATCGTTCCTTTTGTCATTTTAGGTACTTTTGAGGAGAAATCTGGAAAAGGATGCATTTTGGACGTTTTTGGAGCATTAAAGTGAAGAAAACGGCAAAGTCTCAAGAATCGGCTAAAAGTTACTCTTGACGGCGTCACAATTAACATGGGACGGCGTCATGCCTTGGCAAGAAAAGTTGGATGTGAAATTTACTCATGACGGGCCAGTGAGATAGCATGTGAATTCTGACGGCGTCACGCTTTAACTTGATCAAGGGCGTCACGGCTTAATTCATAAGGGGACGGCGTCACGTTCAAGGTTCGACGGCGTCAAGCCTTGATAGGCCAGAATGGATTTTTGAAGAGCTAAAGAGGGACGGCGTCAAGAAGGTCATCCGGGAACCCTAAAAGCGGCGAGGTGACGGCGTCACAATCCATAAGGTGACGCCGTCAGATCCAAAAATCTATATATAGTTTTCTAATTTTTTGTCATTTTGGGAGAGCTTAGTGTGTGGAATTTTGGGATAAAACCCTAAGACGATTTTAGCTACTTTTTCAGGGCTTTTTGCCTTGAGATCTTCCATGTTTCATTGAAAGATAAGTTATCAATTAATCATTCAATATGTCTATGTGTTGTTTGATTCTATCTTATTCTTGTCTTTTGTTTAACATGTTAGGCTAATTTTATCTTGTGTTTGCTTAGATCTAATGAAACCTAGCTATTGATTATTGGTTGTTAGTGTGTTATTAGTTGTATTGGATGATTTTTTATCTATGTTAGGCTTAAGAAAACTGGCTAACTTCCTATTCGGTAACTTGCTTGAACGTCTTAAGAAACATGAACCAAATGCGTACTAAAGGTTTTTATGGTTGTATTTAATGCACAAGCGAATTCTAGTGATCCCATGTTAGGAGCTTCCTAGCCGGCTCGACATAGGAGTGAAGTAGGAGCTTGTAGAGTTGGGGAAGTAAGTACGCCACCCCACGAATGGTATTAAGGAATACACCCGTCATCCACGCGACTAATACACACTAATTAACCGGTTAAAGATAGTTAGGGAGTAAGGAAATCTAAGTAAACACATTTCTCTACACATAAGTTTCTCACCACATTTTCATTTTTGTTATTTTATTTTATTTGCATTCGTAGTAATTTGGGTTAGTTGACTAGCAACTAATTCCGCCCACTCTATCAAAACCGAGATTTTACTTGCTTTCATAAAAATATAAAAACATAAAAAGAATCTTCCTCAACCCTTAGACCTAATTAGAGTAGTCTTTCATACCTAACGAACACTATTCCCTGTGGAGAACGATCAATCCCCCGTACTTACCACTACACTATACTACATCGGTCAGGTACACTGCCTGGTGGGGTTGTAAGCCTCTTGAGATCCCTCGAGAGGTAAAACCTGTTGTAAGGTTACAAAACCACGCAATCGTTAATAATGGTGCAAGTTTCATAATTTTTCGAGCCCGTTTGGTACGAAAAATATAATAAAAAAAAAAAAGGTCGGCTACTGTAGCATGAACAGTAAAAAATAATATTTTATTGCATTTGGCAGACTTATGTTTTAATATATAGATATAATAAAATTAAATAAAAACCAATTCCAAATTACATTTTATAGACAAACAACATTAATACTATCATTCAATTTTTTTTTTCTTCAATACATACTAAATCCGAGCAACAAACCAAACGACCCTTATTCAGTGAGAAAGAGACTAGACAAAACTACACCAAGTATAATTTGCTTTCCTGCCAACAAGAACTTTTAAGAAAGAAAACCAGGCCTCGCTTTCATGGCATCAAAAAAACTTTTATCCTTTGGAGATATCTATACCATCCTTAATCTTTCATTATTGCATCATCAACAGATATCTATAACCATCATCACCAACCACCACAACCATCGTCATAACCACCATAGAAAAAAAAAAGAACAACGAACCACCAGATCCGGGGATCCACCGGATGTAAAACCATCAACGAAACCAGATCCCACCAGATCCGGCAAGATCCTGAGTGGTATATAATCAAATTAAATGAATAACTCTTACCACTTGGTGGAAAGTGACGTCAGATGCTAACCAAAAGAATAATTGTTTGCAAAGAATCTGAAGATCCGTTCTACTTGACAATTGGAGTGGTAAACGATTCTTGTATCTATAAAAAATAAGTGACGGCTATTTTGTAAGATAGGGTTTGACGCGGCGGCCTAGGGAAGGCGGCTCAACATAGCCACCTAGGTTGATCTTCCGATACGATGTTAGACATTGTAAACCCCACACGTGTTATATTTTATTGATCAATATTTATAATACATAGAAACCTTAATTACCTAACCAACAAGCCCGCTTCGGCCAAACATAATATTGACTAATAGAAATATGAGAGGGGTGTTTTGATGTTGTTGTAAATTATGGTGTTATGAATAAAAATGTTGATGTAGCATCACTTTTTTTTACGGCACTACCCGATGGCACCAACGAGACTTTATGCTCCAAGACGGCTCCTCAACAAAAGCCTTGTGTATAGAAAAAGACACCTTAACTTTAGCATTTGTCATTGTATCTATGTTAAACCCGGCAACTTTTTTTTAGCAAAACCCGACAACTTTATCATGAAATTTCCTCGTAGGAAGGCTGCTTCTTTTTATAATTTCCGTTTGGTTGTCGTATGTCAAGGTTTTTCGGACTTTGTAGCAAGGTCGCCATCTATGAGTAAACTCTTCAAATGTGACCCGATATTACTGTCTTCGCATTTTTTTTTTAACAAATATATAACCATATGACACTTTATCACACGCTGAAATACTACCAAAATGGCATATGAGCATACCCTCCATTAAAGGTGTACGTACTACCTAAATGAATTCTATCTTGACAAATACATTTTTCAAATGACCAATGTTTTTAAGCTTGTTTAACTTTTACATTTTATGGGTACGTTTTACTTTCTAGATTTAGTGTCCAAAAGTGACCCATGAAATGCTCATCTAAGAACATTTCTTCTTAAACTATCTTTATCTTTTTTCTTCGTAAAAAGATCATGACCAAATCAGTTTCATGCATATATAGTCCATTCAGAAATCCAATGGATAAAATAAAGGGATAATTACACGAAAGAAAAAAGTTCGGTATAGATCCGAAATTTGTTATAGATCCGGATATATGATCTTGTCCGTCCATCTCAACTCCCATCTACGGTTATTATATATATATATATATATATATATATATATATATATATATATATATATATATATATATATATATATATATATATATATATTTTTTTTTTTTTTTTTCTCAATTATTGATAGGGGTATCGTGGTCAATTCCCTTCCACACATCTCAACTCCCATCTACGGTTAATTCATTTACACTCTCCCCTTCCACACATCTTTCACCGGTTAATTCATTTCAAAACCCTAATTTCTGCCCTAATTTTTGTTCTCATTTATGAATAATGGATGTTCGAGATGAAATATCACGGGATAAGCGTAAATCGAAGGTCGAATCATCATCTGTTCGTGCTGATGATACTGTTGCTTGGTATTTTTTTTATTTTTTTTTGATTTTTTTCTTATTAAATTCATTAGATACTGAATATAATGATCATTTTAGTCTTTTTTTATTTGTTTTTATCTGATTTTAGTTGATTAGAAATTGTTTTAGTAGTTTTTAGTTGATTAGAAATTGTTTTTGTTGTTGTTGATGCTATTAAATATTATTTTAGTTGATGCTTAAAGTAGTTTTTAGTTGATTTTTAGTTTTTGGCGAAAAATCACATGTGATTCCTTTTTTATTGATGCTGTTAAATATTGTTTTAGTTGATACTGAAAGTAGTTTTTAGTTTTTTTAGTTGTTTTTAGTTGATTTTTAGTTTTTGATGAAAAATCACATGTGATTCTTTTTTATTGATACTGTTAAATATTGTGTTTGTTTAATTATCTGTGTGTTGTTAGTGATATCAGCCTATTTAGGGAGATTATTTGTGATATCTAGGGCGACTAATTAGTGATATCAGCCTAGTCATGTTGTAGATAAAAAGGGCAAAATAGTGTTTTATGTATGTGTGTGTTTTATGTGTTGTTGTTTTAGTTCATTTGTTGGAGTAATTAGCCTACGCAGGGGAGTTTTGACCCATTTTTTACCAAATGGATTAATCAGCCTAGGCAGGGAGTTTTGATCGATTTAGTTATGTGTCGTTGTTTTAGTTATGTGATTCATTAGTTTAAAGTAGTTTTATTTTACATAGTTTTATTGTTGTATTATTGTAATCATTTGTGATTTTTTGTTGCAGGTGAAACTGCTATAAAGTCATCTGGCCGGGTGAAATCGATTGTCTCAAAGGAAAAATTAGCAAAGGAAAAAGCAAAAGCAAAGGAAAAACCAAACCCTGCTGTCAAACCAAACCCTCCCGTGAAACCAAACCCTCCTGTCATACCAAAGCGTACTATCAAGCTTAATCTCACGGCTGCAAAGGAACGAATAGCAAAGGAAAAATTAGAGACGGAACAATTAGCCAATGAACAATTAGCAAAGCAAACCAAATCAAAACAAACCAAACAAAACCAAACTAAACCAAACGCTCCTTCCAATCCTCCCGTTCTCAAACCAAACCCTCCTGTTGTCAAACCAAATCCTCCTGTTGTCAAAGCAAAAGTCGTTGAATCAAAGGTAGCGTCCGATGAAGAAGGTTCCGATGAAGAAAGTTCTGATGAGGAGGTTTCTGATGAAGAGGGTTCCGGTGAAGAAAATTCTGAAGGAGAGGGTGAAAAGGTAGTGTCTGATGAAGATGGTGAAAAGGTAGCTTCTAAAGAAGAGGGTTCTGATGAAGAGGCTTCAGATGAGGATGAAGGATCGGATGGAGAGGATGAGGGTTCTGATGAAGCAGAGGAGGAAGAACAGGATGAGGTAGAGGATGAAGGAGAGGACGAAGGAGAGGGTGAGGGTTCTGATGAAGCAGAGGATGAAGAACAGGATGATGAAAAAGACGAGAAATACAAAGTTAAGCAAAGTGAAGAGGATGACGAAAATGAAGAGGATGAGGAAAGTGAAGAGGATGAGGGAAGTGATGAGGAAGTGGTTAAGAAGGTAAAATCAAAGAGTGTTAAAGATAATAGGAGTTTGATAGTGTTAAAGGAAAAAGGTAGAAAGAAGGTTTCTGATTATAAGAAACGGAATCAAGTTTCTGATGAAAAGAGGGTGTTAAAGCCTAAGAAGAATGTTCCAAAGTCTAAGAAGCGTTTACTGAAGTCAAAATCAAAGATAGACAAGATAGAGGATTTGAAGAAGAAAAGGAAGAAACCTTTAACCGAAGAGCAGAAGAAGAGGTTGGCGTATCTGAAAAAGTTCAAAATTATGAAATCAAGGACCGTACCTTCTTCCTTGTTTGCTGCCATCCGTGACTCGAGAGTTGACATGCAATCTTTCCTGTCGGGTATTGGTTTTATGTCTTTGTACAATGTTTCTATCGAATCACTTCCATCTCGGCTTGCTAGGTTTGTTGTGACTAAGTTTGATAACTAAACTTATGAGTTTATGTTGGTCCCGTTTAAGCCCATCTAGGATGTGATATAACGATCATCATTGTTGTAAATTGCGGAATTAAGAACAAACAATAATGATAAACAAGGTTGTGTATAGTGAAACGCGTTTCTTTATTCATAAAACAAACAACTACTAACAAGCAAACGTGTACAAACACACATTTGCTAACCAACACACACAAACGATCTACATTTTCTGGATGCTCATATAATTCGGCTAATACCCTTTATATAGAGGGTTTACAATAAAACCCTAGCTTACACAAAAAGTTAACCTAGAAGATAATAACAACTCTTCTAAATCTTCTATCTTTAAGGAGATATTCCAGCTTTTAATTCTTTCATATGTAAAATACCAAAGCTGTCACATTAAACCCTTGTAGTTTTGTAATCATCAAATCAGAATTCCCAACAATCTTCCCCTATTTGATATTACAAAACTGTCTTCAATGCTTCCCCTTGACTTGAACATGTCACCACATATAATAAGCTGCAACAATCTTCTTCCCCTTTTTGTAATCATCCAATAGGGGTCTTCCATGCAACTTGAATAAAACGCTTCCTCTTAAGTGGTGCATGTAGATGGTTAAACAAGCTTCCCCTGAAACTAAGCATGTTTACCATCTCTTGAATCACGAACTCTGTAGGCTCTATAAACTGATCACTTGATGAAGAAAACCGAATATAACGAACATGACGAAGAAGTTGAATCTCCCAAACATGAGTCTTATATCTTGCACTATCCACGTGACTCCAAACTTATCTTAAGAAGCAGGCTACTAGGACCTCTTGATAAATTCTAGCAAATGTGAGCATTAAGCGCAGGGGAGATACAATGGATCACACACTTTTGCTATATTCATCAAGTCTTTGTCACCACCGTATAAAACAAGCAAGTTATCTCCAAATGGTTCAAGTCATTTGAGATATGATAAGAACACGCACCTGTGAAACTCAACTACAACATCAAATAAATCATATTCACTCTTCTTCTTCAAATAATCACCCAACACAAGCCATAAAAATAAAGAATATATCGTGATCCATCTCTTGAATCTCGGACTTCAATTCGGCTTAAAATAGTATCTGATTTAGTACGAACAAGACATGTTTATACACCTTAGTTATGGGTCTTGGGGTCCTAGACCATCCTCACCATAACTGACCATTTGATCCTAGATCAAACCCAATAATAATTCGTGTGGTCCCGGACCCACGACATCATTACGTTAGGAAACAGCTCGTAAACACCAAACCAAAATAATAAACCAAGCCATCATATCGTCCAAGATCCAAAACTTGAGCAACCAGAAATAACCGAAAACCAAGAGCAGACTTAATATTCGAGGACCAGATCTAATTAAATCTGGTGCCAGACTTAACTTCCGAAAGCAGACCTAATCTAGTACGCAAGCAGACTTAACCATGTGATAGCAGACCTATTAAGTCTGGTAAATAGACTTAACCAAAACCAGACCTAAAAGTCAATTTCGGATGAAATACTGATCTGCTGCAATACTGATCCAATTAATAATAGCCATTTCAAACAATCATCCACAAACCTCCACGTACTGATCATCACTATTAAATAATTCAATTCGTACGATAAAACGAATATTTGAAAATTGAGATGGCCACGTGCAATTCGCTTGAAGAACAAGACAAACCTTCTTCATGCGTTGACCAAGAATTCTCCTTTTATTCAACTCAGTACCACGATCACAATCAGCCAATAAATACTGACCTCACCAACGAATTAATTAAAATATCATACGATCTCATTAATAGCGTTAGTACGAGGATCAATTAATAATTTGTACCCCACAACCGACAAATTAATAAGCCAACCAATTATCCCACATGCATCGATCATAAATATTTTCCACTTGCAGCAATCAAGTGAATTTTGAGTACGAGGATAATAAAACTTCAATACCCGATCAGATACAAGCCACGTCGCCAAAAATTAAAATAATGATTACTTTAAAAAATATATTACCGATCATGAAACTTGTACCAAATCTGCTCTTTTCATTCGAATCTGCTCCAACACCAACCTTGTAGATCCTAGATATCGAGAGCCACCCTCTCTGATATCAATTGTTGGTCCCGTTTAAGCCCATCTAGGATGTGATATAACGATCATCATTGTTGTAAATAGTGGAATTAAGAACAAACAATAATGATAAACAAGGTTGTGTATAGTGAAACGCGTTTCTTTATTCATAAAACGAACAACTACTAACAAGCAAACGTGTACAAACACACGTTTGCTAACCAACACACACAAACGATCTACATTTTCTGGATGCTCATATAATTCGGCTAATACCCTTTATATAGAGGGTTTACAATAAAACCCTAGCTTACACAAAAAGTTAACCTAGAAGATAATAACAAATCTTCTAAATCTTCTATCTTTAAGGAGATATTCCAGCTTTTAATTCTTTCATATGTAAAATACCAAAGCTGTCACATTAAGCCCTTGTAGTTTTGTAATCATCAAATCAGAATTCCCAACAGTTTAAGTTGCATAATGGCACATTTGTTGTTACTCCGGAGAAAGTATATGAGATTTTAAGAATACCTCTTGGTGGTATATCTTTGTTTGATTTACCTGAGAGATCTCATAATGATCCATTTATTAAGAAGTGGTTTAAGCAATTTGATAATAGAGCGTTGAATGTCAACAACAATGGCGATTTTCACCCAGATCTGTGGTCGAGTCTTGCTTCTCACACAAACCCAAATGTTAGGGATTTTTTTTAGTGAAAATATGTTGAAGCTCTTGACGTGATGATATAAACACTCGTCTACCACGAAAGTAGCCTAATTTGTTAATTTTTCAATTGGTTCATTTTTTTTTTTCTCCATACCTGTTTGTCTTTCTTCTCAATGCAGGTAGTATTATGTCCCTCCTCCAACGCCTCAAAATGTAATTTTCCGGGATCATTTGAACATCACGGTTCTTCAAAGAACAGAAAGCGTGTCGACATAAAAATCCGAATCAAAGAAAATGCCTACAAGTACATTCCACTGACCCATCTTCAAGAGAACGCAGAACCTTTTTGCTGAACAGAAAGGAAAGAAAATTAGAACTTTATTAATGCTGGAATCACATGTGATTATTGTGAAAATCACATGTGATTTGTTATATCAAATGATAACAGCTAAAAAAAATTTAATAATTTCAAGTAAATTTACCTTGTATTCTGCTACTTTTTCAAATTCCTGCACCTGTTCTTCTCCTTTTTCTTTATAAAGTGTCCTATAAGCAGCCGCATTCCTATTTTTAACCCTAAGCATCTCACAACCCTCTTCCGTTTTAAACTCTTTTATTGTGAAAGACCAACAAGCTTCTTTAATTTCCTTTTGAACAAGAAGAAATATGGTTCTTGTATATACTTTAGATGCATGGCGTTCCATATTTAACTCTGTACAAAGTTTTGGAGCTGAGTCAAATGTGTTAAAGTCCATTTGTTCTTGCCTATACCTTTGCCTCTCCGTTGCTGATTCGAAGCACATCATGAAATTAACTAATGTTAACCCGTGATTTGTGAAATTTTTGAAGAAAGCGTTTTCACTCTCAGACCTTGAAGTAGTTCTCATCAATCCAAACAATGGTGAGTCAATAAAATACGCTGGTAGCCACATTTCTCGAAGTCTAAACATCTTTTTCATCCATTTGTGGTCTTGTAATCCGAAATCTTCAATCAATTTTTTTCCATTTTTCTTCAAACTCCAATGGTTCCATGAACATATTCCACACAATCTTGTTCAAGCGCTTTTTGAAATTAGTTTCATCGTAGATTTTTTTTACAAATCTATAAACAAATTTCATGTTATTCATGATATAAACAAAAGTGAATCACATGTGATTCAAGTGATAAATCATAAACGAATTTTAAAATAGTATATGAATTAAAATACCTTTACTGGAATTTTTTGGGTGATATGCCACATGCATAGTCTGTGTTTGGATTCAGTAAAAACTGCTTCAATTGCTAACTTCATGGCTCTATCTTGATCCGTTACAATCATTTTTGGTTGTTTTTCATGTGCACTCATGAATGATTTTAATAGCCATGTGTAAGCTTCTTCATCTTCTTTTAGAAGCATTCCCGCACCGAGTGTCACACACTTTCTGTGATTATCTATCCCAGTGAATGGAACAAACACCATGTCATACCTGAATATCACAAGTTTCACACAAAAATCTCAAAAAGAATCACATGTTATTTTGTTAGAATCACATGTGATTCTCTCAGAATCACATGTAATTCATGAATGTGTTAAATTTTAATAAAGGTGTAACAATTTTGAATACAGACTTGTTAGTTCTGAATGTGGCATCAAATGATACTATATCTCCAAACTCCTTGTAGTTTCATTTGGCAACTTCATCCGCCCAAAACATTGCAACCAACTCACTATTTTCAACCTTATAATGAAATGTAAAGTTCGGCACATACTTCTGTCGGTTTTCCATTTTGTCTAATAGCATTTGCGCATCGCTTTCACCTATGAATGCATTTATATCCCTTTGTTGATTCTTAAAACTAGCACTTGTGCCATGAACATATTGAGTACCACCTTTCATGCTACAGTATAAATGGTGTGCCCTTGTTGCACCAAGTTTGAAGGTTGAAGCTTTGACAACAAACCTTTTTTTCGCTTGAGTCAACTTCCTTTGTTTCTTTGTTAGATGCTTATACTCTTTCAGAATCATTAAATGATTGTGCTTAGCAATGAATTTAGTTACTTCATACTCTCCAGAAACAAGATCCAAAGTGATAAATATTCGTGCCATACAACCTGTTATCCGTTGTCTTGTATTTCTGACTTGTTTATCACTCTTTTCTAGATCCAATGTGTTTATATTTATGTTTCTTGGAAGCCCTTCCCTATTACACATAAGGTACTTACTTTTTACCAAACCACTTGTATTTTTTTGTGCCAATTTTTTAACTTCAAAGCCTGCTATTTCAGCATATTTGTTGTACATTTCAATACATTCCGCTATCGTATTAAACTTTTTCCCCTCAACAGGTAAATAAATATCGTCAACAACAGGTTCCCAATAAACTGATCCTTTAGGAGTTTCTTCATGTGCATATAAAGTTGGTCTTGGTGTCATCACAGAATCTGTTTTACAGAATCACATGTGATTTTGTTAAAAAAAATATAGTGATTTACATAACTAGGATCACACACTATTTATTTAAGAGCAGAATACATGTGATTTTTATAACCTTAAAACCCTAAAAATCTAAATAAGCAACAAAATAAGCTGAATAACATGTGATTTACCTTAAACCCCTAAAAACTAGCTGAATCACATGTGATTTACCTTAAAAACCTAAAAATCTAAATAAGCAACAAAATAAGTAACAAACTAAGCTGAATCACTTGTGATTTACCTTGAATAACAGCTATATTTTCTTCCATAATTTCAGCATCCATAATCTCATCTGGATTTTCAGAAACCACAAGTTGAACATCAACTAAATCAGAAACAACCACATGATTTTCATCGACCGCAACTTGAACATCAACTAAATTTGTTTCGCTTAACTGATTACTATCCATTTGATGATGGTGGATTGACGGTGATGACGGTGGATTGAAGGTGGTGACGGCGGATTGAAGGTGGTGACGGGTGATGGTGGATTGAAGGTGGTGACGGCGGATTGAAGGTGGTGATGGTGGATTGAAGGTGGTTATCGGTGGTGATGGGTGGTGGATTGAGAGTGTTTTTTTGGGAAAAAATGATATATATATATATATATATATATATATATATATATATGTATATATATATATATATATATATATATATATATAACAGGAGGCGTTACACGTAGATAATGCCACATAAGTCCACGTCATTGCCATGTAATTGTCATTAAAAGCCATGTCATCACATTTAGTCCACCTAAGCAACTATTAATCAACTAAAATTCGGATTAATTAAAATGTTCAAAAATTCAGTCCATTACAAGATTCGAACCCGGATCTTATCGTCCACACACAAGCGCTTCAACCAGTGGAGCATGCAAATTTGTGTGATATACCATTGCATTCCCAAATTGATATACTCATACTAATCTGGCTAATTCTTTCATTAATTGCATCCCTACAATTTTGCACTAACAAACCCGAAGCAATTAAATCATAATCGCCCTTTTCTCAGCAGAAAACCCTAATCTCCTTCTTTTTCATTCGTGCACCATTCTATCCCTCCTAAATTCCTAAAACCCTAATTACTTATAATTCGCATATTCCCATTTGTCATTAGAATATTATGTTGTTTCACTCGAGAAGCGTATTCACCATTTACCGAGGGAAAGCCGAATGGTTATCTCAGCATGAGGAGGTTGTTTTCTGCTACCCACTAGGTGTTTTGTGTGACTACTCTTTAATTAATACAAAGTTTAGGCATGAAAATACAATTCCATTGATTGTCCTTCAGGGTATACTCTATCCCTAATAGTTAACTTAGTTGTGTAATTGAGTACCCTGTGAGAATAATTATCTAACTGATTTAGCAGGTTTTTGCAGTTTGGTGCAGACCAAGAGTGTCATCGTGGTGCGTTGTTGCTGAAGAGATGGGAATTGGGTTTATTGGACTTGGTTTCCAGCCAAAATGGGAACGGAAAGATATACCTATAATGCCCAAGGTAAAAATCAAATATAATTGTATGTTTCATTCATCTAATTTTAGATTCAGATTGTGCTTTTTGACAACAATCCACCCATTACAATTGTAGCGTCATCCATGATTCTATTTTTTGATTAAATAAAAGTAAAGTTGTATTGTTTCATTGTTTGAATTGGTTCCTGGTGAACTTTTATGACTGTGTGAGTTATATGCAGTCTGCAATTGAGTATGTGCTTGGTTCAAATTTTATCAGCAAGAAAAGTGACGTTGCATGAGAGGTACTTTAATGTTGTATGAATAATAAAACAATATCTTTAATTAGTCACCTACCATATATTCTATGGATTTTTTTCTTACTTGAGCTCATATATGCAAACTGTGTTCAAGTGTTTGTTGTAACTTGAGCTCAGATTATTATTTTCTCTGCATGTTTCATGGGTTGCGTTCAATCAACAAGGTGGGGTATTAACATATAATCTTTTAATGGGGAACCGCACTAAAAAAACAACATTTGGTTTTATAACCTCATAATCAAAGTTATAATATCTTAAGTGAATTCTTTTAATGTGGAACCGCATTAAGAAATACATTTGACTTTATAACTTGATAATCTAAGTTATAATCTGTTAATGCACAAGGGTGGTGGTGATCTATTAAGACAACTATATGGATTGGGAGCAACTGAATTGCCTGATTGTGTAAATGGGAAGTGGAATATTCTAGAATAAACGAAAAACCAATATCTAAAGAAGGTTGTGTAGTAAACGATTGACCTTTGATAGGGTCAAATGGGCTGAAAGTCACCAACATTGTACTTTAGATAAATACAGTAAACTATATTTTTATGATAAACTTAGATTATTATTGAAATAATATAGTTCTGTTTCATATATTTACCACACTTATTATAATAAACTTAGATGTTTCGGGTCATACAAACTGACCTGTCCAAAAATACCCATTCTGAATATGCTACTGATTGTTGTTCCTCAGATTTGAAAGTTTCAGTTATCAGTTTTCCATTTAAAACTATGTTATTATTTCCTTTTCACTTTCTGTATAAAATATTTTGTTAAATCACACCATTCTGATGAATGATACCCTGCAGGACGAGTGGAAGGCCAAAATTGAGAGTGTGGGTGGACAATTTCATCCAAAAGTCAAGAAAGGTACGTATTATTGACTTAGAGATTTGGAATTTGTTTTTGTATTACATACAGGATGCTCTTTTTCTTAATTATGTGGCTAATATACCCGAGATTCTAACATTTTGTATCAAGATTTAACATTTTAGTATACGATAAACTTCAAATAAAATGCTAAATCATATATACACGGACTGTTTTGTGAAATTGTTAAAATGTCAAAAGGGCTAAAAGGATACGAAGTATTTATTAAAACTTTTATTCCTGGGTCATATTCTTGAATGTGTTTGGTTGATCTTGACAGGAGGATGAAAGTGCCTATTGTGAGGGAGGATTATCTGGCTAACTGCTTTGAAAGACAGTAAAAACTTCGTTTAGACATGTATAAGATTGAAGCCAGTGAAGAGGATAATAAAAGCATGGTCACTGTTAAAGTCAAAGGTCGAAGTGCCGTGCATGAATCACTGGCTTGCAAGATACAGGACATATCTTCGAGCATGGCAAAAGCATTTATAATACGACTTTGAGCTTATCTAACCTATCCACTGACATCAACAGGTAGACCTTGCAAATCTTTCATATATAAATATTTTTTTATATATACAATTGATGTTTTTGTATAATCATTAGCATACATGTCATGCATGGCCGTAACAATTTTTTAGGGTATGCAGTATATAAATAAATAGTATATCAAATGTGATGATAGAGCTTATATTATGTCACTATTATTTAAAAGGATGAAGGTTTTATGCTTTAAAAATTACACATTGGGACACTTTTAACCTATTTGACCGTTTCATTTTAGTTCTATTGATTATAATAAAGAAATTTTAGTGTATGCATGTGTACTGGATTTGCATCTTATGTGTCATCAACTCAACTCCACAGCTCAAACTGATATCCTAATCAATTTAGTTTTAGGATCAAATAGGTGAGGTAAAAAATTCAAAGAACTTTCTGTTTTGATCAAGGAAATATGAGGGAGCTGAAGTTGATATCATTAATAGACTGCCGACACCAATTGGATTAGTTCGTTTTGGTGTAGCACCTGATCACCCTGAAACAAAGGTACGGTTTGCTAGATTTACAGCATTCATTATCAGTTTATCAGTTTTGAAGAGTGGAATTGCTAATGTAAACGTGCATCAGATTGATCAAAAAGAAAAGCATCTGGTAATTGTCCTCATGTCATAATGTGGGCCTGATATTATGAAATGCTACACATGGTATTAAATCATTGTTCTTTTGTCTTGATTGTAGAGAGCTATGTTCTCGACATATGTTGTTTTCAGTTCGAGCTGTGGAGTTGAGTTGATGACACCTGCTTTTCCGCAATACTTTTTGCTTCTTGGTTCAATAGCAAACATTGCTAAGCATATTAGCCTCGCGTGTTAACTACCTACTGGTGTAAGTTAAATCATTCCGGTACTTGATGCATGTTTTTAAAATTTCCAGTATACTTTCAATGATGTATTATGATCAGGGTAAACCCCATGACATCGTTTTTTTATTCGTTTTTAACAATCCTTATTCCTAAAATTTTAGTACAAATCATAGTTTGTGATGAAACTTTAATGGTTCTTGCTATAATGATTTTAGTATCCATACCTAAGATATGAACTGGTTATGGTATATTTATAGAGTGCCTCTATAAATATATTGAAATTTATACATATACACTTGTGCGAACATCGTTGTACACTCTGCAACATATAGCTTATCGTATCTATATGCATGTCTCTTTATCAATACATATAGCTTATTTATTGATGTGTTCTTTTAGTTTTCCATTTTATCAGCCCTTGCAGGATCCTTTATTGTGCACGTTTAAGCCTGGGGACTAATTAAGAGAGGACTAATTATTCCAACGCCTGGCCAGCAACTAATTCAGGTATCTCTTGAATCTTTACTCTCATTACCAAATATCTTTGTATCACACATCAATTCGGGTCAAAATGGGTAGAAATGTTTATTCTACTTTTTAGTTCAATTATCTGCATTATTATCCCTTTATCAATCTTTATGAGTTTATAGCGACCCTTATTTCTGTTATAATGGCAGTGCAAAGTCCATCGTATCAAGTAATCATATCATAATTCTGCATTGCTTATTTTGACAGCTCAAAGACCATAAAACTATACGCTCCGTTTTCTTTTCAAACTTATATAGATTCAAGTGTGATTATGAGCCACTTAGTTATTAATCTAACCAATGAACATACCATGACAGGTACAATTTCTATGACACAAACATGGACTTGCACCAGCGCTACAAGAATCTTCATATCCTTTCTAAATAAGACTCAGAAAAGTAAAAAACCTAAGAAGTTTCTCAATAATGGACAAGTTCAAACATGTGAATTTAATAAATAATAATCTCGGTTATAATGCATTGTTATCTTAAATTTATTGATGTGTTCTTTCAGTTTTCCATTTTATCAGCCCTTGCATGATCCTTTATTGTGCACGTTTAAGCCTGGGAACTAATTAAGAGAGGACTAATTATTCCAACGCCTGGCCAGCAACTAATTCAGGTATCTCTTGAATCTTTACTCTCATTACCAAATATCTTTGTATCACACATCAATTCGGGTCAAAATGGGTAGAAATGCTTATTGTACTTTTTAGTTGAATTATCTGCATTATTATCCCTTTATCAATCTTTATGAGTTTATAGCGACCCTTATTTCTGTTATAATGGCAGTGCAAAGTCCATCGTATCAAGTAATCATATCATAATTCCGCATTGCTTATTTTGACAGCTCAAAGACCATAAAACTATATGTAACACCCCCAAAATCTAGTTCAGCGAAAGCATACATGTCATTGGGGTGCTATTCAACTGGTATCACAACACATAGTATAAAGAACGGTTTTAACTCAACCGTTTAATTTAAATTTCATATTCAAAAATGATTTGTTTACAACATTTCAAAATGGTGTGAAAATATAAGCTCATAAAAGATTTTAAGTGGTCCCAATTATATCAGAGTCTACTAAGACCATGTCATGCCCTGCCAAAAGTCTTCGCCACTAAATCATCACATTAAACCTAAAAATACATGCTAAAAAGGGTTAACACTAGGTTGGTGAGTTGTAACACCCCAACCCGACAAGGGTAAAGATATCACAATGATGGTTTCATATCAGATCAAACAAAGCATACATCTATAGCAATACAAGAATACTCAAAGGTTACAAATGAAATACAGATACTATAAGGTTACAAATGAACTTCCACTAAATACAAATTCCGAAATTACAATAATAACTTCTAATCACTTCTAAATCCAGAATAGCTATCAGTCTTCTAAGTCTACAGGTACTCTCCACCCATTCCCAGCTTCTTACTAAAAACCTGCCGCAGGAAAGGAAATGCGGCAGAGCTACGAGAGCTCAGTGAACAGATATAACGATAACAACCAGTAATAGAGAATAGTACTGAGTAACAGAAACAAAGGTCAAACAGATGTAATATGGTTCAAGGGATAAGTCAAAGAATAAGTATAAAGGAAAGAGAAAAGGGATAGTAATCCACCACGAGCCCAGAAACAGATCATATCATATCGTATCCATAAATCTTCATAATCATATAGAGGGGAGACCTCTCAGATAATCAGATAATATGAGGGGTGTCCTCATTCTTCAAATGGAGTAGCTAGCTCCCATATTTTGTGAAAGAAGTGGATTGCACCCATCCTCAGTCACCATATCAAAACATATCATATCATATCGTACACAAAACATATCTAGGATGCATCCATACGCCCCCCCCCCCCAAACAAATCATATTGGCCATAAATAAATCATATTGAGCTCATATCATATCATAATGGGGACGGTGTGACCAAATCACTAGGGCCACACACTAGTCATGCCAGTGGTGCATCACAGACACGGCCATGTTACCTTCATGGCTAGGGAAACATATTTTGGCTCGGGTATCAAACTAAGAGTCAGATATCATATCAAAACAGACTGTCATAACAAGAGGGGTCATATCAGATGGTACACAACCGATGGTTCATAACAGATATATCAGATGAAATGCCAAAGGTCCAAATCAGAATTTATCAGATCAAGGTTCATATTAAATAATCAAGTCAAGGTTCAGATCAAAAGTTCATTTCAAAAGTTTCTATCAAAAGTCCATTTTAAACAATCCTTTATTCATGATTTTCATAAAACGATCCTTTAAAGTGGTTTTCATAAAAATAATCTTTCAAAACGGTTTTTATAAAGATAGTCTTCAAAATATAGTTTCCATAAAAGTTAGTAACATTTTATATAAAAGTAGTTTCGCATCATTTATAAACATCCTTTTTAAAATGGTTTTTCTCAAAACATTTCCATGGTATAATTAAAAAGGTTTTCATAACATAGGTTCATAACAGAGGTCATATCATATGGGATCAACGGAGAAGGTTCAAGCAAAGGGAATCATAGCAATGGCATCAGTTCAGAAACTAACGGATCAGAAATGAAAGAGATCATGAGAAACCTTATAAGAAAGGTCAGAATATCTGTACCTTAGACCGCAAGTGAACACATAACTTGAAACATAAGGATTGGAAACAAACTCCCTCTTCAGCGAATCTACACGAATACATGGTCGTATTATTGTTAATACCTTATTTAAATCAGATTTCTCCTTTTAGTCGGCTTTCCATTTTTAGTAACTTTCCATTTATAGCAGGTTTCCAAAATATAGTAACTTTCAATACGACTTTTCACTTTAGTTAAAATAGGTTTAACGTACCTACGCCCGAGTCAACACGATATTAAAAGACACACCCGACACACATGTTTACAGTTTTTCCCTTTTTATTTTCTTTTGGAGTATTTAAGTTCTTTAATTTGTGAGCCTTGTCATACCTTCCTCAACCCAAGACACAAACACAAATGTCAACACAAGGCCTGCCATCTTTTACTTGTTTCACAAACTCACGCAACACCAAGCATGCTACAAGAATTAATTTCAATTTACTGTGCATGTGATACCCCATGCGTATGCCCATATTAAATTGTTTATTCTTCTTTCTAACCAACACACAACTCATTGTACACAAGAGACCATTTTGTTTTACTCTTTTAATCATGCAAAGGTGACTACTCTATAAACCCATGTACATGAAACTCACACATAATATTATGACGATAATTATATTCACAACCATTTAGATAAACTCCACTTATACGTCCCATGTTTAACACATCTAGACTTCATTGTTTCCAGCCCACGACACCCTTTTTCACATTCACAAAGTCACAACTCTTGCACCTATTCCACTATCCATTCGACACCCCAAATCACACATCTAAATTACTCATCAGGCGCTTGGTAATTATAATTATTAGATCAGACCCTCCATAACATGCACATAAAATCTCAGTTTTGTACCTTCATACGACCTGCCCAAAACAACATTTGATGAAACGACCAGTCGCCTAACAGTGTTCAAACTACTCACTTTTCTTTCCAACATTCGACCCTTGTTTTTGTGTCCCACCATTAACGCCATACACACTCTATTTTTCCCATGTATTAAACGTCCCATTATCACCCATTTTAAACCCAAACAAAACCTGGTTTTCCAGCCCTATCAACACATCTACTTACTGTCGCACGACATACACACAAGACCCTTGCATACACAGACCAGAACCTATTATTCGCAGTACACACACAACCAACAAGCCCATAAATACACACTCAAAACCCCTTTTTAGTGTTTTAAACCATTCGACAAGGAAAACATACGTGTTCTAATCTCTTAATAAATTTGATTCGCTTAGTCTTAGATTTAACAAGTGTTTTGTCGAGCCCACTCATCCCATAAGTCGAACACACCCACATACAAGTTTATAGTCAATTAACCTGTCTTGTTTTCATCATTTTATGTGACATATGGTCATGATTTTATGTGTACTTATATTCGATTAAACACGAACCAATAGTCGAATAAGAAAACAGAATACGATTGAAAAGAAAGCAATAAGATGGGTATCGAACAAGGCTTAGTCATTATACCCTTGTAGTGTGACAATAAGAGAGAACCCACGATCGAATGCCAAAAGTCCAGTCGATATCCACATCAAAACAACCACCCACGTATGTAACTCTTGAACCAGAAACAGCCTACACGTTCGAACCACCAGGTAGGAGTCACCACGATCCTCCCTTGCTTGTTTTCCTGATGCGAACAGGAAAAGAAAAAAAAAAGAGTAGCAGCCGCCAGTTTTGTATAATGTGCTTTTAGGGTTTGTGTTTTGATGAGAGAAGTAACAATATAAAGAAGAGATAGGGCATGATTCAGTTTAATAACAAAAACGTGTGATGGCTTTTTAAGTTTGGTAAATGGCATAAATTTCGGCTTGACTTTGGGGCCATCTTAAAAGATAATATATTTGTTTAAAAGATACATGGAATTATCTTTTTCTTACTTTTAGGCGTGACATTTTTTATTTTTTATTTTTTTTGATCAAAGGTGTACATTGTTTTCTTCATTCACTTATTAACGTTAAATACTTAGGGTATGCTCGGGGTTTTTAATGTATTAAAGTTTTAAACGTCATTATATGAATTTGGAGATCAAGGGTAATTCGGGTATTTTACGTATTCAAAATTTTAGGGTTTTACAACTCTTCCCCTCTAAAAGAAAATTTTCGTCCTCGAAAATTGAAGTCGCAAGGTTAGACGAAGTCGTAGCAAATCGCAACAGATCATCATAATATTCTTACGCTCGAGGAGGTTCTTCCAAAAGATCTTCAGACCAAAAGTTTCTCATGACGCAGATCAAAACGAGGTGGGTTCAAATTTCTCAGAAGGAGACAATTTAAGTTGATTTTGATCAGAAGGTTCATGGATCATAAAACGGACGATAGGTGAATCTTCAGGAAACTTAATGGAATACGAACAAGATTTCCAATCAAATTGACTGTGTCAACAGTAGAGAGCTCTTCACAGAGTTTTCCAGATTTATAACTGAGGTCAACAGAATGCAAAACGAGAGTCCAAACTCATCCAGATATCTAATGAACGAGAACAGAGTATACGCATAGATAGGATGGACCTAACGTCTCACTAATCACGGATAACCCAACGGAGATTCAAACTCTAAACTTCTTAGGTACTCCCCCAGATATCCTACGACCACAACAAGTGCACGTTATATGATGTAAGTATTATCACATTGGCCAGACGTCATAATACTGGCATCCTATAAATATGCCCTCATGATGGTCATACTTTATCTCAAGTCGTAATCAAAACCACCTATCTTAATCCACCTAGTACTTCTACTGTCTCAAAGGTCAACCAAAATTGAATGCCATATTCAAATGGAAAACAAAACGATTTGCAAGAGTATCAGAATCCCCAATTGCCTAGCAGAAGTGGGGTACGCCATCACAAGCATCATATCTTCCACAATTCGCCAAAATCTCTCAAAACAAAGTCATCACCGAACATACGAAAGATAAACACGAGCTGAATTGCTTCTAGGGAACTTAAATCATAAGAGGAACTTATTACTATATAACGAAACTTAAGAGGGTCAACGGAAATGAAAGTTAGTCGCCAAAACTTCTGCCTGCATAGAATCAATTCTTCCAAGTCTAGAGGGTCTGTTTCAAATATCCGCTCATTCAACACATCTAATCTCTTCAAGTCCGGATAATCTGTCTTCGTCTGTCCATCACTCGGGAAGTGAAACCAAAATCATGTACTTGTGTCTGGTTCGTCAAGCCTCCTGCAGTTCCTCTTGGAATGTGATCGAGTATTGTGGATTCTTGGCACGATCTTTAAATCTCTTCTTCATCCAGTCTGCTTCCGCTCTCAATTCATCTTAGTACAACCAAGATGAATAAGGAAGTGAGACTGCATGTCTTCATCAGCTCCAGGTTCGCCATCTTGACTAGAATTTCTTCCTCCGCATCGCCAACAATTCTGCCTTGTAAAGAATGTCTTCACTCTTCAGGGTAGTCTTTGTTGTCGTCAACTCCAGGTCAGGCAGAGAACACCGTTGTCTCAACAAATATCCATCTCCCTTCTCAGAAGTTCTTGTGGTTGCTTCTTCAGTCCTTCAAACATTTAATGAGGTCGTCTGGTACGGAATTTACAAAGATAGAACGACTCAATCATTGGCACGCGGAAATGGAAAAATGATTACGGGTAGTCATACGGTTAAGTTTACGATAGTTGATAAGCTGACGCAGAATTTTCTCTTTCTTCTTCATAAACTAACAGGGTATTCAAAATGAAACACTGAGGTGAACAAAATCATATTCCATCATCTTCTCCAATTTCTCAACTTCTATGACATCATGGTCCGTCCACTGAGATTGGTTCAAATTTCATTCTATTTCTCAACCAGGAGGGAAACCCAAGAGTTCCATCGGAGAACACCAGAATATTTGTGCAACAAAACTTCCAATGCCAAGTTTTCTAAGAGTGGATAATAGGTGTCAGGAGACAATCAATAATCAAGTGAGATTGAGGTAAATGTTTCCATAACAGTGTTAAGCTTAACAGATTGGAGCGGTTAAAGGTTATCATAACAAAGTAGGATGAAAATAGATTTCCAAAAGTCACCTATCAGATATGGTAATCCCTGGCAGCTTATGAAGGCCAGCCAATACATAACTTAAGGACCTCAAATCAAATATATCAAGAGTAAGCGGATTCGTAGGATGAGTACAGTCGTAAAACAGATAGGTAGTTCATATATCAAGGTCAATTACATGGTTCATCAAAGTGTTGAGATAGATAAGTGAACGATTCAAGGTGTTGGAAACTTGTTTAGTTATTTAACCAAAGTAGCAGGTAGGTTGGAAATCATCGAACATCGCATAACTGTCAAAAGTCAGGCGTACAGAATATCAGTTATCAGCATCATCATGCTCAGTTACCAATTTTGCATCGGGACAAAATTATCGTCATATCCTTCCAAAGGGAACTAATTGGCGGCAAGATTCGTTATTCAAAGGGAGGGAATAAACCTCCCATATCCATGGTTAATAATCACCAGAGTTCTTATAGGAGTAATAATGGACGTTGCAAGACAGAGTAATATTAGATGTTACATTTATATCCAGCACGGGTAATGAATTAATAGAATGTGTCAAACACATTAGGGTTAAATGACCTTCGGATGGTCGGAGAGGTATCAAACAGATCGGAAGTGATGATCAAAATCAGGTAGTGGTAGCAAAAGTTTAACAATCGGAAATCATGGTAGGGAGTTCAAAATGGGTTCAAACACCGAAGGTGAAACATAGGAGGGTAGTCGTCAATGATCAATCAACCTATTCTTTATAAAATCAACGTTAACTATTCAATGAAAGCAGATCAACAACGCAAGTCATATCGTTCAGAAGTGAGAGGAGAACATTCTTATACGCGTGGTTAAAACACCACCAGACTTCTCATGGGGACAGAGATATTTAAGACAAACTCAGATAGGGGCAGAAGATTCATAAATTATCAAAAGCAAATGACAGAATATATCAAGTAGGTCATCGTCATGGAGATTCTCAGAATATCCGAAGAGACATCAAAATGATTAACAAAAGAATCAGAGGTCAGAGTCGGAAACTTAGGTGGTGCAAAGCGTGAGCTTTCAATCTCCAAAAGTGATCTCAACAATCAGGTCATGAATCAGAGTGATGCGGAAGCAATGATACTTAAACAAAAGTCTTATAGTCTACCCATTCCTCACTGGTCAGAAGTTAAGTTCCTATAGGGAAATCCTAAAGCAAAATCTTAAAGGTTATTTGGTGAGCGCTTACAGTGGAAACTTAGTGGTCTAACTTACACAGGTCAAGGGTAATGTATTACGAGTCGCAGCCTGTCTCTCTGATACTATAAATTGTAACACCCCAACCCGAAAAGGGTAAAGATATCACAATGATGGTTTCATATCAGATCAAACAAAGCATACATCTATAGCAATACAAGAATACTCAAAGGTTACAAATGAAATACAGATACTATAAGGTTACAAATGAACTTCCACTAAATACAAATTCCGAAATTACAATAATAACTTCTAATCACTTCTAAATCCAGAATAGCTATCAGTCTTCTAAGTCTACAGGTACTCTCCACCCATTCCCAGCTTCTTACTAAAAACCTGCCGCAGGAAAGGAAATGGGGCTGAGCTACGAGAGCTCAGTGAACAGATATAACGATAACAACCAGTAATAGAGAATAATACTGAGTAACAGAAACAAAGGTCAAACAGATGTAATATGGTTCAAAGGATAAGTCAAAGAATAAGTATAAAGGAAAGAGAAAAGGGATAGTAATCCACCACGAGCCCAGAAACAGATCATATCATATCGTATCCATAAATCTTCATAATCATATAGAGGGGAGACCTCTCAGATAATATGAGGGGTGTCCTCATTCTTCAAATGGAGTAGCTAGCTCCCATATTTTGTGAAAGAAGTGGATTGCACCCATCCTCAGTCACCATATCAAAACATATCATATCATATCGTACACAAAACATATCTAGGATGCATCCATACGCCCCCCAAACAAATCATATTGGCCATAAACAAATCATATTGAGCTCATATCATATCATAATGGGGACGGTGTGACCAAATCACTAGGGCCACACACTAGTCATGCCAGTGGTGCATCACAGACACGGCCATGTTACCTTCATGGCTAGGGAAACATATTTTGGCTCGGGTATCAAACTAAGAGTCAGATATCATATCAAAACAGACTGTCATAACAAAAGGGGTCATATCAGATGGTACATAACCGATGGTTCATAACAGATATATCAGATGAAATGCCAAAGGTCCAAATCAGAATTTATCAGATCAAGGTTCATATTAAATAATCAAGTCAAGGTTCAGATCAAAAGTTCATTTCAAAAGTTTCTATCAAAAGTCCATTTTAAACAATCCTTTATTCATGATTTTCATAAAACGATCCTTTAAAGTGGTTTTCATAAAAATAATCTTTCAAAACGGTTTTTATAAAGATAGTCTTCAAAATATAGTTTCCATAAAAGTTAGTAACATTTTATATAAAAGTAGTTTCGCATCATTTATAAACATCCTTTTTAAAATGGTTTTTCTCAAAACATTTCCATGGTATAATTAAAAAGGTTTTCATAACATAGGTTCATAACAGAGGTCATATCATATGGGATCAACGGAGAAGGTTCAAGCAAAGGGAATCATAGCAATGGCATCAGTTCAGAAACTAACGGATCAGAAATGAAAGAGATCATGAGAAACCTTATAGGAAAGGTCAGAATATCTGTACCTTAGACCGCAAGTGAACACATAACTAGAAACATAAGGATCGGAAACAAACTCCCTCTTTAGTGAATCCACATGAATACATGGTCGTATTATTGTTAATACCTTATTTAAATCAGATTTCTCCTTTTAGTCGGCTTTCCATTTTTAGTAACTTTCCATTTATAGCAGGTTTCTAAAATATAGTAACTTTCAATACGACTTTTCACTTTAGTTAAAATAGGTTTAACGTACCTATGCCCGAGTCAACACGATATTAAAAGACACACCCGACACACATGTTTACAGTTTTTCCCTTTTTATTTTCTTTTGGAGTATTTAAGTTCTTTAATTTGTGAGCCTTGTCATACCTTCCTCAACCCAAGACACAAACACAAATGTCAACACAAGGCCTGCCATCTTTTACTTGTTTCACAAACTCACGCAACACCAAGCATGCTACAAGAATTAATTTCAATTTACTGTGCATGTGATACCCCATGCGTATGCCCATATTAAATTGTTTATTCTTCTTTCTAACCAACACACAACTCATTGTACACAAGAGACCATTTTGTTTTACTCTTTTAATCATGCAAAGGTGACTACTCTATAAACCCATGTACATGAAACTCACACATAATATTATGACGATAATTATATTCACAACCATTTAGATAAACTCCACTTATACGTCCCATGTTTAACACATCTAGACTTCATTGTTTCCAGCCCACGACACCCTTTTTCACATTCACAAAGTCACAACTCTTGCACCTATTCCACTATCCATTCGACTCCCCAAATCACACATCTAAATTACTCATCAGGCGCTTGGTAATTATAATTATTAGATCAGACCCTCCATAACATGCACATAAAATCTCAGTTTTGTACCTTCATACGACCTGCCCAAAACAACATTTGATGAAACGACCAGTCGCCTAACAGTGTTCCAACTACTCACTTTTTTTTCCAACATTCGACCCTTGTTTTTGTGTCCCACCATTAACGCCATACACACTCTATTTTTCCCATGTATTAAACGTCCCATTATCACCCATTTTAAACCCAAACAAAACCTGGTTTTCCAGCCCTATCAACACATCTACTTACTATCGCACGACATACACACAAGACCCTTGCATACACAGACCAGAACCTATTATTCGCAGTACACACACAACCAACAAGCCCATAAATACACACTCAAAACCCCTTTTTAGTGTTTTAAACCATTCGACAAGGAAAACATACGTGTTCTAATCTCTTAATAAATTTGATTCGCTTAGTCTTAGATTTAACAAGTGTTTTGTCGAGCCCACTCATCCCATAAGTCGAACACACCCACATACAAGTTTATAGTCAATTAACCTGTCTTGTTTTCATCATTTTATGTGACATATGGTCATGATTTTATGTGTACTTATATTCGATTAAACACGAACCAATAGTCGAATAAGAAAACAGAATACGATTGAAAAGAAAGCAATAAGATGGGTATCGAACAAGGCTTAGTCATTATACCCTTGTAGTGTGACAACAAGAGAGAACCCACGATCGAATGCCAAAAGTCCAGTCGATATCCACATCAAAACAACCACCCACGTATGTAACTCTTGAACCAGAAACAGCCTACACGTTCGAACCACCAGGTAGGAGTCACCACGATCCTCCCTTGCTTGTTTTCCTGATGCGAACAGGAAAAGAAAAAAAAAAGAGTAGCAGCCGCCAGTTTTGTGTAATGTGCTTTTAGGGTTTGTGTTTTGATGAGAGAAGTAACAATATAAAGAAGAGATAGGGCATGATTCAGTTTAATAACAAAAACGTGTGATGGCTTTTTAAGTTTGGTAAATGGCATAAATTTCGGCTTGACTTTGGGGCCATCTTAAAAGATAATATATTTGTTTAAAAGATACATGGAATTATCTTTTTCTTACTTTTAGGCGTGACATTTTTTATTTTTTATTTTTTTTGATCAAAGGTGTACATTGTTTTCTTCATTCACTTATTAACGTTAAATACTTAGGGTATGCTCGGGGTTTTTAATGTATTAAAGTTTTAAACGTCATTATATGAATTTGGAGATCAAGGGTAATTCGGGTATTTTACGTATTCAAAATTTTAGGGTTTTACATGAGTTCATAGGTTTGATTAAAACAGATTATGTTACACAGAATATCATACAGTTTAGTATTAAAGTCAGGTACACACATAATGTCACACCCCCAAATTTGGTGACTTGCAGCGGAATGGAACACTTGAGGGCGTGACTGACCATAGCACCATAGTTACAGTTATATTGAACGACCTAAAGTGTCGTTTTGAAAATACATCATTTGATTAATTAAAAGCATTCAGAGTTACAAAAGTTAGGTCCCAAAAGATGTTTCACGTTGCGGAAATAAAAGTGTGCTCGTTAAGGGTTAGTGAATAGGCTCCGTGTCTTTGAAAACTTTTTAACGATGTCTTGAAGACGTGTCATTTAACTTTTGATCATACGGGTCTCGATTGATAAGAAATACGGCTCTCAATATAGTGTATTGCAAAAACTGTTTTTAACTTAGTAATATTTTGCTTATTAGAAAGCTGAAAATATATATTGAAGTTGTCGGGTTTCAAACGCGTATATCTTTGTCGTTATGAGCTCGTTTTCTACGTTCTTTATATCCACGGCTTCGTATTAACATGAACTAACATAATTTCAGTAGGTCGGGTCGTCTAGATCACGCCTAACGCCTCGTTTTGTCCGTTGAATCTCGGCAAACAGCACGCAAATTTTCAGAAATTAGTTTTTCGTCGCCAAACTTAGAAAAATAATAACTTTCTCGTCGTAAGTCGGTTTTTACTCATTCAAGCGGCCACGGTTTCGTTTTTGAAATTATTTTCTAAATATGAAGGCCAAAATAGTTCAATATTTTCTGAGATTTCCAGATTTCACGTTTTTGGACAGACCCTTTTCTATTGTTTGAAATAATCACTTTTATGGTTCAAGGCTTGTTCAAAACACAATCAATCAACACCACAACTAATCTAATCCTACCATACACCTTATTAGGGTGTCATGGGGTCCTAAACATCTCCAACAATGGTGGGTTTCATGAGGATACAACTAAAAATCAATAGATCTATATTTATAGTGAAAATGGGTATCAAGTGGTATGATTAACATGTATATACTTGCATGATTAGTTACTAGAACAACAAAATATATCAAATGAAAGTATGAAAAGATTGAAAAGTTTACTTGTAACTTACTTGATGATTTTATGATTTTTGGAAGTAAATGTGTAAGTAACCTAGGGATTTTTATTTCAAAATCCTAACTAGGAGCATAAAAGAGACTAGATTATCACTTGTTCTTGAAAAAAAGATGGATTCTCCTTGTGTTCTTGGTGTGGCCGATCCAAATGGGGAAGAAAAGAGATGAGAGAGTTTTGATGTTTAGCTAGTTATTAGTGGAAGTGTATGTGTTCTTGAAATTAAATCAAAGACAAGTATTCTTGTGCATTAATATTAGTCTTACTAATCAAGTGAAGTGGAAGAATTAGGGGTGCTAGGGGGGGGGGGGGGGCGGCACATGGAAGGAAATGGAAGAGAATATGAGGCTAATTAAAGAACTTGTCTCCCCATTTTATAAGTATTAGTTGTTTTGAGTATACATTAGGTGTTATCGTGTACCGAGTTAACTAGAAATAAATCTTGACGAGTTAGAATAAAATACGACGAAGTTGTAAAAATTGTAAAATTATATTCCTTGCAAGAATCGGGTGTTAGAATAATTATCGGGTTGAAATTTTGCAAACCGACAGTGTTGTATCTTTTAACGAGAAATATAGCAAACGATTTAAAAACAACGGGTCAATAAATAATAAAATTTCTATATCATTATAATGAGTTTGAAAATGTATTATGATCATTGTCGGGAGTGTCGGGTATAATGTTAGTAGTAATGACTGAGTGGTAACGTTTAGTAAATAATTAAACATACGTTAATGAAAATCACACAAACCCGTGTATGACCTAATATGATGATGATGTTACTGATGATATGTAGACTACTCTAGTCTATATGAAGTGTCTTTACTGATGATGCATGAATACGCAGCTAAACCATAATGGTTACGCGCATTTGAATACCCGTAAACCTAGTTTACGTAATGTTGAATGATAACCATGAATAGTGATTTCCCTCCGGGAATGAATAGTGTTTCATGAATAGTATGAAAACTTCTCAAAGTCTCAAACTGACTTCAAAAACGATAAATAGTGATTGGTAAATAGTGAATGATGAATAGTGATTGATGAATAGTAACTTGTCGAGGTTTGGAAAATGACCTGAAATTATGGGTTGTCACAGTCACCCACCCAAAAAGGAATTCAGTCCCTAAATTCAGTTGGTGTTGGTCTCCGGTGTGGCCTCGGTGAAAAGATGTGGGTACTTGAGACGCATCTGGTCTTCCCGCTCCCAAGTAAACTCGGGACCTCTACAAGAATTCCAGCGAATTTTCACGATAGGAATTCTGCTCTGCTTCAACTGTTTGACCTCACGGTCCATGATTTCTGCGGGCTCCTCAGCGAAATTGAGCTTATCGTCGAGTTGAACTTCGTCCAATGGAATTACAAGCGATTCATCTGAAAGACATTTCTTGAGGTTTGAAACATGGAAGGTGTTATGGACACTGCTGAGCTCTGACAGAAGCTCAAGTCTGTATGCCACAGGACCAATCATTTCCAGAATTCTAAATGGCCCAATGTATCTCGGGTTCAACTTCCCTCGTTTTCCGAATTGTATCACGCCTTTCCAAGGCGAGACTTTCAACATGACCTTTTCTCCAACCTGGAATTCTAATGGTTTGCGCCTAATGTCAGCGTAACTTTTCTGTCGGCTTCTGGCTGTTCGGAGTCTTTCTCGGATCTGAATTATCTTTTCTGTTGTTTCGCGAACCATCTCTGGACCAGTAAGTTGTGCATCGCCAACCTCGGCCCAACAAACAGGGGACCGGCACTTGCGACCATAGAGTGCCTCGAATGGTGCTGCCTTTATGCTCGTGTGATAACTATTGTTGTAAGAGAACTCGATCAATGGCAAATGGTTAGCCCAACCATTTCCAAAGTCAATCACACATGCCCTGAGCATGTCTTCCAACTTTTGAATCGTTCTCTCACTCTGACCATCGGTCTGAGGATGATAGGCAGTGCTCATGTCTAATTTGGTTCCAAATGAATCTTGTAATGACTCCCAAAAGTTTGAAGTGAATCGACTATCTCTGTCGAAAATGATGGAAACTGGTGCACCGTGCTTTGAGACTATTTCCTTGACGTAAAGCCTAGTAAGCTGATCCATAGAATAAGTCTTTCTGATTGAAATGAAATGGGCTGATTTAGTGAGACGATCAACGATTACCCAAATAGCATCAAAATCGCCTGATGTCTTGGGTAGTTTAGTGACAAAGTCCATTGTAATGCGTTCCCACTTCCACTGGGGAATTTCTGGTTGCTGAAGCAATCCTGATGGTTTCTGGTATTCGGCTTTTACTTTAGCACAAGTAAGACATTTACTGACGTACGTAGCTATTTCTGCTTTCATATTCGGCCACCAATAAAGTTTCTTGAGATCCTGATACATCTTATCAGAACCTGGGTGAATGGAGTACTTCGACTTGTGCGACTCGTGCATAATCAACTCTCTTATCCCACCGAAGAGAGGTATCCAGCTTCTATCCTTGAAGCATAATATTCCGTCTGCTCTTCTTACAAAGCCATTGGCGTTCTCTGGCATTTTATCGATTTTCTCACTTGGTCGGTTTTCTTCCTTGAGTGCTTCTACCTGAGCCTCGAGGATTTTTGACGGTAAAGGTGAAATGATCGTCATTCCCAATGATCTGACTCTCAAAGGCTTGAGTATTTCTTTCCGGCTAAGGGCATCTGCCACAACATTAGCCTTCTCTGGGTGATATTGAATCTCACAATCATAATCACTAAGCAGTTCCATCCAACGACGCTGCCTCATGTTGAGTTCTTTCTGATCAAGTATGTACTGTAAGCTCTTGTGGTCGGTAAATACTACACACTTAGTTCCGTAAAGATAGTGCCTCCAAATCTTGAGTGCGAAAACTACTGCACCCAACTCTAAGTCTTGAGTAGTGTAATTCTTCTCATGCTTCTTAAGTTGACGAGATACATAAGTTATCACCTTCTCGTTTTGCATTAGCACGGCTCCAAGCCCTTTATGTGAAGCATCACAATATACCACGAAGTTTTCAATCCCTATGGGTAATGCCAAAATTGGTGCACTATAAAGCTTCTGCTTTAATAACTGAAAAGCGGACTCTTGTTTTTCTCCCTATTCGTACTTCTGGTTCTTCTGTGTCAAATTGGTCAACGGTTTCGCTATCTTAGAAAACCCTTCAATGAACCTTCTATAATATTCGGCAAGTCCTAAGAACTGACGAATCTATGTTGGAGTCTTGGGTGTTGCCCAATCTTTAACAGCCTCGATCTTTGCAGGGTCGACTTGTAATCCTTGACTATCAATGACATGACCGAGAAATTGTACTCTTCGGATCCAAAAATCACACTTCGAAAATTTTGCATACAATTTCTCCTGCTTGAGTAGCCCTAAAATCGTCTTGAGGTGCTCTCTGTGCTCTTCTTCGCTCTTCGAGTAAATCAAGATGTCGTCGATGAATACAATCACGAACTTATCCAGATATGGCTTGCAAACTCTATTCATGAGATCCATGAATACTGCAGGTGCATTGGTTAATCCGAACGGCATTACTTGAAACTCATAGTGACCATAACGTGTTTTGAATGCTGTCTTCGGGATATCTCCCTCCCGAACTCTGAGCTGATGGTAACCTGATCTTAAATCAATCTTTGAGTAGAAACTAGAGCAGTCATCGATTCTGGGCAGTGGGTAACGATTCTTCACCGTTAACTTGTTCAATTCTCGATAGTCTATGCACATCCTGAAAGATCCATCTTTCTTCTTCACAAACAAGACCGGTGCTCCCCAAGGCGAGGAACTTGGCCTAGTGAATCCTTTGTCTAAGAGCTCTTGCAATTGGTTAGACAACTCTTGCATTTCTGATGGCGCTAGTCGGTAAGGTGCTCTTGCGACTGGTGCAACTCCTGGCACTAAGTCAATCTGAAATTCTACTTGGCGAGTAGGTGGAAGTCCAGGCAAGTCTTCGGGAAAGACTTCTGGAAAATCTTTAACAGTTGGTACATCTTCAAGTCGTTTCTCATCCGACTTCTTCTCTGTGATATGTGCCAAGAAAGCATAACAACCCTTCTTTATGTATTTCTCTTTTTTGATGCATGAGATGATACTGAGTCTAGTCCCACTTCGTTCACCACGAACGATCAAGGTTTCGCCGTCGTAAGGAAGATGAACAACCTTTTCATCACAAATGATCCTTGCTTGATGTCGGGATAACCAATCCATACCGATTATGACGTCGAAACTTCCAAGTTCTACAGGCATGAGGTCTATATTGAATAGGTGATTAAGAAAATTGAGAGTGCAACCACGAATGATGGTGTTTGTGCCAACTAAACTACCGTTAGCTAGTTCGATGTGGTAAGGAGTGTCTAGTGTGGTTGGTTTGATATTGAGTAAAGGCGTAAATGCAGTAGAAATAAAACTTCTATCGGCTCCTGAATCAAATAAAATGGATGCATAACGATTATTGATGAGGAACGTACCCGTGACGACATTCGGGTCCTCCTTGAAATATTCACCTCCTATCACATACACTCTGCCTCTAGCTCTTCCACCTTGGTTCCCGTTCCCTTGATTCTTTCTTTTTGGACATTCATTCTTGAAATGTCCTCTTTCTCCACAACCAAAACATGTCAATGGGGGTCTCTGATCATCAACCACAATCGGAGCCTTGCAATCCCTGGTCGAATGACCAACCTTCTTACAGTTCCCACAAGGATTAGGACAATTTACAGGGTTATGATGAGTTTGGCATTTGTTGCACTTGGGTAAGGTACCATTGTAACCTCTCTTTTCAGCTGGGCCTGCAGCATAGGCCTTTGCAACTTCTTGTCTTTTTGGTGGTGGTTGGGTAGCATTGCTACCTTGGTTATTGTCCCACTTTCTTTTGTTGTTGTTGTTATTGTTGGAACGATTTCGGTTGTTGTTATAGTTGTTGTTGTTTTGGTAGTTGTTGGAGTTGTTGTTGTAGTTATGGTTACTGTTAGTGTTGCTGTTGTTATTGTTTTCAGTCGTCCCTTTCTTCACTACCTGAGCCATAAGCTTTTGAGATATTCTGACAACCTCATCCAGTGTTTGTGGGTCAAAAGAAATTACATCCCCCTGAATGCTGGATGGTAAACCACCAATGAAATTTTCTAACAGCTTTTCGTTATCTGGAACCTTAGTTGGACACAATGCAGCCAACTCCTGAAATCTTCTGATGTATGCTTCAATCTCATTACCCTTAGTCACTAACTCATAAAATTCTGTTTCCAACTTTTTCACCTCAGTGCGTGGACAAAACTTCTTAGACAGTAATTTCTTGAATTCATCCCATGAGAGCTTGTGAGCATTTTCCATACCAATTGTCTGGGCATAAGAATTCCACCATGACATAGCTTCGTCAATGAGTGTACTGGTTGCAAACTTTACCTTGCTATCCTCGGGACAGTTGCATAGCAGTAATACAGATTATGTCTTTTCAAACCAACGGATCATGGCAGTGGCTCCCTTAGTGCCCTTGAATTTTACAGGATCACCACTCTTGAAGTCTTTGTAAGTACATTTACGACCATTAGTATCTCGTCCTCTAGCTTCTCCTATTTCTGCCCTAGAAGCGGCTTCAGCAGCAGCAGCTACGGCTGCTCTTTCGGCTACTAGTGCTGCCTCAATACTGTCGGCAACAAGCTTCCTGATATCAGTGGGTGTCATAGATGTAGTTGCTCTTTTAGGCGGCATGACTCTTCATAATCACAAACGATAACAACAATGAGAACTCACAATAGAAACGATCATCATGCATAATATATACAACCACAACATGTATATACAACCACAACATGTACATATAACCACAACGTGTATAAATACAACCACATCATGTATAAATACAATGAAATCACAACGAGAACAACCATGAAATATCATAAATATAATCACAACGCACACGAATATAATACATGAAAATTTCGGTCAACGTAGGCCGATATCATAAATAGCACAACTATTCCTGCATAGTAGAGTCACACTTGCTACATTTGTTTGTACAACAACCAAAAGACATACAAGTTCTTTAAACTATGTCCCACACCCCGGGACTAGGATAATAATAGTACAAGCTACATGATAAAAGTCTAACACTAGGCACCTCCTGGTGCTCCACCTAATCGACGACTAATCCTCTAGATATCTCTAGACATAGCAACCACGATCTCCTCCAAATGCTGAACTCGGAGCTAAAGATCGGCCTCCCTGCTCTCTGATGCAGAAATCCTAGCCTGAACTGAAGCTAACTCTCCTGCCTGACGGTGATGCTCCTCCTGAGACATCTGTGCCCTGGCATCTCCTGTCTCAACTGGGTGATGCGCTCAGAACTCTCCTGCTGCCTGGCCTCTAAGCCCTGATATGAAACATCAATAGAAACTCTGCCCAAAACTAGTCCCTCAATCTGCTCCTCCATAGTCTCGACTCGGCTCACTGGTATCACTGCTAGCTGACCCAATGCCCTCTCAATCTGTCCCTGGTGCTGATCCACTCGGGCCTCCAATGCTGAAAGAGTAGACTTTCTGGCTGATGCTGCTCTAGAACTCTCGCCAATCTCAAACCTGCGAGATGGTGCAGTCTCTGCTGTCTCTGTAGTCTCTGTAGTAGCTGGTGATGGGATGTTAAGTCGTGCCCGCTTCTTGAGCGGTAAATCAGACATAGGAGTAGGGTCTCTAGGATGAAGTGGTGCTGATGGTGTCTCAGATGGTGATAATGATGGTAAGGCTGGGGATAGTGGTGGTAGAGGTGGTAGGGATGGTGATGGTGAGGATGATGGTAATGGTGCAAAAGCAGCTGGTGATCTGATAGTAAGACGATGAACCCGCTTAGCAGCAGTGCGCTTCATGCTCGGTCCATCTGGATATAGTCGGTAAACCCGACCAATAGGTATGAACTCCCCTGGCTGAATAACAGGTACAACTCTGGGACCACGACGGATCACATGTGACAAAGGTGGGGTAGGTGCCACCTCGCCCTCCTCAAAGGGTTCGGTGTCATCCTCAGATAACATAGGTGATGACTGTGGAGTAGGCTCCACTGAGGATAGGATGATAGTGGGTGGTGATGAAGTAACTGACTCTAGCACAATGGTGGGTGGTGATAAAACCTCGTCTGTGTCAGAATCAGATGAAATGACAATGGGATGTGTGTCTGAAGACATCTCTGCGACAATCAACGTGAAATGAAAGTAAATAACTAACATAATGTATGTATGAAACCTCATGTAAAATGAATATGCACTTATGTTGAAATGATAAGATGCTATGATGGTGTAGTTATAGTCTAGGGTATTATGGACAACCTAGTTCACTATAACCTTTGATCTGGTACCAATCTGTCACACCCCCAAATTTGGTGACTTGCAGCGGAATGGAACACTTGAGGGCGTGACTGACCATAGCACCACAGTTACAGTTATATTGAACGACCTAAAGTGTCGTTTTGAAAATACATCGTTTGATTAATTAAAAGCATTCAGAGTTACAAAAGTTAGGTCCCAAAAGATGTTTCACGTTGCGGAAATAAGTTTATACAAATCAAACGATAATAAGTGCATAAAAGATAAGTGAGACGCGTCGTCACCGCGACTCCAAAATAGGTCCATATGCAGGCCATGATGCGCATACCTTAATTACCTAAAAATACATTTCTAAAATGGTCAACAATAATGTTGGTGAGATCATAGGTTTATGTAAATGAACAGTTCCTACGGTAACCAAAAGTATGAGGTGTATGACATAAATGCCACAAAAATAATACATTAGCTCTTAAGCTCATTACCCCGAAGCTAGACTGAATGAAATGCCCCAAACCCGAGTGCTTTGCCAGACACTCTAACATGATTAAAATGAAATGCGTTCGTATGACCAGTTGGAGCTACCAACCCGAACGGAGGCGTCACCCTCAATAGATCTATTCACTCACTCACGCTTACTTCCATAATTAACGGTTCATGATAATAAAGGGGACTTTAATCTGGGCAATGATGTAACTTTAGCAATGTAACTGGATTTTGATACTTTGGTCTGTATGTAAAAATGGTGCAATGTATTCTCCCTTGAGAGTTTAGAAATCAAGTAATCAATTGAATTTGGGGCTATGAAAACTCACCTGATGCGATAGCACAATGACAATATGGATATGATGAAATGTGGCTCGGTCTCTAACTGCAAACTATTATGAATGATGTATCTAATGTAAGCAATGAATTTACGCAACACATGCAAATACGTATGTTATCGATACCACTCGAGACTTTTGGAAATAATGTTTATCGTCGAAAAATATATTTTCGACAGCTTGATAAGTTAATAAACATTTTTCGTGTAAATGTGTTGCGACGATAACCCACGATCGTCGTTTGATAATTTATCGGTGAATATAGTGTTTCCGTCGTAAAAATAATCATTTTTCATAACTTGAAAATATGTGACCAAATGGCCTCGCAAAACTAGCCATAAAAGTGTGCTCATTAAGGGTTAGTGAATAGGCTCGGTATCTTTGAAAACTTTGTAACGATGTCTTGAAGAACTGTCATTTAACTTTTGATCATACGGGTCTCGATTGATAAGAAATACGGCTCTCAAGATAGTGTATTGCAAAAAATGTTTTTAACTTAGTAATATTTTCCTTATTAGAAAGCTGAAAATATATATTGAAGTTGTCGGGTTTCAAACGCGTATATCTTTGTCGTTATGAGCTCGTTTTCTACGTTCTTTATATCCACGACTTCGTATTAACATGAAATAACATAATTTCAGTAGGTCGGGTCTTCTAGATCACGTCTAACGCCTCGTTTTGTCCGTTGAATCTCGGCAAACAGCACGCAAATTTTCAGAAATTAGTTTTTCGTCGCCAAACTTAGAAAAATCATAACTTTCTCGTCGTAAGTCGGTTTTTACTCATTCAAGCGGCCACGGTTTCGTTTTTGAAATTATTTTCTAAATATGAAGACCATAATAGTTCAATATTTTCTGAGATTTCCAGATTTCACGATTTTGGACAGATCCTTTTCTATTGTTTGAAATAATCACTTTTATGGTTCAAGGCTTGTTCAAAACACAATCAATCAACACCACAACTAATCTAATCCTACCATACACCTTATTAGGGTGTCATGGGGTCCTAAACATCTACAAAAATGGTGGGTTTCATGAGGATACAACTAAAAATCCATAGATCTATATTTATAGTGAAAATGGGTATCAAGTGGTATGATCAACATGTATATACTTGCATGATTAGTGACTAGAACAACAAAATATATCAAATGGAAGTATGAAAAGATTGAAAAGTTTACTTGTAACTTACTTGATGATTTGATGATTTTTGGAAGTAAATGTGTAAGTAACCTAGGGATTTTTATTTCAAAATCCTAACTAGGAGCATAAATGAGACTAGATTATCACTTGTTCTTGAAAAAAAGATGAATTCTCCTTGTGGTCTTGGTGTGGCCGATCCAAATGAGGAAGAAAAGAGATGGGAGAGTTTTGAAGTTTAGCTAGTTATTAGTGGAAGTGTATGTGTTCTTGAAATTAAATCAAAGACAAGTATTCTTGTGCGTTAATGTTAGTCTTACTAATCAAGTGAAGTGGAAGAATTAGGAGTACTAGAAGGGGGGGGGGGGGGGCACATGGAAGGAAATCGAAGAGAATATGAGGCTAATTAAAGAACTTGTCTCCCCATTTTATAAGTATTAGTTGTTTTGAGTATACATTAGGTGTTATCGTGTACCGAGTTAACTAGAAATAAATCTTGACGAGTTAGAATAAAATACGACGAAGTTGTAAAAATTGTAAAATCATATTCCTTGCAAGAATCGGGTGTTAGAATAATTATCAGGTTGAAATTTCGCAAACCGACGGTGTTATAAGCTTTTAACGAGAAATATAGCAAACGATTTAAAAACACCGGGTAAATAAATAATGAAATTTCTATATCATTATAATGAGTTTGAAAATGTATTATGATCATTGTCGGGAGTGTCGGGTATAATGTTAGCAGTAATGACTGAGTGGTAACGTTTAGTAAATAATTAAACATACGTTAATAAAAATCACACAAACCCGTGCATGACCTAATATGATGATGATGTTACTGATGATATGTAGACTACTCTAGTCTATATGAAGTGTCATTACTGATGATGCATGAATACGCAGCTAAACCATAATGGTTACGTACATTTGAATACCCGTAAACCTAGTTTACGTAATGATGAATGATAACCATGAATAGTGATTTCCCTCCGGGAATGAATAGTGTTTCAAAAATAGTAAATTTATTGAAAACTTCTCAAAGTCTCAAACTGACTTCAAAAACGATGAATAGTGATTGGTGAATAGTAAATGATGAATAGTGATTGATGAATAGTAACTTGTCAAGGTTTAGAAAATAACCTGAAATTACAGGTTGTCACACATAAATCATTCAAGTAAATCACTCCTATACATATCTAACCAGTACCCCTGGTCTATGTATATATTAGTACGCTCGCCATGACCAGTACGCTTGGTAATGTGACCGTTTAGCTCATTCAATCTACCTGGTACGCCCGTCACTGTGCAGTACGCCTGATCTATGAACATGTCAAGTATAAAGTATTCAAGTAAACCACTCTTATACATATCTGACCAGTACCCCTGGTCTATGTATATATCATGTATTCAAATAGGGCATCCACGTAAACAGTCATATACATATCTGACCAGTACCCCTGGTCTATGTATATATCATGTATTCAAATAGGGCGTTCAAACACCAATCACATTTCAAGTAAAACAATCAAGTCTAGATTTCATGTACCAAATAAATAGTCATTTAGTTTGAAACAAGCATGTATTCTCCCCCAAAACAGTTATAAAACAAGTAAAAGTAGGGGCCATGAGCTCACCTGTGATGGTCTGAACAGTGAATGCTGTGAAATTAGAGAGTACACGGCACCAACACGTAACCTAGATTAAATAACCATGTCTTAGTTTCAAGTATTAAATTCAAGTCTCTTCAGATTTTAATTTCAATGTTTTAGTGTACCTATGTTGTTGTTACTTGTGTGGCGGCAAGTGTGGTTACTAAGGTTTCTCCTAAGGGATGGTGAGGTGTAACTCTACCAACAGCCTAAAGTTACGGTCCTTAAGGGGTTGGGAAATGTCTAGCTATCTAGGGTATGAACGAATTAAATCTAATTGTGATATATATTTATTTATTGTTCGTTAGGTCCGCCTATGTTGGTTTTAAAAGAATGACTTAATATATGTGACATTTTTCACCTAATATATACTGTTAACTTGAGTAATCTAACTAGTTCCTTATTATAATCCGTTTACACAACATTAGTTTAAAGTTCTATGTTTCGACAAATCTATTCAAGTTAAATGATATATTTTTTTAGTGACGTTCACTTTTACTTTATTTGGTTATCAACATAACGAATATAAGCGCTAATGTATTTTTATATACCTCGACATGTGTTATTGTTTACAACTACCGTGAAATTTATTTTGACATAATATACCTTTACTACACTAGTTTATGCTAGTCTATATATCTATCACTATTTTTCCAAAGTGGATGAAAAATTAATTGTATTACAATGTATGTTTATTTAGTCTAGTTGTTTTATTTGTTTTCGTCGTGTTTAACATTTCAGCTATTCAATCTTTTAAGTACATATATGTTGATGTAAATAAGATTACACTTTTGTTCTCGGCTATAAATGCTTTTACGTAACTATTTGTTGAAATATTTTTGCCAAGTGTTTAAACTTTTGACTATACAAGTTTATACAAGTTAATTTAAATTTCATTCCTTTCTCTTGTCTTTCGTCTATTATTTTTCTAAAGTTAGTGTTTGTAACGACTATTTTTCATTTGTTCGCGAAATCTCTCGTATAACTGTTATTCAAATGGATATTTATTACTAATGGGCTGCGGCCCATGGGGTCCGGAGAGGGGGGAAACTAAGTTGCTATTGTGTTGTATTTAATACTAAATCTGGTGGGCTAAATCTCCTACTATGCACTCAAGTTTGGTGGGCCTAATGGGTTATACTCAGGCCCATAATGTGGCTGAGTTAAGGACTGTCGAGTGGCCTATTAACCTTTGTCCTATTTGGGCCTGGTAAATGAGCTCTTTGGCCTGGTATTTCATAGCAATGCAACACAGAACACCCTAAGCATAACAGCTTGGTGTGCATCTCTTGGCATCCATTATCTTGACCAAGTGTAACACCCCAACCCGACAAGGGTAAAGATATCACAAAAATGGTTTCATATCAGATCAAACAAAGCATACATTTACAGTAATACAAGAATCTCAAAGGTTACAAATGAAATACTGGAATTACAAGGTTACAAATGGGATTTTCAAAAACTACTAAGTTTGAATATAATGACTTCTAATCATTGCTAATCCATAAGCTATCAAAGTCTTCTAAATCCGAGGTACTCTCCACTCATACCCAGCTTCCTACTAAAACCTGCCGCAGGAAAAGAAATGCGGCTGAGCTACGAGAGCTCAGTGAACAGATATATAGAGGACAGAAACAATAACAGATAGCAATACAGAAACAAATCAGAAATACAGATTATACAGATACAGAATCAAAGTGAAATAATAGGAAAGGAATAAGGGTAAAAGAAAAGACATGAGAAAGGGATAATGAACAAACCAGGTTTAGGGAAATACAGAAATCCATCACGAGCCCAGAGATAACAGATAATATCATAACAGAGTAATCATATAATAATCCAGAGGGGATGCCTCTCAAGTAACAGATAATATGAGGGGTGACCTCATGTATCAATGGAGTGATCAGCTCCCAGAGGTTGTGAAAGACGTGTATCGCACACACCATCAGTCACCTGAGATAATAATAACAATCATATAATGTAAATCAGATAATCCACTAAACAGATAACAGATAACAGAGTCAGATCTAGGATGCATCCATGCGCCCCCGGTGGCCAGAAACTCCTCAACACACCAGATAAAATAAAGTTAGGGACGGGACAGGTCATCACTCTCCTGCCCTAGAGTCATGTCATCGGTGCATCAATGACATGGACATGAAACCCTCATGCCTAGTGAGTGGCTCGGATATCAAACTATAGGTCAGAGGTCAGAGGTCATATGTACCACCAAAATCAGAAGGTCATATCATAAGGGTACATGGCAAAAAGGTTCATGTCAAAGTCCAGAAATATCAAGGTTCAATTCAGAGTTTAAGCAAAGATTCAGAATAGAGAATCATATCAGAAGGTTCATGTCAAATATTTCAGAATTAAATATCAGAGGTTCAAAATCAATTTGGTTCATATCAGAGTTTATCAGATCAAGGTTCATAGCAATAATCCAGTCAAGGTTCAGATCAGAAGTTCATTTCAGAAATTTCTATCAAAAGTCCATTTTAAGAAATCCTTTAATAATTGTTTTCATAAAAATGATCATTCGAAACGGTTTTTCATAAAGATAGTCTTTGAAATAGTTTTCGTAAAAGTTAGTAGAATTTCATGTAAAAGCATAAACGTCATTTTTAACAAATAACTCTTCTTAAAACATTTACAGGTCATAATTTAAAAGGTTTTCACAACATAGGTTCATATCAGCGGTCATAACAAGGGAAAATCAATAGAAAAGGTTCAAGGCAAAATCAAATCGGAAGTTAAACAGATCAAAATATGGAAGGGGTCATATCAGAGTTCACAGAACAGGGGAAACATAGCAATGGCTTAGGGAAACAAGACAGAAAAGAAAGAGAGTTCTTGAGAAACCGAAACCTGTGAGAAGGTCAGAATATCTGTACCTTAACAGTCACGATGCTTAGTACGAAATCTGAGCTTAATTATTTGGTAAGCGATCTACAATAATTAACGGAATATATGTTAATAACGGTTACATGAATCATTATTTAGGTTGCGTTTGTTTTTGTTTTTTCCCCTCTGAACAACGTCTGACTGACCAAAATGTCTGAATCGGTCAGACATTTTGTCATTCAGACCGTTTGTTTTTTTTATTTCGTTCAGATGCAGTTAGATCTTAATGGTCAAGACTTGAGAGGGGTGTCTTAACGCGTCTGAATGCCTTTTGTTGACACAAAATAACCAAAAAAAAAAAAAAAAAAAAAAAATTCCCGTTCAAACATGAGTTTTTTTTTTCCGTTCAGATGCGTTCAGATTCAGACATTTACGCATCAGATTCAGATTCAGACGTGCGGTTCAGATTCAGATTCAGACCCTCTTAATAAACAAACACCACCTTAGACTCACTTTGCTTATTCATTATACTAGCTGATAATAGATTTCTTGTCATTTCTTTATTCTCATTAATGAATGACAACCCTAATTACTTGTTTTATTTCAAGCGTGAAACCAAGGGTATACTCACTCCATTATTATTAGTTCAAGGTCTAGACAATCTCACGTTAAGCCGGAAATTAAGTTTACAACACTTTTATATCTTCACTTTAGTTTTAAATATATATATTAGCCATATATTGATCACACCGATCCTTAGTTTATAGAACAATATTTCTAGATTTCTTACTGGTTGACAATACATCTCATGCATGATCTAACAAAATCAAAGACATAGTTTTGCGACAGATTTGAAAGTTCTAAACAGAATCGAGTCGACATTTATATAATATAGATTCATGATTTTATGTTTCGTCTATATATATGTGTTCATTTACAGATTTTAACGACACATTGACATTCATATTAACATGTTTTCGTTTCTAACGTTGTGTACCATAAGTGTGTGTCGAATGGAGGAAAATAAGGTGGTAGAGATACCTTGGACGAATTTCAAAACGGATTAAAGACACAAAGATCAATGAACCGAGACCTTTTTGAACCAGAACCGAAACCCTTTTCAACTCAGACCACTCACGATCAAACATGTCTTCGACACCCTTCGAACTAAACAACGAACAAAACCCTTCCAAGCATTTGGTCGTTTCTTCTGTTCATCAAGGCTATGGATTGGTTGGTGTCTTTTGTTGTTTATGCTGTGTTTTGTACGTATGAAACAAGGGTTGGGTGATGTGTTTGTTCTAATTGTTCGCATGAAACAGGTGGGAAGTACATGTGTGAGTTTATTCACAATGAATATGGGACAAGTTGTGGAGAAGTGGAAATCGCCTATATAAACGTAACTAAGGAAAGTTGTTTAAGAATTTATTTGATTTGATTGGGTTGAATATTGTGAAATAATTGGTGATTGGTTGGACAATAACAGTTAACATTGTTAAGCAAATGGCAAGCTCTTATTTCTTTAGTTTTTGTTTTTATTTAAGCGTCCAAATGGAAGGATAGTAGGACTTAATAAGAAAAGATTTGAGAGATATCAAAATGATTTGGGTTGTATGTTTTGAGAAAAATAAGGGTTTGATTGACTGAGATTCCTGGTGATATAATTGGACTATTATTTTGGTGACAACGGGATGATTAAGTGGGGCATTAAACATGGCTATGTAGGCAAGGTAGTACACATATGGGGTCTCCACCAAGAAAATATGGAGCAACTTAAGGAAATTGTATCTTCACCAGTAAAAGGAAAAGGAACCCGTGTGGACCATAAATAAGGAATGTGGATCACAAAAAAAAAATGATATGCTCTTGATGACGTACCCTCCGAACGGGTCGAAGGACTCCCCTTCGAGCCTGTAGAAAGCCCTCCCTTCGGAGGCCCAGGTTAACCTTCTAATACGTTTCATTGGCGTAAAACCATTCGCCTGCGAATGGTTACCATGTGGGAATCCGCCAATCGAAGCCCTAAGCCCTTCGGGGTATTCCTGACGAAGGGACTAACACGAAGGATCATCCAGACCTGGTCAAACCCACGTCTCCTCTATCCTTTGGCTTCCCGCCAAAACAGAGATCGTGGGTTACAAAGCCCTAGCGGTTACCACTTTCCATGGGACGCCCCCATGATCTCCGAACTATGTGCAACCGCCCACTATGTCCTATTTCTCACCTATAAATAGCATAGTCGGGCCAAGAACAATGTAAGTAATTTCGAGTTAATCCCCAAGTTAACTTCACTCTCTAAATTTACGACCTACATTACCATTACACATACTTACTCGCACGCCGGAGGTGGTTCGCAGGGTCCAACCCCTGCGCAATCACTTAACGTAGTCTCTTTGTATTTCTTATTCTCAGGTTAAGAACAAGCTTGGCGCAATCTCAACACCCCATTATTCCTTTGATCACCATCGAAGGCTTGGTTGACGAATATTTGTTCAATCAGTGGCGCCATCCGTGGGACCGCTACAATTGGTCTCGTTAATTCCGAGCTTTTAACCTACCAACCAATTTCACTATTATTCCGGCATGGACCAAGGAAGAGAAGATACTCCCCCACCGGGTTTCTCTACCTTAACACCAATACCAACCGACGACCCTAACAACCTTCCCCTAATAACCGCCTCCACCTTCACAACACGTTCTCATCCAGAAATCACAACCAACAATCATGCTTCGACATCAGCCAACCCAGAACCTGTCATTAGCCCAGCCTTTGTCGAAGCCAACCACGAAGTGTTGGAAACCCTTTTAAGGGCTCGTAACAGACAAGTCAGGAATGCAGAGGTTCGAAGGGAATTGGAATACTCGAGTGATGAGTATGATGAAGAAATGGAGATGGAACCTAGGCCTCCGACCCAAGGGCCAACCCTATCGGCCTTAAGAATTGGGTCTCCAATTTGTCGAAGGCTAAGCAAAAGGTCTGTTGGTTTCGAAGGAGTCCCCGAGAGGGCTTCGACAAGAAGAGAAGGGGCGGTTGCCGAAGGCTCTAACGGTAGGAGTCAGCTTAGGGAAGAAAGGGGGGGTGACTTTGCCTCCATTGCTAGCCGCTCATCTTGGAAGAACTGAAGCCGGGGTTCCGTTGCAGCCTTCTCACGCATCAGGCGTAGAAGGCAATCCGTCTACAATCAATATGGGAGTAAATCTTCCTCCCAATGGTATGTACCCCTCGTTCCAAACTCAGTCTTATCCTCAAAATTTATATCCTCCAGTAAATGGACAGCCTAATAACCCAAGCTTCCCTCAAAATTATGGGAGCATGCCCTTCGGCCATCCTATGGCGTACCCTCCATACGCCATGGGAAACGGTTACCCGTTTGCCATGAACACACCTTATCAGTCCTACCCAGGCCAGACTCCTATGGGAATGCCCCCAAACAGCAATCCATACAATACAGTCCCCATGTACGCACCACCTTATAATTGTCTATATTCAGACCCTATGGGTTCAGCTACACCCTTCGTTAGATGGATAGAAGATTACCCATTGCCTGATGGGTTGAAAATGCCTTCACATGTCGGGACTTATGATGGGAAGGGGGATCCGGACAATTTCTTACACTTGTTCGAAGGGGCTATCAAAATGAAAAAGTGGGTTATGCCGGTGGCCTGTCACATGTTTACATACACCCTTCGGGATTCTGCTCGTATTTGGTGGAATGGACAAAAGCCCGGTAGCATCGTCAACCTTGATGATCTCAAAGCTAAGTTCTGGTCCCATTTCAGTCAGCAAAAGAAATTCACAAGGACCCATTTAACGGTGCACAACATCAAGCAAAAAGATAACGAAAGCACCAGGGCCTTCGTTACTAGGTACACCGATGAGACTTTGCAAATTTTGGGTCTTCATGAAGATCAACGTATTTCTGGTTTCGTACATGGCCTTCGGAATCGGAGTTTGGTGGAATTCTTGTCCACTGACCTTCCGACAACTTACAAGGGGCTGACCGAGAAGACGTATACTTGGATCGAAGCCAAAGAGGTATCCACTAATGGGGCTCCAATAGATAAAGATAGCAACAACAAGTTTTCGAAGCACTCCACGTGGGAGGGGTCCAAGAACAAGAACAAGAACAGAGATAGGTTCTCTCCGTACAACAAAGGCCCCAACCATGGTTTGTTAAGCAATCTAACGAAGTCTCCAAAGGAAATACTTGCTACGGAGAGGGCGGCCAAAGCCTTCGAAGCGCCTCCATGTATGACAAGTAAGGGTAAAAACAGGGATACCAGCAAGTACTGCCACTTCCACGAAGACAATGGCCATGATACGAACAGTTGCAGGGAACTAAAGAAACAAATTGAAGAGGCCGTAAGATCTGGGCAGTTAGCACACCTGGTAAAAGGAATCAAGAAAGGCAAAGAAAAGATGACTGACACTCAAATGGCCAAGGATACTAACCCTACCGAAGCTCCCATACTAATGATACATCGAGACGAAACCACTTTGAAAAGGAAGGTACCGGAGTCGGAAGCAAACAAGATAAGGGAGATAACGTTTTCCCCTATCTCAGGCAGGATCCCTTCGAACGATCCGGTGGTTATCAAAGTCCTAATCTTTAGCCAAGAAATAAGGGGAGCTTACATGGACTGCGGAAGCCCTTGCGAAGTCATATATGAACATTGCTTTCGAAAGCTCTCGTCTGCGGTCAGGTCTCAAAGGGTCGACTCGAAGATGCCTTTAGTAGGGTTCTCTGGTGAACGCTCGTGGCCTCTAGGGGAAGTTCCGCTGGAAATAACAATCGGAGAAGGCAAGATTGCAAGGACAGAAACCCTCATGTTTACTATCGTAAGGTCCAACTCTCCTTACAACTTGTTGATAGGGAGAACCGCCATGCAAAAGATGGGTATAGTAGTCTCCACTATACATGCAGCGGTAAAGTTTCACACACCCAAGGGAATAGGGACGGTATTCTCTGAGCACAGTTCGAAGGATAGAAAGAAAAAGAGGGAAGGTTCTAAAAAGCCTCCGAATGATGTTATTGGAAGTGCGGATGAGGAGGAAGATATCGTCACAAAAAAGCGTCAGGCAAAACGAAGAACGGTAGGCGAAAGGCGATCATCAAATAGTTCCACAGCAGACTTGAAGAAGCCACACAAAGACGAAGGGAAAGTCTTCGAAGGTATATGTTCTAGGAGCACCAGAACTCCTCCGACACCGAGGACTGATGACAAGCTCTTCAACAAGGAATATCGACTCAAGGGGTTCAAACCCACTAAGTCAACAAAGCAAGGAGTCAAAACCAACCCTTCAAAGTTCAAAGCAGCTATTGGCCTACCGGCTCCAAGATCATTGAAGAAACGTGATAGTCCAAGCTCCATCAAGAGTCAGACTTTCGCAGAAGTCCTCAACGAAACACCTCCCGGACACAGCCAAAATGGAGAAACTCCCCCAACAGCAACGGAGGAATGGAAATTATTCGCTGACGGAGCCTCAAGCTCCGATGGTTTTGGAATAGGTTTAATCCTAATAAATCCGGAGGGAAAGGAGTACAGTTATGCGCTACGTTTTGAATTCAAGGCCACGAAAGATGAAGCAGAGTACGAAGCCTTGCTGGCTGGCCTTCGACTCGCAAAGGGCATCGAGGTTCATGACCTCTCCATCTTCGTAGGCTCGCTTTTAGTCGCTGGTCAAATCAAGGGTTCTTACAGAGCAAGGCAGCCAATAATCAAGGAGTACTTGAACGAGGTTAAAAAGCTCCTTCAGGGTTTCGAACGATACAAAGTGACAAATGTCCACATAAGCCAAAACAAAAAGGCGGAGGCCCTAATCAAATTAGCATCGACTGCTTTTGCTCATCTGCCCAGTGAGGTTTTAGTAGAAGAATTGGCCACCAGGTCAATTGCAAGAAGTGAAACATTTGATGAAGGCTCCAGCTAGATAGAACCAATAAAAATGTACTTGATAAGCGGCGTTTTGCCCGATAATTCAAAGTCGGCACGAAGAATCAAAGTCAAAAGTCCACAGTACAGGCTCATAGGCAATAATCTCTACAAAAGGCGTCTTTCATCTCCTTGGCTCCGTTGTGTCGAATTAAAACAGGCTTCGAACATTCTCTACAATGCTCATGAAGAATTTTGTGGAAGACACACAAGCCCTAGAGCCATCGCCGCGAAGGTAACAAAATGAGGTTATTACTGGCCAACCGTACTAGAAGACGCAAGGGATGCAATCAGAACATGCACGGTATGTCAGACACACTCCAAAGCCCGGAAACCATTAGAGTATGATGCGACATATAGCATGACTGTAAGACCCTTCGATCAATGGGGAGTCAGCATAATCGGACCCTTACCATTAGCTCCCGGAGGGGTACAATTCTTGGTCATAGCCATCGATCATTTCACCAAGTGGGTCGAGGCCAAGCCGTTGGCATCAACAAAAGGAAAAGATGTGGAAGAGTTCATGTGGGAACACATAGTTTTCAGATTTGGAATTCCACAAGTTATCACCTCTTACGAAGGGCCACACTTTGCCGAAGGAGTGTTCCCTTCTTTCTGTAAAAGCCTGAATGTGAAGCAAAGATTCGTTTGTGTTGACAAGGATATTGTCACCGAAATTGAGACGAAGCTAGGGCAATATCAGCATAAATGGGCAGACAAACTTCCCAAAGCCTTGAAGGCATATAGGAAGTTGTCCTTCGAGTAAAAGCAAACGAAGCCAAATGAAAGAGCCCAGCGTCAAAGAAGAATTAATGTGACAAAAAGACGCGGAAGCTCGAAGGGCGGAAACAAAAGATGTCGTGAACAAGTTTGGACATGATACAAACTCTCGTAAGTCTTACATATAAGAACTTACCTTTCTTTAAAAGCATTTAGTTGTTTTCAATTTCATGTAACGTAGTCTTCTCACATGGGAAAAAAGCATTAATGGTAGGTGTCTAGTGTTCATTTTTTCAAATGATGTAATCCTCCCTACCCACTTAATGATATAACATGTTTCCCTCAAAATCTCTTGTTTCGTTTTATACAACATAGATTTATCCAGCCAAGTACTTTACAAGTTTCAATGTCGAAGGATGAAGCAAGACACATGTCTTGTATAACATTAACATCCATTACAATTCACATTAGCTTTCCTATGAAGTCTTAGGGTATTTAAAGCCCTCTGTAACTTAAGGATAAAGACGGAGTGGGTCGCGACCCTCTGTCGCAGTCAAATTATACGATTGCATAAAATCTTGGTCCAAAATACACACAATAAGGTTATAACCTTAGGTTGTATGTTTACGTTCTAATAATGAGCGTAAGAGAAGATAAGCATGGCATTAAAAAAGGAGAATATTCCTCCAAATTAAGAGTCATAAAGACTACGCACAGGCGCAGCCATCATCAAAAGAGATAATTGTTCAAAGTTATGGGACGAAGCCCAGACAAACTATTCAAACAGGCACTAGCCTGATAAAAGCATGATAAATTGTCTTAAAGAAAGGCATCAGCCTTTAAACATAAACAAATTGTTTCAAAGGGTACACGCCACCCTTACAGACTAAATTACTGCCAACATGGCAGCCTTCATTTGTTGATAGAAGAGTTTGGGTCTTCTTGATGAGTCGCAGATTTGGGTTTCTCAGACAAGGTTCTTTTAGTTGGAGACGGAGGCTGTATACTCGGTTTTTTAGAAAGGAGATCTTCGATGGAGGCTGAAGGATCTTTGGTTGCTTCGGCAAGAAAGGGGTAAACTGCAGTGGTGAATGCATTACCAGCTTCATCATACTCCTGAACGGAATTTGGACGATAGTATGGCACATCTGAAAGCACAACGGGTTTCTTAGTTTCGGCAATCTCCTCCAAAGTTGTGCATTTGCCATGAAATATGGCTGCATTCACCAGTTTACCCACAACCACTCCCACCTCATCGCTATGATATAATTCCATAGCAATGTAGGGAACAACCTTCGATACAACCTCAGCCCTATCTTTTCTCAACCTTTGGCATTCAAGCTTCAACCTATCAACCTCCTGACAACGTTTAGCATCCTGCTCCACTAGTCTGGCTCTCTCAGCCTCCAACCCAGTACACTTAGACTCTAGGGCACTCACCTGGTTCTCATAGCCTACAACCTTAGCCTCCTCCAGAATTAACCTACCACATTCAGCCTGTGACTCCTTAAGCTGTTTTTCAAGACCATCAATCCTGTTTCGAAGAGCCTCATACCTTGGATGTTTCTCAAAGTTCTCCATGGCTTCATCACATCTCTTCTCCAAATCAGCATAATTTTTCTCCCTCTCCTTTTCTCTGGCAACAACAGCAGCAACCTCCACTTTCGCCTCCTGGACTCTATTAAGCAATCCCCTGGTGCGAAAGCTCAGATGACTGTCCAGCATTGCTTGTCGGATATAACTTTTGTCGTTGAGATCGCAAAGTTCCTCAATGGACATTTCATTCATTTTACTCCTCCATGAGGCAGGAGTGACATTCTCAACAAGCAAGCGGAAGGAGAGAGCGTTGGGCAATTCCTTCGTATCTGGCAAACCTAAAAAAAAATAAAAATAAATAAAGAAGACGAAAACAATATAAGCCAAATACGCAATATTACGGAAAGGAAGGAAGACTGGAAGAATTTTCACTTACCAGATATGTCATCTTCATCAGCCATTCCTTCCGGAGCGTACATAATGGTCTTCCCACGAGACTTCTCTATTTTTTGCTTGGTGGTTCTGGAAGTAGGAGTAGGGATGTTCAATTTCCTCTTGGGGGCAGCCTTTGTAGCCTTCGCACTGGTACCTTTTCTAGTCCGAACTCTGTCAGCGATGCCGGAGGACCCCACAATTCTGAATTGATCACCTCCGGAAGGGGTATCATCAGAATCACCGACATCCTCCACTACTTGGGGGGCTTTCTCAGTACCAACTGTTTTGATTGGGGGGAGCACAGCAAGAGGCTTGGGTGGAGAGACATCAACATCATTATTATTGACAGAAATGGAAGGAGATCCCACTCCGTAACTCGTATTTTGAGGGTCCCTGGGCGTAAAGCTAACTTCCTTGGCACCTCCAGCCACAACAAAATTACGAAAAGCCATTTCTGCACAGACAAAGGAAAAGAGATGAATATCAGCAGGTAAGTTATTTATTTATGAAATAAGAAATTATACATACTTTTTCCTTCACAAATAATTTCAGGAAGCAATGGAGACTCTTCCCAACTTTTAGCAATGCCAGCCATGAATAAGATGGGCTCAGGAAATGTTTGTACATCCACTGGATGACGTGCAAGACGTTGGTACATAAGGTCACTCCTCACCTCATAAGGTAATGGCTCATTGTATCGTTTTTCATCAAACCTATTCCCTTTGGCCAACAGCTCAGGATACTCGGAGGGTATGATGGTACTCTCAATATAAAAAAATTGACCTTTCCCATTTCGAATATTCGAAAAAGGTTTAGTCAATAGGTGTGGGACATCATACTCACTCCTTTTTGCAATAGTTACCCAATCTCCACCAGGGTAGAGATTGACAAAGCCTCTAAGCACAGTCAATGAAGGCTCAAAACCATACGCTTTGCACATTACAATATAAGTTGTCAACTTAGCTAAACCGAATGGATTAAACCTTGAAATGTGCACCTTGTAATATTGCAAAAACTCCAAAATAAGAGGGTGGATGGGAATCCTAAAGTTTGATTGCGTAAACGCATGCACATACAAACCTACAAACCCTTTTGGAGCATCAAAAATACTTTGCTTTTTACTGGGAAGCATGATTTTATGTTCCGAGGGTATGGGGTAATCATTCAGAAAATCAGACAATGCTTGTTTCGACAAGGTGCAAGTTTGTTCTTTAATTATTCGTTTTGCAGCCATGCTCATAAATAAGGAGAACAAATAAAAATGGCAGAATTTTACCTTTTGACTCCAACGGAAGCACAAGATTGCAGAGCAATGTGTATTTTGGGCGGAGGTAAAATGAGCTAGGGTTTAATTATTGTGGGTTTATGTACACAGACGGATTTTTAATCCCAATCGCACACGTGGTCACCTAACTTTGAAGATTTTACGGATCTCAAACAAGCAATTAAATTGTGAAAAGATGTTTCGCTAATACCGATTTAATCGATGTTTGATAAGCAAGTGGAAGGATAACAATTAACCCGCATTTAATGCGCGGTTAGTTTAGCATTTATTTTCTTTTTTGCATGGTTAATGGTACACAAGGATTAAAGGCATATTTGATTTTTCGAGTCGAATGCAATTTATACTCGTGCGTATATATCACTTTCGACTGGGGGGCTTGATGACGTACCCTCCGAACGGGTCGAAGGACTCCCCTTCGAGCCTGTAGAAAGCCCTCCCTTCGGAGGCCCAGGTTAACCTTCTAATACGTTTCATTGGCGTAAAACCATTCGCCTGCGAATGGTTACCATGTGGGAATCCGCCAATCGAAGCCCTAAGCCCTTCGGGGTATTCCTGACGAAGGGACTAACACGAAGGATCATCCAGACCTGGTCAAACCCACGTCTCCTCTATCCTTTGGCTTCCCGCCAAAACAGAGATCGTGGGCTACAAAGCCCTAGCGGTTACCACTTTCCATGGGACGCCCCCATGATCTCCGAACTATGTGCAACCGCCCACTATGTCCTATTTCTCACCTATAAATAGCATAGTCGGGCCAAGAACAATGTAAGTAATTTCGAGTTAATCCCCAAGTTAACTTCACTCTCTAAATTTACGACCTACATTACCATTACACATACTTACTCGCACGCCGGAGGTGGTTCGCAGGGTCCAACCCCTGCGCAATCACTTAACGTAGTCTCTTTGTATTTCTTATTCTCAGGTTAAGAACAAGCTTGGCGCAATCTCAACACCCCATTATTCCTTTGATCACCATCGAAGGCTTGATTGACGAATATTTGTTCAATCAGCTCTTATCCTTAAAACGTGTGAAATAAAACGAGAATAGGAAAGTGGTGTTTAATGGTAATTAGCACTTTCCACTTTAGCATATTCTCATACTTATCTTTGATAATTATGTAGTGTACAAATTTTAATTATTTATAGCCTATAAAGGACTTCTAAACGTGCCATATTTTATTTATGGAGTTCTTGTATCATTTCATATTTTATCTTAGGTTATAAGTTCATATCGTATGGTCTCGAGCCATAACACGTTATATAACTCAAATTTTAATTTATAGCGTATTTTATAAGTTCTTAAAATTTCGAAATTAGAGGGTATTTTGGTCATTGTACATTCTATCTGAATTTCAGGTATTACACCAAGAATGGCCTTTGACTTGGCTTCTTACGAATCAACTCATTGGCTAAGTTCGAGTACTACTCGACCTTGTGCCTTGAGCAACTAGGCAGTAACAATGTTTGGTGTCCTTGACTTTCCTATGGGTCGACAAGAGGAGGAACTCTCCTCACATGAACCTAGTTACTTGACTCTATTAACCGAATTCCTATGCCACTCTAATGACAACAACAAATAACAACCTTCCACGATAATCACTACCTCTGGCAAAATCTTGTTCAACCCAACTAAATATCACATTACTTAATTTGATTTCCTCAAAACCCATTGATGTCTTCTGGGAAATTTATTCGCCAGAACAACAAGAATCCATATTAAACCTTTTTCATTTATTCGACCTATACTAGTCCAGAAACCATTTTTAACCAAGATCAATCCCATTGCAAGGTTCTTCATTACACTTACACTTCTGGTCATAACCACAATGACTAACAGGTTCATCATTCCATTAGTCAAGTTCTAGGGATTTCCATTTTCTTATGCCCCACATTTAACAACAACAACGCTTAGTAATTTCCTAACAATCTTATTCGAACAACTACTCATCATTTTCACTTAAATCATCTCAAACTCTATTGTTGTTTTCTGGGTAATATATTCGACATAATACTTCCAAAATCAATACTAAATTATCATTTGGCCTAAACTAACATTCAATACTTAAGATTTTTCCTCAAAATCATTGGTGTGCCTAGGTACTATTTCGACAGAAACAGAATAAGATCATCACCAGTTTTTCTTATTTGATCTAAATCATCATTACGTACGATTCTAGAAATTAAATAACAGAAACTAAATGGATTAATGTTAACCTTACAATGATTTCCTTAGTGGATGAACACTGGATGACCTTTAATCTGAGACCCAACTGCTCCAATATCACCAACCTGAACCTCCAAATCGAATCACAGTTCAACCCTTTTCTTGAGAACTTCTCAGATTTTTGGTGTTTTTTGATGATTGTGTGATTCGAATCCATCTTGGAGGCGCAGATTTCAAGAGTATACTGGAGAGTAACTCCAGATGGTCTTTCGGATTTTTGGGTGGATAACCTTACTCTTTTGGTGTGTTATCTCTATCCTATGGTTCTTTAACCTATGTTGGCTCGTGATCTATTGAAGGAGACAAGGTTTCTAGTCAATGGAAATTAATGGCGCCTGGGTTGGAGATGGTGATGGCTCGTTGCTTATGGGGAAGAGGGTGGAGGCGACAAAAGTGAAGATATGGTAGCAGGTTTATTGTTTTATGTGTTAGTGGAGTAGGTTTTTATTTTTAAGTAGTGAGTGGGTTACTAGTCAAAGTGTAATACTTTAATACCCGTGTTCCGTCAAACTGTCTCAAATTCGGATCCGTCCTAAAACCGTTTCTAATTTGAGGCTTTATATTTTTAGAGTCGTTATGTAATACTTGAATTTATTTATGAGTCCTTAATTATTCACTAACATTTTCTGAATCTCTGATTTGTTCCTGGTTTGCGTGTGGTGTCAATCCGTGTGAAACTAGGATAACCTCCTATTTTCAATACAATAACATGAGTAGATCATGAGATGTGATAATTTCACTGTTCCTTGGTGAGATTTCCGGGTGTCAATATGTGCAGGTCTGTTTTCCGTGTTAAACATATAATGGTCTAATCAGGTAATTCAGTCACAAATAATGAATTGTTATGAATTAAATATTAGGGCAAATTTACCATTTGTCACATCCTCCCCATCTTAGGAACGAAAACCGTCCTCGGTTTTCACTTAGAAATACCCGAAGGGGTTTGGGTTTTGAAGGTTCTAACGTTCTCTTGTTCTACTTTCCACACCTCTACATGGATTCAGGGCTCGATGAATGCCGGGTGAAACTCAATGGTTGGGATATGTATTGAAAGTTCTAGTGTGTGGATGTCTCTCACGATGAATATTCCCATCAAGGCATGATCCTCCCTGAACTAAACATAGGTGATCAGGCAATGCTTAGTTAAGGACTGATGATGCGATGCCGGGTTTAGTTACCATGACTTTTGGTTTCTATTGGTTTGGAATCACAACAAGTTATCATAGGTGTACAAATGAATGAACAAGTCTCAAAAGTGATGGAAATAGGAAAAGGGGCATCATAATATCTTGATCTCAAAAGTTAAGGAATTCATTACGGAGGGGTTCATACAAAACAACCTTTCAAAAGGTCTTTTACAAATACTAAGAGAATCTAGGCGTAGGTCTTTCTTTGTGGAGTTAAGCTAAATCGTAAGTTTAAGCCCAGTAACAGCTTGTTTTCAGCTTAATCTCACAACTCATTAAACAAGAACTGTCATGAGATTAAGCTAATCAACAAGTTGGAACTAACCTTAAACTACGTAACAACTTGAATCTAACATAACTTCACAACTCAAGAACTAGGAAACTCTCTTCTCAAGCATTGTTATCACCGGTGTCGTCGTTGAGGTCCTGGCGAGCTTCTCCTCCTTCTATCGCGTATGTGTTTTCACGAGTTCTTCCTTCATTCTGGTTCCTCAGCTCTGGGCATTCACTCCTGAAGTGTCCTATCACTCCACACTCATAGCAGGTTATTGAGAGGTTTGGGTCCATCACGAGGGTGGGAGCCTTGCAATCCCTAGCCTTGTGTCCGATCTTTAGGCAGTTCCCACACTGAGCGGGGCAAGGTCCGTTGTGGTGGAATCGGCACTTGTTGCATTTGGGTAAATTTCCAGCATAACATTTCTTCTCTCCAACAGTATAGACCTTGGCGATCCTTTGTCGCTTGTTCTGGTTTTTGTTGTCTCCGGAGTGATCATTCCATTTCCTTTTGTCATCTACCACTCCCTCGGCGATATCCTCAATGACTTGGTCCATTAGCTTGTTAGCTACTTCCATAGTCTCATGGAGGTCGGTAGCCTTGAAGCTAGTGACATTACCCTTGATGGATGGGGGTAAGTCCTCCAACGTATTTCTCTAGTAAACGTGCTTCGGTTTGGACCATCTCGGGACACACTAAGGCCAATTCTTGAAAGCGTTGGTTGTATGCAGCAATGTCCGTGCCCTGTACCTTGAGGTTCCAAAACTCCACCTCCAACTTTTTAACTTCGTTGCGGGGGCAGTATTTCTTGAGCACCATTTCCTTGAATTTTTCCCATGGCATGGCTTATGCGGCATCAATGCCTGCAGACTTTAGATAGTTGTTCCACCAGGTTAGAGCGGCATCTACGAAGGTGAACGATGCATACTTAACTCGGTCTTCATTCGCACATCTGCATATTTGAAACACAGTCTCCAACCTTTCCATCCATCTAACCAAGACAACAGCTCCCTCAGTTCCTCCAAAGCCTCCAGTCATGGTCTTTTGGAACTCCTGGTAGGTGCAGCCATGGTTGTTGTCGCTTGTAGGTCTTGAGGTTCCGACATCCGTAGTCGAGTTGTTTGCATTTGCTGCAGCCACTGCTGCCATCACGCAGTTAACCACTTGATCTAGCATAGCTTGACTTATACTAGGCGGGTCGTCCACGTGTAGTCTTGGTTGTCTTTCTTGCAGGAGCCATTGGTCTACATCATAAAAGATAACGGCGAATAAAATTTTAAATAAAAAGGACGCTATCGCACGAGGGTAAAATCGTCATAGGTAGGATACGCGAGCAAAGTCAGGAAGAGACACCGTTGAGCAGAAAATCATAGTCGTCATGTGGCGGAGGATAGGTCTTCTTTCCAAACGACACGTTCATTTAAAATAGCGGCGGAAGAATGAGATCAAGATACATGTTTTAAGGTGATAGGTTGAGGTTGCGATCAAATGAATTGGTTAATTTGTGGATGATGGTGAATTTGGTGTTTCAAAAGAATTGGGTAATTGTGTTGGGGAAGGTTGTGACAATTATGGTATGCATATATAAGTACGTATATAAATCATCAAATAGTAGAACATATCATAAGTGAAACAGTAACTAAGGCAACAGGCTTGGTAGGCAGGCAGGCATGTGTTCGTCATAGAGTTTTGTTTTTGTAAAAAGTGGTTATAGTCTAGGTTTTAAAAATACCTAGTTCTCTATAACCTAGGCTCTGATGCCAATCCGTAACACCCCCAAAATCTGGTTCAGCGGAAGCATACATGTCATTGGGGTGCTACTCAACTGGTATCACAACACAGAGTATAAAGAACGGTTTTAACACACCGTTTAATTTAAATTTCATATTCAAAAATGATTTGGTTACAACATTTCAAAATGGTGTGAAAATATAAGCCCATAAAAGATTTTAAGTGGTCCTAATTATATCAGAGTCTTCTATGACCATGCCATGCCCTACCAAAAGTCTTCGCCACTAAATCATCACATTAAACCTGAAAGTAAATGCTAAAAAGGGTCAACACTAGGTTGGTGAGTTCATAGGTTTGATTAAAACAGATTATGTTACACAGAATATCATACAGTTTAGTATTAAAGTCAGGTACACACATAAAGCATTCAAGTAAATCACTCCTATACATATCTAACCAGTACCCCTGGTCTATGTATATATCAGTACGGTCGCCATGACCAGTACGCCTGGTAATGTGACCGTTTCGCCCGGTCAATCTACCCGGTACGCCCGACACTGTGCAGTACGCCTGATCTATGAACATGTCAAGTATAAAGTATTCAAGTAAACCACTCTTATACATATCTGACCAGTACCCCTGGTCTATGTATATATCATGTATTCAAATAGGGCATCCACGTAAACAGTCATATACATATCTGACCAGTACCCCTGGTCTATGTATATATCATGTATTCAAATAGGGCATTCAAACACCAATCACATTTCAAGTAAAACAATCAAGTCTAGATTTCATGTACCAAATAAACAGTCATTTAGTTTAAAACAAGCATGTATTCTCCCCTATAACAGTTATAAAACAAGTAAAAGTAGGGGCTATGAACTCACCCGTTATGGTCTGAACAGTGAATGCTGAGAAATTAGAGAGTGCACGACACCAACACGCAACCTAGATTAAATAACCATGTCTTAGTTTCAAGTATTAAATTCAAGTCTCTTCAGATTTTAATTTCAATGTTTTAGTGTACCTATGTTGTTGTTACTTGTGTGGCGGCAAGTGTGGTTACTAAGGTTTCTCCTAAGGGATGGTGAGGTGTAACTCTACCAACAGCCTAAAGTTACGGTCCTTAAGGGATTGGGAAATGTCTAGCTATCTAGGGTATGAACGAATTAAATCTAATTGTGATATATATTTATTTATTGTTCGTTAGGTTCACCTATGTTGGTTTTAAAAGAATGACTTAATATATGTGACATTTTTCACCTAATATATACTGTTAACTTGAGTAATCTAACTAGTTCCTTATTATAATCCGTTTACACAACATTAGTTTAAAGTTCTATGTTTCGACAAATCTATTCAAGTTAAATGATATATTTTTTTAGTGACGTTCACTTTTACTTTATTTGGTTATCAACATAACGAATATAAGCGCTAATGTATTTTTATATACCTCGACATGTGTTATTGTTTACAACTATCGTGAAATTTATTTTGACATAATATACCTTTACTACACTAGTTTATGCTAGTCTATATATCTATCACTATTTTTCCAAAGTGGACGAAAAATTAATTGTATTACAATGTATGTTTATTTAGTCTAGTTGTTTTATTTGTTTTCTTCGTGTTTAACATTTCGGCTATTCAATCTTTTAAGTACATATATGTTGATGTAAATAAGATTACACTTTTGTTCTCGGCTATAAATGCTTTTACGTAACTATTTGTTGAAATATTTTTGCCAAGTGTTTAAACTTTTGACTATACAAGTTTATACAAGTTAATTTAAATTTCATTCCTTTCTCTTGTCTTTCGTCTATTATTTTTCTAAAGTTAGTGTTTGTAACGACTATTGTTCATTTGTTCGTGACATCTCTCGTATAACTGTTATTCAAATGGATATTTATTACTAATGGGCTGCGGCCCATGGGGTCCGGAGAGGGGGGAAACTAAGTCTCTATTGGGTTATGTTTAATACTAAATCTGGTGGGCTAAATCTCCTACTGTGCACTCAAGTTTGGTGGGCCTAATGGGTTATACTCAGGCCCATAATGTGGCTGAGTTAAGGACTGTCGAGTGGGCTATTAACCTTTGTCCTATTTGGGCCTGGTAAATGAGCTCTTTGGCCTGGTATTTCATAGCAATGCAACACAGAACACCCTAAGCTTAACAGCTTGGTGTGCATCTCTTGGCATCCATTATCTTGACCAAGAATGGCCTTTGACTTGGCTTCTTACGAATCAACTCATTGGCTAAGTTCGAGTACTACTCGACCTTGTGCCTTGAGCACCTAGGCAGTAACAATGTTTGGTGTCCTTGACTTTCCTATGGGTCGACAAGAGGAGGAACTCTCCTCACATGAACCTAGTTACTTGACTCTATTAATCGAATTCCTATGCCACTCTAATGACAATCTTGTTCAACCCAACTAAATATCACATTACTTAATTTGATTTCCTCAAAACCCATTGATGTCTTCTAGGAAATTTATTCGACAGAACAACAAGAATCCATATTCAACCTTTTTCATTTATTCGACCTATACTAGTCCAGAAACCATTTTTAACCAAGATCAATCCCATTGCAAGGTTCTTCATTACACTTACACTTCTGGTCATAACCACAACGACTAACAGGTTCATCATTCCATTAGTCAAGTTCTAGGGATTTCCATTTTCTTATGCCCCACATTTAACAACAACAACGCTTAGTATTTTCCTAACAATCTTATTTGAAAACTACTCGTCATTTTCACTTAAATCATCTCAAACTCTATTGTTGTTTTCTGGGTAATATATTCGACATAATACATCCAAAATCAATACTAAATTTTCATTTGGCCTAAACTAACATTCAATACTTAAGATTTTTCCTCAAAATCATTGGTGTGCCTAGGTACTATTTCGACAGAAACACAATAAGATCATCACCAATTTTTCTTATTCGATCTAAATCATCATTATGTACGATTCTAGAAATTAAATAACAAAAACTAAATGGATTAATGTTAACCTTACAATGATTTCCTTAGTGGATGAACACTGGATGACCTTCAATCCGAGACCCAACTGCTCCAATATCACCAACCCTAACCTCCAAATCGAATCACAGTTCAACCCTTTTCTTGAGAACTTCTCAGATTTTTGGTGTGTTTTGATTATTGTGTGATTCGAATCCATCTTGGAGGCGCAGATTTAAGGAGTATACTGGAGAGTAACTCCAGATGGTCTTTCGGATTTTTGGGTGGATAACCTTACTCTTTTGGTGTGTTATCTCTATCCTATGGTTCTTTAACCTATGTTGGCTCGTGATCTATTGAAGGAGACAAGGTTTCTAGTCAATGGAAATTAATGGCGCCTGGGTTGGAGATGGTGATGGCTCGTTGCTTATGGGGAAGAGGGTGGAGGCGACAAAAGTGAAGATAGGGTAGCAGGTTTATTGTTTTATGTGTTAGTGGAGTAGGTTTTTATTTTTAAGTAGTGAGTGGGTTACTAGTCAAAGTGTAATACTTTAATACCCGTGTTCCGTCAAACTGTCTCAAATTCGGATCCGTCCTAAAACTGTTTCTAATTTGAGGCTTTATATTTTTAGAGTCGTTATGTAATACTTGAATTTATTTATGAGTCCTTAATTATTCACTAACATTTTCTGAATCTCTGATTTGTTCCTGGTTTGCGTGTGGTGTCAATCCGTGTGAAACTAGGATAACCTCCTATTTTCAATACAATAACATGAGTAGATCATGAGATGTGATAATTTCACTGTTCCTTGGTGAGATTTCCGGGTGTCAATATGTGCAGGTCTGTTTTCCGTGTTAAACATATAATGGTCTAATCAGGTAATTCAGTCACAAATAATGAATAGTTATGAATTAAGTATTAGGGCAAATTTACCAATTGTCACACTATACGCTCAGTTTCCTTTTCAAACTTATATAGATTCAAGTGTGATTATGAACCACTTAGTTATTAATCTAGCCAATGAACATACCATGACAGGTACAATTTCTATGACACAAGCATGGACTTGCACCAGCTCTACAAGAATGTGACCTAAAGAGGTGCGTATCATCTTAGTACATTTTAACTTGATAGAACTAGATAGCAGGGTAACGGTCTCAACCTTATAATGGGTCAAATGCGAATCAAACAAATTTACCTATAGAGCAGTTATCTCAAATGGGGCTAACATGGCAAATACTGTAATAATATATTTTGGATCTACAAAATTTAATTTAACAATGGTAAAAAAATGTTACGGGCAAACGTGCGGGAGGATATCACGTTAGGCGAACGTATTGAATTAGGTACTTATGTGTTACATTATGACTTGATGGATTCAGGGGTGTTTGGGATTGTTTTCTTAAGAATTATTTATACTTATTAAAGGGTGTTTAGGACCATCTTAATATCTAGACTCAGGGGTGTTTGGGACTGCTTTTTTATAATTATTTAGTCATAAAGGGGTGTTTGGGACTGTTTTATAGCAGAATTGAGGTTGTTTGTGATTGTTTCTAATAGCCGAATTCATGGGTGTTTGGAACTGCCTTATAGCTGATTTAAGGGGTGTTTGGGGCTGCTTTCAATAGCTTAATTAAGGAGTGTTTGGGTTGATTGTTGTATATTTATTGAATGGCCAATATTCTTTGGTTAATTTGTGCTTCTCCTACATTTTTAGGGACGGGCTTGAGGTTTATCAAATTGTACGAACTCATGCTCACGGTCAGCCACCACAATTGGGTATTCTTTATTGTTAGCTTGAGGATTCAGAGTCTTACGAATTCCTTATTATTGTTGAAGTTTCTATATGTGTTGACGTGTTGTATTTCCTTTAACTTAGATGAAGATTTATACAAATGAAGATGTTTCTCGTGGTGCTTTCAATTAAAGTCGTATATCATCTCTGAACCCGTAAGTCTCATTAGATTATACCTAACATTGTTTGTATTCAGAGTTATATAGTGTCAAAGATATTTTAGCGATGAAGCCAGTAACTATGTGTGCTACTTTGAACCGCAAGTCCCAAATTTTGATTATAATAGTTGGATTGTTTCATATTACGGACACAAAAATGATCTATTTAAGTTATATTGTTGTAGAATAGAAACTTTATGTGATGTGATAAAATCGAAATGTGAATAATACTAATCAAATTTTTGCATTAAGTAGCATCTAGATAGTCGAAATGTGGCTTACGTGAAAAGGTGAAAGTGCATAATCATGTTACATTCCTAACTAAATATAACTTCTGATATAGTTTTGAATTAGTGTATTAATGGCTCATAAGTTTTTTGTTTTTGGATCCAGTTAATAAATTAATATATAGGTCAAATCAGATGACGAGAAAAATACAAGATAAACCGAGATATTGATTCACAACCTTACTATATTACTTGCGAAACACCATTTGGGTGCGTGCTCCGCATATATGTAGTAGAGCTAATAATTTGGTGCAGTTACCTATGTATCTATGACAACATTGAAAACATTGCATACAATCTATAAATGAATAAATAAAGTTATAACTATAAAAGACAACTGATATCCTTACATGACTAAGTTAAAATTTAAATCATCTCATACTAAATAGTACATAAATAACAATATCATAACCCTATTTACGTAAATTACAAGTCATGCCCGCCCATCGGGCGGGCTTTGAAACTAGTATGTATATATATATATATATATACATATATATATATATATATATATATATATATATATATATATATATATATATATATATATATATATATAGGGTCCGGTTCTAGAGAAAAGTGTAATTAGATAGAAAAGTGAGAAAAAAAGTTATAAGGTAGATTTTGAAAACACTTGAAAGTTTAGTGTAAAAATTAAAAACAAATCAACAAAAGAGGGATATCAATCCATCAATTCATTCTCAATCAGATCGCCTTGTTAGGGATATCCACCTTCTGCACCGTCACAACCACCACCGTCTGCACCGTTACCACCACCACCACCGTCTCCACCTTCTGCATCGTCACTACCACCACCGTCTCCACCATTACCACAACCACCACCACCGTCGCCACCGTCTGCACCATTAAAACCACCACCATTAAAACCGATCAAAAACACCAAATCTTATAAAATTCCGATCCAAATAATCATGAAAGTAGAAATTTTGAATTTCATATTATCAGAAAAAATGAAGAAATATGTTACGCCATCAATTTTATGTTATTTTTATATATTCAGGAATCGGATGTGAGAACTCAATCAAAACTAAGTACACAATTATTAATTGTTCAATTTTTATGTTATTTTGTGCATCATTGGGTATATTATATCATAATTAGTATTTTTGTGAATATGTGTAAAATTAGGGCATCTGTGTAGATTCAGAACTGTGTGTATAAAAATGACATTTAAGTGAGTCTGTGCAAAAAATCATGTTATGGTATTAGTTGGTTTAAATTAATGTGTGTATAAAAATGACATTTTAAAGCATCAGTAACTCATGTCAGTGAATCTATTAGTATAATTAGAGTGTCGCGTGACACATTAAGGCATCCCGAGTGTATGAGTAAAGCATCACATTACACATTACGGCATCTATTTTTTCATTATTACATATGAAATAAGCGTTAGTGCATCATCTATTTTTTCATTATTACATATGAAATAAGCGTTAGCACATCAGATTACATGTTAGGGCATCAGGTTGTTTGTAATTGCTGCATCATGTTAAAGGTTTGTATGTTTAGTGCATCATTGAACATATTAGAGCATCGGTGGGTATGATTAGTGCATCGTTAGACATATTAAGGCATCATTGTATGTATTTAGTGTATGAGTTTGTATGTTTAGTGCATTGTTGGTCATCATAGGGCATCAATTTGTATGTTTAGTGCATCGTTGGAAATACTTGGGCATCTCTTTTTATGTTTATAATTTCTTTTTGAGGATAAGAGGTGGTACAATTATTGCTCTCCTACTGCAACTTATATATGACTTCAACTAGATTAGAGCATCGGTGAGTAATGAATAGGGCATTAATGATTATGATTAGTGCATCATCAGACATATTAAGGAATTTGTATACTTAGTGCATCGTTAGTCATAGTGGGGCATCTATATGTATGTTTAGTGCATCGTTGGAAATACTTGGGCATCTGTTTGTATGTTTAGTGTATCAATGAACACATTAGGGCATCTGTTTGTATGTTTAGTGCATCGATGAACACATTAAGGCATCATTGTGAATGTTTAGTGCATCGTTTGAACTAATTGGGCATCTGTTTGTATGTTTAGTGCATAGTTGGTCATGGTAGGGCATCCATTTGTATGTTTAGTGCATCGTTGGAACTAATATAAAATTTGTTTAGTGCATCCATTTGTATGTTTAGTGCATCTGTTTGTATGTTTAGTGCATCTCTTTGTATGGTAGGGCATCCATTTGTATGTTTAGTGCATCTGTTTGTATGTTTAGTGTATCGATGAACACATTAGGGCATCTCTTTGTATGTTTAGTGCATCGATGAACACATTAAGGCATCATTGTGAATGTTTAGTGCCTCGTTTGAACTAATTGGGCATCTATTTGTATGTTTAGTGCATAGTTGGTCATGGTAGGGCATCCATTTGTATGTTTAGTGCATCGTTGGAACTAATCTGAAATCTGTTTAGTGCATCCATTTGTATGTTTAGTGCATCTGTTTGTATGTTTAGTGCATCTGTTTGTATGGTAGGGCATCCATTTGTATGTTTAGTGCATCTGTTTGTATGTTTAGTGTATCGATGAACACATTAGGGCATCTCTTTGTATGTTTAGTGCATCGATGAACACATTAAGGCATCATTGTGAATGTTTAGTGCATCGTTTGAACTAATTGGGCATCTATTTGTATGTTTAGTGCATAGTTGGTCATGGTAGGGCATCCATTTGTATGTTTAGTGCAGATGGTAAATGAAATACAAACCCAGTGCCAAATTTTACTCGAACCTATTTTATAAAACACATAGCATACACATAATCTGCTGGCCCAAAACAATAGTTTTTTTTTTCTCCCTCCTCCTATAAACATGCGTTCTCATTTATATTGATTTTACTAGATACTGTAAAATATGAAGCATTATGAGATAGGTCAAAACATTTTCTCTTGGTATGAAGGTGCATATTAATTCGGGATGAGAACATTTGTGCTTGCTAGATTAGCAACAACAAAAAATACTAGTGTGAATTATTTATAAAATAAGAAGATAGCCTTGGTAGTTGCCATTAGTCTGAGTATTATTGCTTAGAAGGTGTATTCTGACATTTTATCTGATCTGATGAGTTGGAAGATACATAATTTGCATCTGGGAGCATTGTAGGTAATACATATTGTGTTATGATGTAACTTCTCATTTTAGGTGAATTGTGATAGTTTGCAATTCATTTAGTTGTTATACTGATTTGATGCATGAGTTATTTATCATCATTCATTGTGTTGCTTCGAGGGCACTCTGCATGTTTATAACTTTTAAAGACAAACTTAATGGAGGCATGTAGCTATATGCTGTTTGAAGTTAATCTTAATATTGGAAGTAATTTTAAATGCGGCTTGATCTTCGCCAATCTAAATGTCATGATATAATTCACTTTGGGACCATTATGCTTACGAAACTCAACCTGAATAATGATTTTGTTTATATCTTACGAGCAAGTGATCAGGCTTAGGTGATTTTACTGTGACTTTAGTCTACTTAGTATCCTTCATTTTCTGTCTGCTTTTAGCTTTTAAATTTTATTTCACATAATCTAAAATGCTCTTTGTGAATCCATAACCAGGTCTTGCTGATCATGATAATTACCATGAATACTGTCGTCTTCTTGGACGATTTAGAGTAAATGGGTCATGTTTCACATAGTACTCCTGTTAACTGTTGTGTCTTATATTGGTGCATCTGTTTGTTAACAGATTGGTGCATCTGTGTTAACAGATTGGTACATATGTGTTAACAGATTGGTGCATCTGATAACATATTTTGTATAAACAATAGTTAAAACCATAGTCACAATAAGCTTGGTGTCTACACCTTGGACATATAGCAAATTTTTAAGGAATATCTCAGTTCAATTATATCTAACTGAGAAAGGGGTCTAACTCAACACAAATGTGCAGCCTTGTCATGCACAATACCTTTACCAGGGTTGAGCATGGACACGTCTAATAAAGCCTATAGTTGATTGCTCATATATGAAATTGATTGGGAGAGGCAGGAAAGCATATCTTGGCTTCTAAAATCGCACAGATGTGACTATATTTTCGTCTGAGAACTAAAAATACCCTGTTGTATACTGCTCACAGTAGTTTATAAAGCATAGCTTATCTTTAACACTCCATGTTCACACTCACAGAAAGATGATCTGATTAGAGTCTAGACACTCCACGTGAACATAACGAGACACTGATCTAAACTGATCATTAGTGAAGTATGGTGTATGATACTAAAGTTTTTGATATAAAATTTATGGCTTTAATTAGTGAAGTATTTTTTCACGTTTCACTTGAGAATGGCTAAAATCTTCACATTAGCTATATTAAATGAGCATATTCATTCAAGCCGATAATACAAAATCTCCAGTGTGCCTTAGATTAGTGCATCATTAGATGATTAAGATTAGTGCATCGGTGAGTAAGATTAGTGCATCACTAGACAAATTAATGCATCAGTATGTAATTTTAAGGCATGAGTGTGTATATATACAGTAATTACAATACTCAACAGACCTTCGCTCATCTTTGTTTGACTCCTAATACGGGTCACAGATGAGCCTGAAGAGTATGCCGAGCCACCCCAATACGGCTCCACAAATTCTTCATTTTCCGCGGTTATGACTATCCGACACAAAAGCACCACCAAATGTAAAATTAAGTTAGTATATGATAACACCACCAAATAAATGATCGGCCTTAGAAGATCAAAAGCACCACCAAATGCAAAATAAAGTTAGTATATGATAACAGTAAATTATGAGGCAACTTAATCTTGTAAAATAAACATATGAGCTGTTTCTTTTTATAGGTCTCCCCCAAAATTCCTGGATTTTAGATTGTCGCAAGAAATGTGTGATTGTATTGCTCTGCTTCTAAAATATCAGATAAATCAGGCATGCCTATTCTTGAGGGAAATGACCTCAGGGAAAGACTTAAAGAGATTTATGAGTGTATGTATCTTCTCACTAATGCTTTATCACTTGCTTAAATGTAGTAATAAACATGACCTGTTTACAATTAACTGCAAAAACGACTTATGTGTATGCAGGTGATTTTCACCTTGTGGGTGGTCTCAGTCATTGGTGGCTGGTTTGAGTTTTTGACCCTTGTGTATATCTATGAGTTAACTTCATTCACATCGACATATAATCGTTCCACTATGCACGTATATTGGTATATATTTAGCAAGCTATGATGGTCCAAATGGTTGCCTTTTCGTACGGGTCGAAAAGGGCAAGGTTAGGTTGGGTTGACTTTTAGATTCTTTCACATATGTTCTAAATAATTTCTTACAAAAAATATATGTGCTGATTGATTTATAATAATATTATTACAATAATGCTATATATTACAAGGGAAAAGAAACAGTTTGGTGGCTTGTACTCATGAAGAAAAAAAACTTTGTTATACTTTCAGCTTGTTCGACCCATTTGATATGTTCCTCTCTTCAATCCATTTTTCAACGGCATATCTGAGATAAAAAAAGAACAACAAAAATTGACCCAGTTAGTAGAGATTCCGTCCGAATTGCCACTTCTATCTAAATTGTTTTATCGAATACTCACAACTAATCTTGCTACTGGATCAGTGTTTGTGCTACTGCTGACAGCACCGTTGTTGTATGAGAGGAATGAAGATCTAGTAGATGCTTATGGTGAAAAGCTAGGCAATGAAATCATGGCGGTTCTCGAGAAAGTCCCACTTCCTTTTTTCAAGAACAGCAAACAACATTGACTCAAAGTCAACAACTATCAATTCGTTCGATTTTCATTACGTGCTTAAAAAGTATTAGCCTATTTTATTATTTAGGAATTGAATCATTTCGTCAAAATGCCATTTGGCTACCCATCATCGTAATGTTTTGTTATTTGTACTTAGTGTTAAGGTGCTTATGTACTCCACACCAACTAACTTGAAATCTAGAAGTGTATGGTATGGATTGTATTTATAAAACATTTCCCCCTTCTTTATCGTCCATTTTATTTCTTTATGCTAACAAAATTTATGGCTGATGGTGGTGCTGACATAAAATGATATATTAGCGAGTGACACTAGTTGATTAAATCAATCAACATATGACACTAGTTGATCAAATCTTTATTGTTATTGTTATAGCCGACACAAAACTGCACATTTAAAATTGGATATATCTATACATTATTGTTATGTACACATGAAAAGGCAACTAAAAGATACAACTCATAGTCGACATCTTAAGTCTAATCTGTCCTACAAACTATATATGACACTAGTTGATCAAATCAATCAACATATGCAGCACGTACTGCATCTTTTTTCTATTACCAAAAGCGATCCTTGTTAACGCTCAAGTACCCGGCCATCACCTTTCCACCAGCGTTTCTCATTCCATCAATGAGAAAACACCAAGTTGAACCCAAGGCTCCAATGAATAAATCAGCTTCAGTAGCCATCAAAAAGTTAACGAGTAGATAGTTTGTGTTCATTTCTCTACCAAGGATTGCTTCATATTCTGCCATTGTTATGCCTCCCACTTGACGTCTCACATTTGAGTAGTGGAACTTCCGGTCTGCATATACCTTTGGAGGATCGAGAATGACTATGTCCCATGCTTCATTTCTAGAAGCAACATTCTTCATAAATGCAGTTGCATCTTGTTTCAGGAAATGTAAATAGAATGGTCACAAAATGTACCTCAAGAATGTCAACAAGTTTACATCGAGTCATGATGCATTACAATTAGTCAACACATGCAATCCACAACATTTTAGTAGCCATCAAAAAGTTAACGAGTAGATAGTTTGTGTTCATTTCTCTACCGAGGATTGCTTCATATACTGCCATTGTTATGCCTCCCACTTGACGTCTCACATTTGAGTAGTGGAACTTCCGGTCTGCATATAACTTTGGAGGATCGAGAATGACTATGTCCCATGCTTCATTTTTAGAAGCAACATTCTTCATAAACGCAGTTGCATCTTGTTTCAGGAAATGTAAATAGAATGGTCACAAAATGTACCTCAAGAATGTCAACAAGTTTACATCGAGTCATGATGCATTGCAATTAGTCAACACATGCAATCCACAACATTTTGAACAAAAAAGTACACACAATTCAGTCAAGCATTTCGTCGAACACTTGGTATACTAATGCAATCCACAACATTTTTAACAAAAAAAATACACACAACTTTGTGAGTTATTTCGTCGAACACTTGGTCAACGCATACAATCCGCAACATTTTAAACACAGTCACGCACCACATTCAAACTCATGTCAGATACAAGTATTCTTTAGACTTATCACATTGAAATTCATAATACAAAAACATAATCAACTTCGTGCAGCGATGATACCTTAGTATTCAAAAGAAGCTCAAAAATTGGTTAAGTAACCTCCATTGATGTTCACGAATGTAGTTGTTGTTATTCCTCATTTCGATTGAACCCTAACTGAAATAGCTAATTATCCAAACATCTACAATTGAACGGTGGGGAATGGAGATGAACGGTGGGGAATGGTGGTGAGCGACGGGGAACGGTTGTGAAAGTCTGGTGGATGTGAAGCTGAGACGAGAGAAAAAACGAAAGAGATGAGAAAAAAGAAAATGAAAAAAAAATAGGCATTATATATGATAAGGAAAGAAATGGGGTGTATTTACAAAAAAGACCCTTGAAAAAATAAGAACGTGACAAAGTAGCCCCTGTAGTTGGAGAAAAAAAGGAGAGGGAAAGGGAGGGGGTGATTTGCACACTTTTCCACCAAAGTGGACTTTTGTATAGAACCAATATCTCTCTCTCTCTCTCTCTCTCTCTCTATATATATATATATATATATATATATATATATATATATATATATATATATATATATATATATATATATTTGTCTTATTTGCCCTTCAAGTGTAAATACATGATTTGATCTCAGCCTTTGGATCAAATTGGATTACATGGTTGAGATTGGTTCAATGGTTATATGACAAATGGTGGTTCTTTAGGGATCTCAACTCTTACACGAAAATGTATCTAACTTGTCACCTTTTGTAGTTCGGTGTATCTTTTTTTTTTTTTTTTTTTTTTTTTTTTTAGTTCCATGTACTCAATTTTTGAATTCATGTAGTTCTATGTACTCAACTTTGCAAAGTCACCAATTGAGACCGATATACCCAAAAGTTGAGTACATAGAACTACAAAAAAAGTTTAATAGTACACACAACTGATCACCCTGGTACACAGAACTAAGTGAATTCAAAAGTTGAGTACATGGAACTACAAAAAAAAATAGTAGGATACACAGAACTACAAAAAGTGTCAAGTTAGATACATTTCCATGTAATTATCCCTAAAATAAATAGAATATCCTTTTCCTTGAATAACCTTGTCATTGTTGCCAAATGTTGTGAACTCCACCAAAATTTATATTTTTCATAGATTTAATCACATATCAAGTTATCAACTTACAACTTAATTCTTAAACCATGAAGTATTACTTCACTTTACATGTTGACTCTAGCATAAATTTGTTTAGGAAGCATATGCAAACTTTTTTACAAACCCTATATAGAAACTAATCTCTTGTAAAGGTTCCAGTTTTGATCCTCATAATAATACAATGTCAAGTGATGGTGGTGTCAATGTTGCTGTTATCGTCATCAGTAAGTTCTTCCATTTTCTTAATCATGAGAGGAGCTATATGTGTTAGTTTATGGATATAAATTAATAGACGTATGTTAGGATCGAACTCGAGATCACGGGATTGCACACTTTACGTATGAGAGTTAAAGTTTAATAATTATTTATAAAATGTTATATTTAATTATTAAATACACAAAACAATTAACGACCGTTAAGTAATTAACGATAATTGACTAACGGTTAAAGAAAAAGGACTAGAGTGAAATTAGAAAGTCAAGAAGGATCCGGAAACCCCCCCTTGGGCTTGGTCGGTCGTGGGGAAGGATTGGAGACCCAATCCTTATCCAACTTGTTCTCCAAGTCTTTCACAATATATAAACAAGGCTTAGGTTTCATTGTTTGTGAATCTTGTTACACACACGAAACCCTAGTCTTGTTTTTCTTCTTCTTTTCTCCTTATGCCGATCGATCAAACACCCATAAGGGTTCGATTGGTTTGTTTTCAATAAACAAACGTTTTGCGTTACTTAAACTAGCATTTACTTTAATTCGTTATAGTACGTGTGTACAAGAACGTGATTCAAACACACTATTGTTTGAATCTTGAATTGAATTACAAAACGATAAAGGGTAATTGTTATAATCCACATAAACCCTAATTAGGGTTCATCTTGTTGATTGATTGAAGAATTGGTAAAAGGTACGCATACTTTTATATTCGGTTAACTAATTACATGTAAGATTCTTACGCTTCCACATGTGTTCTTTGATGTTTTGTGTGTTTAAATATGATTAGTCATGATATTAAATTCCAACAGTGGCATCACGAGCCGTTATAATGTGTAATTAATTACCGAAACACGTAAAAAATGAATCTTGGATTAGGTTTTACATGTTGGTCGAATTTTAGGGTTATAAAAATTCGAACCCTAATTTTTTTAGGGCCGATTGCCCAAAATTTTTAGGGTTTGGGTTTTATAATTTAATTTGATTAGAAACCCTAGGATTAACATGTTTTTGTGTTATGTATGCGATCTTGTGACAACATGTTATAATTGTTATGAAATCCATGATAGAACGTGCATGTTTTGTCATGGAATTATTGTCTATTAATTAATTGTTAAGTTTTCACATGTTTATTTATTGATAATTCTTGAATTGGGGAAGACCTCAATATAATTAATGAATCAATTACGTTCTATGTGGTATATATTTAATTATGGCTTACGCAAGCGATTCGTCGATGCATGTGGTTCACTTCCTTTGTAAGTGAGGGCATTAGTTAAATATATACATTATAAACCTAGAATTGATTATTAATAGGTTTTATCGAATAAAGTTTGCATGTGTCTACATGTTTTCAAATATTAATTGTTATGTTATGTATGTATTATTTAGTTCTTTATTTTTTATTATTACTTGTTTTGTTTATTTTTGTTTGACATGTTATTAAACAAAAGGGTAATTTTGAATAAAAAAATAATACGGACTAAATAATGGTGAAACTTGATTTGTGAATAAATTATGAATCTTGCAATGTCTCATGTGCCGATAGTTGCAATGTCCCAGGCGAGACTAGCAATTTTTTTAATTTATGACATGTTTTAAGAGTCAAAAACTATAGTTTTTGGTTGATTGATGCGTTTTGTACCAAATAGTAAGAAAGGCTCACCCAACTTGACAAACTATGTGAGGGGTATAAGTAGGAACGGGTTTTTAATAAGCTTTGCGCTGACCTTTGCTTCTACGCTCCTTTGTGCGTCAAATTGGAGCTACGTAGTATGACTATTTTTATGTAAAAAATCACCTTAAGGGTGAATTGACCTCAATTCCATGTGGTAATTATCTGAATAACTTGGGTCTTTTGACTCATTCAGTAGTACGATATAGTGGGTGATAATTGTAGGTAATTCTTTGATTGGTTCATCCAATACCTCAATTAAAACTTGGTTATTTGGTCTTATGTGAAATTGGTTAATAAAAAGGTTTTTATTAAAACTTATGATACGAAAGTTGTATGCATGCTTCTTCGTACATATTTTTGATTATACACATCAAAACTAGTACCTTTAAAATTTAAGTTAATGCCATCTAATTAAAAGAACACTTGAAGTTGCAATTTACGTTATGTGAGAACTTAGCTAGATTGCAATGGAAAGGTAAATCTTCACGTTGTGTGAGAACTCAACTGGACACATTTGCAGTTCTTTAAATTAGACGAATTAATTGAGTTGTTTAGTGAGAGCTATAACTCAAGGCATGAGATGGAGATGAAATATGTTTACATCGCAATATAGTTTGGCAATGTAAATCCCATAATGGTCTAGGAATTGGAAATTGGTTGCCAATTATTGTTTTACAGATTACCTTATTTTATAATTTCATTACTAGCAGATCAACTGATGTAATGGAACTATGTTAATTTGAATCCTAGTTTTCAAGAAAATTCTATGGTTATATGAATATTTCCTTGGGTATTTTATTTTCTTGAAAAATTGTATTATCGAAATTACTACATGGACCAACTACAGGCACTTGGAAAACTCTACAAACAAGATATTGATGTTAACTTAATCAATAGATCCCTGAATAAGGAATTAAGTGGTTTTGTGCGTAACTTCAATATGCACTGCGTGGGGAAGACAGTGAGTGAATTGCGTGAGTGAATTGCACGCATTGCTCATTGACAACGAGAAAGGTTTACCACAGAAGGCTCCTACACCCCAAGTGCTGGCTATTCAGGGTGGTAGGATCAACACGCCAAAACCGCAAACGAACAAGAAGGGTAAAGGCAAAGGTAAAGCTGATAAGGGTAAACAAGTTATGGCCTATCAACCTGAACCTAAGCAATATCCTCCTAAGAAGAAAGAGAATCCCAAGAAGGATCAGGCTTGCCACTACTGCTATGTAGTGGGTCACTGGAAGAGGAACAATCCTCTTTATCTCGAAGATTTGCGAACAAATAAGAACAAGAAGTCTGGGCAGGTCGCCAGCACTTCAGGTAACTTATTTATGATTAAATTATTTAATCTAAATCATAAAATTAATTCCTGGGTATATGATACTGGATGTGGTATTCACATTTGTAATACACTGCAAGGGTTTAGAGTGCAAAGGAAGCTGTCTTATGGGGAGCAATATCTGCATTTGGGCAACGGAGCACATGCAGCTGTTGAAGCCATAGGAGTGTTTAATTTAGTTTTTCCTTCGGGCTTAGTACTGTCATTAAACAATTGTTATTATGCGCCTTATATTATTAGAGGTGTTGTTTCCTTTTTTTTTATTGTTGGATCTTGGTTTTATTCACACTATTACAAGTAATGGAATTTCTGTTTCTTTAAAGGGTATTTTTATTTTATTTTAATACTATTGCTGTGAATGGTGTGTTTGAGATTGACATGTTTGATAATGTATCCAATACAAATAATTCAATGCTTAGCATTATTAAGAGAATAAAGTCAGACTTGAATTCTTCTTACCTTTGGCACTGTAGACTTGCTCATATATGCAAGACTTGCATGAAAAAGCTACAACACGATGGGATTTTGAAAAGTATATGTTAATGCAAATATTACGATATTTAATCTATACAGTCTCGTTTGTTTTTATTGATGACAAACATGTAACTTGATACATAACGTAAAATGTACAAGTTACTCGTAATCATATTTTGTCTCAACATCCATTCAACACCTCTCAACGTCTCAAGTCCTCGTATGCTACAACACAGGTTCGTACATGTTTGTTATGTGGCATTATGATCAAACCCCTTAACAAATCATTTAGAATGTTTAAAATACGTTTAGAGTCATTAAGTATTTTAATAGGTTAGCCATTCTATTTCGAACCTCATTTTACATTTGGCATTAAGTACTAAAGTTTACTTACACTTGACAAAATACATTTTATTTTGACAAGCACTTAAAATAGATATTTTCTTGAACTAGTTACATTTAGGCATTTGTCTAAACTAGTTACAATTTATTTTACAAGTTAACTTTCCTATATACTTAAGTTAAAAAGAAAATGATTTATTACATCATGCCTTGGATCATCCTAGTCTAGCAAAATCTAAGAATATATCTTGGTTAGATTTCATGTAAGATTATGGAAAGATCTTGGAAAGATTTAGATTTGATTTTAGAAAGATTTGATAGAGATTTTTAGATTTTCTGTCAGACACCCGTGGAACCAAAATTATTCAAGGACGGAACCAAATATTTGGTTCCGCCTGATCCGTGGTTTGCTGAGGTTGTTTGCCTATAAATAGCAAGCCGAACTTAGTTGTTTCTCACCACTTGAAAACACACTTTCTCTACCCTCTTGCATACATTTAGATCAGTAGATAAAAATGTAGCAATATACACCTTCAACATCACATGATCATAATGTTACTAACATTCATTTTGTTGTAAGCATACTTCTGTGATGATCCACTAAAGCAAGTTTAAAGATCCTGCATACTTATCCACCAAAGCATATCAACATATGAAGATTTAAGGGCACTTGTTATCCTCATTGATTGAAGAATTCTTATTCAAGAAGATCATTTAGATTAGGCATTATCCATTAGACATTTATGTCTTGGATCATCACTGCACTCATTCACGCATCATTACAATCTATCTTATTAGATTAGATGGTTTATGTGTTTATGCCATAAAACACAAGGATTTTATGTTGGGCCATAAAACATAATGGGAGTGGTTGTACCCTTGTAAAAGAACTCGACATTTAGCTTAGTGTCGGAAATATTGTATAGGCGACGTTAGGTTGGCTCTACCTCGAACTAGAACCCGGTATTTAGCTTTGTACCGGAAAAAGTGTAAGCGACGTTTGTAAGGTTTTCTCCGCCGAGAAGGGAGCTTGTTGATTTAGTGAAGTAACTCTCGAGTTGGGTACTCGGGGAGTGGAGTAGGGCGGAGAGGAGATCCGTGACCGAACCACTATAAATACTCGTGTCCGGTTTGCATTTTCTTTTACTTACTGCTTTAATTTTATACTTGTATTATATTATTGCTTGTGTTGTGACTTGATGGTTATGCTTGTGTGACAACTTGTGTTAGTGTATGCTTATATTAGTCATAGACTATAATTGGCATTTTTCATATTACAACAAGCTTGATCGGATATTTGATACAAAAGATTTATTGTTTTTAAAACGGTAACGTATTCATCCCCACTACGTTTTCACAATTGGTATCAGGGCTTCGTGGCTCTTATTTCCAAAACAAATGGTTTTTAAAATGGATTATGATCCATGTATCAAATTACCATTGATGCGGAATATAATATGAAAAATGTTTCGCTAATTATACTTAGAAATTTTGTTGTTAAATGTTACTTTGTATACAAGCTTGAAGGTTTTCTTGAAAAATAAAAGAAAAGGTTTCTTATAAAATTTGTAAGTGTAAAATTATTTGCTCAAAGCAAATTTACGAAAAATACGGTTTTAAAATGTGCGTTTGGGATAACTATAAATTTAGTTGAAAAATCACCTACACAAATGTTTAGATAAGTCACATTAGTATAAATAAAGTTAAATAAGTATATTGTAAGTTTACTATCTGATGCGCGTGATGTGTCGTTGCGGTTTAGCAGTTTTAATGCCTACTCAAGTTTTAAATTTATATTTAGCCGACTTATCAATAACACACACACTTAACGAGCAGTGTACCCGGTCAGTATGAAGATAATGGTAAGTAGAGTGTCGATCACTAAGAGTGGAACGTATTATCTCGTTATTCTAATCAGTATTTTAATATCCTAACGCAAGGGGGTTTCAGCCTGAGAGACTGGCACAGTTTTGTTTGCAATTAAATAATAAAATAAACAAATAGGCACGAATCAGCAAGTAGCACACACGTACACAGATAGATACTAGAGACAATAAGAGGGCTGTCCTTATGATTAAGTAGATTGTCACTTGTTTTATTGATAGCTTTATATGAAGTGTATGTAATTAACCCTTTCTCGTTGGTCCTATTCTTATCGGCGAGTAAACCCTTAATGACGACTTATGTCTAAAAGTTATTCCTAAGTGATCAATTTAGAAACAACCGTGGGAGCCACACCTTGTCCCGCAGTCGGGTGCCCGCAAGCCACTAATAAACACAGAGGTGGTCAATGCACTAATAAGTAGTAACCAAAGACATCAACATATAAACTTTAATTGATGGGAAAGCAAGTATTAAAGGGAGTGCAATCTTTCCGTTGTCACATTACACAAGCCACCAATCCTGATGAATTAAAGTTTGCTAAAACAATAAAACAAAACTACTTAATGAATTAAATACATGCAGCACCTTCTTACAGCTCTTGTATCTTAGATTTGGGTGTGTCTTGTGCTGCCTTCTTGACTGAATTCGTCCTTCTCTTCTGTTCGGTCTTTAGGTTTTCGAACTTCCGAATCTCTTCAATGCGTCTGGTCTACGGGGTATTTATAGTTTGTGTCTGAGGGAAGATGCGGCGCATCTACTTAAGTAGATGCGGCGCATGTACTTAACTTCGCGTGGGGTCCAAGATTATAATATTCAGGAATATTCGTACACCGCCAGAAGATGCGGCGTAACTCTTTATTAGATGCGGCGCATGTCCTCTTGTATCTTGGATCGTATCTGGTGATATCTTGATAGAGATGCGGCGCATGTTGATAGTGAGATGCGGCGCATCTGGAGCAGAATTGACTTGATCTTGTCCATGTCAGTAGACTTCCACTTTATGTACGTTTTGCTCCATTATTAGTCCATAATCGCTAAGTTTCACCAAATGCTTGTTTTTACCTGAGAATTACAAAAGTAAACAATTAAGTATCAATCCTCATACATAATATAGTAAAACAAGTCAAATTAATAGGATAAATGATAGTAATAAAATGTACTTATTTGAGTTCATCAAATATCCCCCCACTTGAACTTTACTTGTCCCCAAGTAAACCTTAGATTAAATCTCATGAAAATGTATCCTAAAAGATGTTAGGATTTATTTTTATGTTTAAGCATGTATTCGTTTATTTCGTAATCACACAACTAAACACTTAACGAATTAGAAGTAAAATAAAATAAGTCGATAAAAGCAAATCTAATCGTTTAACTGTCCAGTCGCGACGAATATTCTATCATAAGCTTGGCAAGTATACACATCTCCACCACTAAAGCTAAGGAATAACAAGTCTAAAGCGGTAAAAAGGGTTTTTTAGGCTTAAGGGTTAATTATTCTTATTTCACTATCGATCTCAAATTCCAGAAAAGGCGACAAAATCACAAATACATGATCGAATCCACGAACACGATACTTGCAATTGCTCAAATCCTTAACTCGAATAGGCTAAAGATAGGTCCAAACTTCACCAATAATAATATATCAAAAAGGGCGACAAAATCATAAATACATAGCCGAATCCACGACTACGATACTTAAGATTGCTCAAATCCCTAATCTCAATAAATCAAAGGTTTGGTTGGATAAAGAACAATACAGGGTATGGATAACATTTGGGATATAAATTGGTGTAAAAATAAAAATAAAAATAAACAAAACAAATAAATTAAAATCCTAAGTGTGGTTAATCACTATCCCAACCATCCCATGAATAAGACTCATATCATTGAATAACTCACGCTTTAACACTTGAAACACACGCTTTAGGTAGACACGAATTATACTCAACAAGATCTTAATCAAAGAATAAACCTTAATTGGCGTTCCCATAACTGCCAATTCCCATTCAATCCATAGATATAGTACAACAAATAGTGGTGATATCGACCACTTACATAACTTTACATCGTTGGCTTAAAATAAACATCCAACTTTTCTTTCTTTCTTTTTCTTTTCTCGATTTTTTTTTTTTTTTTTTTTTTTTTTTTTTTTTTTTTTTTTTTTTTTTTTTAACTTGAAACATAAACATAGATGTGTAAAATTTCACCACATCACTATAACTTTCTTTCCGGATAATTTTTATTCATACTTTTCATAACTTCAGAAATAATGGTAATAGTGAAAGTAGTAAACACACGAAAAATAAACTCTAAAATATACAATATTTACTTTCACTCCAATTGCATTGTGCAATTTCCCGACCTAACCATATATAATGAATTACGCACGCGAACACAGGTAATGTAAGGAAACACACTTTGCCTAAAGCAATTAACCAATCACGGATTCTAATCTACAGGGTAGGCTAAGGTTTAAGGTGTAACGAAACATTTTAAACATAGGTGTAAGAAACGAAAGGAATGGCTCTGAGGGTTTTTCTAGGGGTATCTTACTCTAAAAATGAGAGTAACAAAAGGGTTTATACGGGGGTTAACTAACCAGTGTAGTTAGTTAATAACACGTAACATATAAAGGCTATTTGGGTGTAATCCTAGAATTTTACCAAGTTAGACAAGTCATTCCAATTAAATAAATAATACTCATTATGGTGGTCTCGAATAGTATACAAGCCAAGTTCTAAAGTTTACAAGTCACCGGCACACTCATAGATTTGTGAATTTTGTAAAAATCACAATTTTTTGAAAATAACGTCATGTGTGCAGTTATGCAACTTAGATCTTAAACAAAAACATGCTAAAAAATTTTTAAGTTTGATATATTAAGCACATTTTAAGCATAATTTTTGAAAAAGTTTAGGACAAGTAAGTGTTAAGTGTTCTAATTCTCCTATCCCCCCACTTAAGTTAAACAACGTCCTCGTTGTTTGTATAAAAGGTTAAAAACTGGAAATAAAAAGAATTAGAACGGAAAAACTCCCCTGAGATTTGCTCGGTATGATCCTCCATTAGTATATGAGCAAAAATCAACTTCTTGTGGATTAGAACGTTAAAGCTTCATACTTGATTTATCCACAGGAAATCCAGGAAACTATAATACCACCAACACTTTAAAACACACCTAAGATAAGAAAGGTTCAACTTGCATAATACATTAGTAGTTAGGAAAAATAAAACTTAAAAATTAAAACTGAAAATCATCAGGTCAGTCGATGCGCCGTATCTTATTGAAGAAGATACGCCGTATCGAGCCTGGAATTAATACGGATCAGAATAAAGATGCGCCGCATCCTTAACCAGGGATGCGCCGCATTAAAATAAACTGATAAATAGTTTTAAAGTCGAAAAATAAAAATGCAGAAAAATAAAATAAGATATGACCATTGCAGAGGATGCGTCGCATCTCAGGACTGAGATGCGCCGTATCTTCGTGCGGCCTGGACTGACTCGACACAGAAAACAGAATGATAAATCCGGGTTGTCTCCCGGTCAGCACTTGTCTTTATTCCAGAGTCTTCAAGTTAGACTCACGTTCAGCACTTTAGTTGGTCCTTGTCACGGTCCATCCTTCTTCCTTCATCCGAAAGATTTTCCCGTATATCTCTGCGACGTTTTCCTCCGTTCGACTTAATCTAATATAACTCTTGGTCATCACAGCAGTATATTCTTCATCAGGACCCAAAGAATATTTGATGATTTTAAATTTTTCGGAAATAATCATGGGTGGCTCATTGTATGGAATCCCAAGTAGTTGACACTTTCTTTTGGTGAACTCTTCTTCGTCCTTGTCAACAAACTTAAAATAAGGATCCTTAATCAAATAGTCATCTAGTTCCTCAATCAACGACTCATTATTATTATCATCTTGAATCGCCTCCCATTCTCTTTCCAAATCATATTGTAACCGTCGACTAAGCTTTGTGAAATCATCAAACTGTTTATGCACCCATTCCCAGAAAGTAGTATCCGATGTCCCCTTAAGTCCTTTCAAGCGTTCAATCCTGCCCTTTTCTTGTAAAGCATCCGATTTTCGTGGGCAGTCTTCAACATTATCGTACCACTCATAATCTTCAAAGGTTACATCCTTTCCAACTCTTTTCATCCCAATTATACTTCCCCCATTACAGGTTCCGTCACTTTTATAATCACAGGTTGGCCAAACACTACTCCCGTCTTTGAAAACGAAGGGTGTACAGGTATGATTAATGTGCTCAAATTCCCATGGTTTATCCGATACCCATGGTACTTGGTCATTCCATTCATAGTACCAGGTGTTTTTGAAATCGTCATAAGTCTTAAATCCTGGTAGATCTCCAGTAAGCACATCATCGTTGACTTGAAGAAGGTAGTTAAATTCCTTGAACTGCTTGCACAAGGGTGTCTCATATTCTAACAAATCAATGTCAATTCTGAAAAGTTCTTCAATGCCCTCATTGATTGTCGAATCATGATGTGACAACCCATAATCGCTTTCTACTTCTTCGTCTTCTCCTCTCATCCAATATACCCATAATGCATCCTTAGTAGCTCGATCCATGCTCTTATGGTTATTAAACTTACTAGCTAACCATTCTGAAAAATCAACATCGTTAGGGTCATGGTTAACGTCAAAGCAAACCTTTCCAATCATATTCTTTTTTATCTCCATGAACTCGTTAAATTGCTTCTTAAAACTCCGAGTCAACCATGAAGTCATAATCTCCTTGACTTCGTTTGCAGGGGCAAATTCCGGACTACCATATTTGAGTTCTAACCAATCATTGAGGGAGAGGTCTATCAATCTTACTATTCTGCCATGAAATAGTAATTCCGCCAAAGCATAATTCATGTCATTATCCTGATAGTTCTCATTTAATCCCCAGTACCACTCGAAATAAGGCATGTAAGAGTTTTGGGTATTGTCTCCACCACAGTTGTTGTTGCTTGAGTCCATGTATGCAAGAGAGAATTTCCCATCATCCTCTTCGATAGTAGTCCAGTTCAATCCTTCTGCTTCAATCTTAGGCCATAAGAGCGACAATTCTTCTCCAGTGTACCTCACAAATACATCATAAGAGAATACCTCTTTGTCAATGTTGCATAAACGCATAAATTCCTTAAAAGCTGCTTCAAGAGGAGTCTCCCAAGAGAATAAGTCTGCATCGATCATGAGTACATTGAATGAATCTGAAAACAAGCATTCCTTAGCAAGATATCCGTTAACTGACATGTCTTCCATAGCAAAATCTGTCATCCAAGGTAAAATCATCAGTAGGATTTGTTCGCTAGGAGAGAAATTAATGAATATAGAAACGGATATAAGAATAAAAATAGCTGATATCTGCAGACGATGCGCCGTATCCAAAGGGTTGGATACGCCGTATCTTAATACGTTAAAATTTAATCAGATTTTTATTCAGAAAATAGATACGCCGCTTTAAATTTATGAATGCGCCGTATCGAAGTAATCAATCAAAAATCAATTTATCTAATTAAAATTAAATGCGTCGTATTAACGAAAGTTAATGCGCCGTATTTTCGTTACGTTTAAAAATAAAAGATTTTTGATTCAGTAAGATGCGCCGTATCGACGGAAATCGATACGCCGTATTTGTTTAATAATTCGCAAACTGTTTTTAATTAAAATAATAGATACGCCGTATCTTCAAAAGAAGATGCGTCGTATGGCGTTAATGTTTTAGAAAAATTTTTATCAAAAACAGATACGCCGTATCTACAAAAGCAGATGCGTCGTATTACTTTATCGCTTAGAAAAATTTTCTTGTTAAAAACAGATACGCCGTATCTTGGGGAAAAGATGCGTCGTATCGAATTAATTAAACGCGTTGTATAAAAAAAAAAATTAAACGCAATACGCCGTATCTGAGAGATCAGATGCGCCGTATCGTTTGATTTAGCACAGTACAACGATAGCAGAACAGAAAAATACGAAAAATAAAACAAAAATTAAACACACAAACAAAAAAATAAAACACACAAAAATAAAAACAAAAGCAAACAAATAACACACAATACAACAAATATGCAAAATAGTACAATGATGCAATTTAATCTAACAAAAAGAAAAACCTAATTAAAATACTAATCAAATTAACAGATAATAACAATTCACTCCCCGGCAGCGGCGCCAAAAACTTGATGCGCGTGATGTGTCGTTGCGGTTTAGCAGTTTTAATGCCTACTCAAGTTTTAAATTTATATTTAGCCGACTTATCAATAACACACACACTTAACGAGCAGTGTACCCGGTCAGTATGAAGATAATGGTAAGTAGAGTGTCGATCACTAAGAGTGGAACGTATTATCTCGTTATTCTAATCAGTATTTTAATATCCTAACGCAAGGGGGTTTCAGCCTGAGAGACTGGCACAGTTTTGTTTGCAATTAAATAATAAAATAAACAAATAGGCACGAATCAGCAAGTAGCACACACGTACACAGATAGATACTAGAGACAATAAGAGGGCTGTCCTTATGATTAAGTAGATTGTCACTTGTTTTATTGATAGCTTTATATGAAGTGTATGTAATTAACCCTTTCTCGTTGGTCCTATTCTTATCGGCGAGTAAACCCTTAATGACGACTTATGTCTAAAAGTTATTCCTAAGTGATCAATTTAGAAACAACCGTGGGAGCCACACCTTGTCCCGCAGTCGGGTGCCCGCAAGCCACTAATAAACACAGAGGTGGTCAATGCACTAATAAGTAGTAACCAAAGACATCAACATATAAACTTTAATTGATGGGAAAGCAAGTATTAAAGGGAGTGCAATCTTTCCGTTGTCACATTACACAAGCCACCAATCCTGATGAATTAAAGTTTGCTAAAACAATAAAACAAAACTACTTAATGAATTAAATACATGCAGCACCTTCTTACAGCTCTTGTATCTTAGATTTGGGTGTGTCTTGTGCTGCCTTCTTGACTGAATTCGTCCTTCTCTTCTGTTCGGTCTTTAGGTTTTCGAACTTCCGAATCTCTTCAATGCGTCTGGTCTACGGGGTATTTATAGTTTGTGTCTGAGGGAAGATGCGGCGCATCTACTTAAGTAGATGCGGCGCATGTACTTAACTTCGCGTGGGGTCCAAGATTATAATATTCAGGAATATTCGTACACCGCCAGAAGATGCGGCGTAACTCTTTATTAGATGCGGCGCATGTCCTCTTGTATCTTGGATCGTATCTGGTGATATCTTGATAGAGATGCGGCGCATGTTGATAGTGAGATGCGGCGCATCTGGAGCAGAATTGACTTGATCTTGTCCATGTCAGTAGACTTCCACTTTATGTACGTTTTGCTCCATTATTAGTCCATAATCGCTAAGTTTCACCAAATGCTTGTTTTTACCTGAGAATTACAAAAGTAAACAATTAAGTATCAATCCTCATACATAATATAGTAAAACAAGTCAAATTAATAGGATAAATGATAGTAATAAAATGTACTTATTTGAGTTCATCACTATCTAATTTAGTAAGTCCCACACATTTTCTCTATGTCAAAATACTAGTTTTGTTGAATCTGGTACAGAGACCCGCGGAACCTTTCTCTTCAAAGGACGGAACCCTTAAAATGGTTCCTTGAAATCCGTCTATATAGTATACAGTTTTTGTCCAACTTCAAAAATTCATAACTAATTAACCGTAAGTCCGTAGGAATCGTGCCACCTATCATTTTAAAAAGAATTGAGTCTACTTTCTTTTAAAAATACTCTTATGGCCTAAATCTAATTTTTAGTGAGTAGAATAAACCAAATACTACAGTGTGTCCAAAAGATTAAGTTTCATTTTGTCGTAGAAACTCAAACTTTTGAGTCAGGAAATTTAAGTTGGTATCCTTTGAACATTGATATAATTTCTTTTGAAACTAAAGAATTTGGTGATACTTATAAAGGAAACTAATCAAGCTTGGTATACATCGTCATATTTAAACGCAAAGTGACGAAAAGTATCTCTTTTTTATGCTATGCTAAATGACTACTTGTTTTGGTTTATGTTGTTTGCATATATGTTGCTTACTTATTGCAAATTGTTGTGAACACTTGTCTGATTATGTAACATAATTATCAATCTTGCCATGTTATTAGTTCACTTGTTTGATTTATTGTTTATGCACAATAGGACATTGCTAGATTTTGTGCACTAAGTTGGTAAATTATTTTTGCATTGCTTATAGACTTAGATAATTTTCTTTGCATATGTTATATTAAAATCTTGCATAATTCACTTAGAAATGAGAACTAAGTAAAACTAGTCAAGTACTTTGAAAAATGTTGTTTTGCACAAACTCCCACCTAATAATTTAAGTGTTAAAATATGTCACTACTTTCAATGATTATCGAAGCATTCAATATCTTTGAAAAAGGTGTGTGAAACAATGATGTATGAACCATTATATGCCTTATAGGATGTTAACCTGTTATTTAACGCTTTGTGAACTAACCAATTGCCGTGCAGGTGGATAACATCATTATGTTATCAATTTTCATTTTTCACGTTTTAGTAAAATTTCTAGCCCTTGCATGATCTATACCCATACATGTGTTTATACCTGTTTCATTGTTGTTTCCTAATCACAACTAATTAATTACACATATTTTAGAAGAAATTACGGGATTTGAACGGGTTTCGGGGGTCAAAAAATGCCCACTGTTAAGGATTTTGGCTCGGCGGATGGGGCGGAACCAAAAATTTGGTTCCGCCTTTGTAATTTTTTGGTACTGCCAAAATTTTACCCGCAGATGAGGCGGAACCAAATTAAGGGTTCCGCCCGTTATGTCGAAAGGTAACTCCAGCCTGCATTTAAATTTTTCAATTTTTATTTTCGTCTAAATCCCACACTCTAGATCACTCACTTTTGTTACTAGTATTCTTTTCACTGATATTCACTCATATTAGGATTATGTCATCTCACTTGCACCAATAGGGTAACCATCTCGGATCATACTTTCAAATTTCATGAAAATGCTCCAAGGTACCTTTCTCTATAAAGGAAGGAACCCTATAATTGGTTCTTTGCAATCCGTGGACCACTGTTCACAAATATTTTGTAATCATTACACACATTAACTGCATTCTTCCATCCTTTACTCATCCTTCACCCATTAGCTTGACTTATTTTGTGACTTGACAACTTCCTATTATTATTTGCAAAGATTACATACAATATCAAAATCACAAGTCTAACTTATGACTATAGATATTGTCTTGTATCTACATATGTTACCTCACTTGGTTAACAAGAAAATAATGTGTCATCCTTCAAGACGATAAGGATTTACATCGAGTCATAACTCATACTTAGGTTATAGATGTATTATCAAGTCTTGCTATCCTTGAGTGCTATCCAATCTCAACAAAGTAGGATTGACAACTTAAGTATTTCGTTCGAAATATTCAAGTAAATTTGACTTACTATTGTAGTCATTAAAAGTCATATCCGAAAAATCAACACCCAAGTATTTTAACAACATATGTTAAAACACTTATCCTATCACGACCTTAACACCTATCCAAGACAAACACCTACTGTGGCACTTACCCCACTTTGGCACTTATCTTAACACTCTCCCAATCAATAGGAATAAAACAAATGTCAATAGGTCTTCACCCTTGAACATTTAGAACTTAAGTTCACTTGTTCTTTCACCATCATCTCATGACATTAACCTCTGTGATATATCTCAGCCCCTAAACTTCACAAACATGACCAAAAATTCAAGAACTTCATCCACTAGCTGTTCCAACCAATGGACCACAAGAATTAGTATCCATCCTTGTTGTTTTCAACATCTATGAAACCTAAGTACTCCCATAGCACAACAAACCTCTACATCACCACATTCTTCTTTAGACACAGTAGAAGACCTACCACCTAGATCAACCATGTCACAAATCATAATTTCAGGTCCTTTTTCAAGATTCAAAATTTCACTATTCATCTCAGGAACTTACTATTCATTGATCACTATTCATCATTTCACTATTCATCATTTTTGAAGTTAGTTTGAGACTTTGAGAAGTTTTCAAAAAAATTTATTATTCACGAAACACTATTCGTTCCCGGAGGAAAATCGCTATTCATGGTCATCATTCATCATTTCGTAAACTAGGTTTACGGGTATTCAAATGCGCGTAACTGGTGTGGTTTAGCTGCGTATTCATGCATTATCAGTAAGGACACATCATATAGACTAGAGTAGTCTACATATCATCTGTAACATCATTTTCATATTAAGTCATGCACGAGTTTGTGTGATTTTCGTTAACGTATGTTCGTTTATTTAATTAACGTTACCACTCAGTTATTACTACTAACATTATACCCGATACTCCCGTCAGTGATCATAACATATTTTCATACTTATTATAATGATATAAAGATTATATTATTACTTTACTCCGTCAGTTTGCGATATTTCAACCCGATAATTTCTCTAACACCCAATTCTTGCAAAGAATATGATTTTACAATTTTTACAACTTCGTCGTACTTTATTTTAACTCGTCACGATTTATTTTTAGTTAACTCAGTACCCGGTAACACCTAATGTATAGTTAAAACAACTACACATGCTTATTTGTGGGGGACAAGATCATTAAGTAGCTAACACTTCTTCTTTTTCTCCATGTGATGCCGCGCCCCCCCCCCCCAACACAACACCCTAATACTTCCACTTCACTTGATTAGATACCATTTCAATTAATGTTGCAAGTATACATGTTTTGTAATTTATTTCCATAACACATTCACTTCCATTAGTAACTAGCAAAAAGATCAAACTCCCTCTTTTTCTCTCCTATATGGTTCGGCCTCACCAAGAACACCAACACTAATCCATAATTTTTCTAAGATCAAGTCATAATCAAGGCTCATTTACACTCCTTGTTAGGGTTTTGTGATAAAATCCCTAGGTTTCTTACATATTTCTCATCAAATCATCTCAAGTATTCAAGTAAGCTTCAAGAACATCTTTTTGATCTTTTCATACTTTCATTTGATTGATTTTCAAGTTATATTAGTAACTAGATATGCAAATATTCATGTTAAACATACCACTTGTTACACCTTTTCTTTATAAACATAGATCTATGGATTTTTAGTATGATCATCATGAGATCCACCATTATTGGTGATGTTTAGGACCCCATGACACCTTAAGAAGGTGTATGGTAAGATTAGATAGGTTGTGGTGTTGATTTGAAGTTGTTTGATTAAGTTTTGAACTAGTCTTGAACCTTAAACATTGATTTTTCAACAATAGAAATAGCTACTGTCCAAAAATGTGTAATCTGGAAAACTCAGTAACTCAGGAAATATTTTGGCCTTCATATTCAGAAAGTTCTTTCAAAAACGAAACCGTGGCCGCTTGAATCACTAAAAACCGACCTACGACGAGAAAGTTATGATTTTTCAAAGTTTGACGACGAAAAACAAAAATCTGAAAATTTAGTTGCTGATCGCCGAGATTCAAAGGACAAAACGAGGCATTAGATGTGATCTAGAGGACCTGACCTACTGAGATTATGTTAGTACATGTTAATACGAATCCGCGGATATAAATAACGTAGAAAACGAGCTTGTAACGACCGAGATATACACGTTTAAAGCCCGACGAACCATTATTATTTTTGACAGCCCGCTAATAGAAAATGTTCCAAGTATAAAAACTAGTGTTTTTGCGAGACATAACATAGATAGCCGATTTCTAATTGATCAAGGCGTGTATGTTCAAAAGTTAAATGAAACGACATTAAGACATTGTTACAAGGTTTTCAAAAACGTCAAGCTTATGTCCTAACACTCAACGTACAATATTTCGCGACTAGTTTTACGAAGCCATTTGGGCACATTTTCAAGTAATGAAAAATGCTATTTTTACGACGAAAATACTATATTCACCAATAGACCATCAAACGAGGATCGTGGAGTATCATTTCAACATATTTACACGAAAAGTGTTTATTAACTTAACGAGACGTCAAAAATGTATTTTTCGACGATAAACGTTATTTTCAAAACTAACGAGTGGTATTGGTAACATACGTATTTGCATGTGTAGCATCATTTCATTGCTTACATTAGACCATATCATTCATGTTAGGTCGCGGTTAGAGACCGAGCCTCATTTCAGCATATTCATATTTGTCATTGTTGCTATCGCATCAGGTGAGTTTCATAGCCCCTCCTTTTACTTGTTTTGTAACTGTTTTGGGGGAGAATACATGCTCGTTTTTCATTAAACTTTATACTCGTTTTACCTTTAAACTTCATGCTTGTTTTGCTTGAGACGTGAGTTATCTTTCAAATATTATTGATTGGTTAAAATACTTGAGTCGTTGCTCAGAAGTATTTTGTGTTTACATTTTTCACCCTTGATCATTTTCTTATGGACACTAGCACATTAAGCTATTTCATATTGCCTATGTGATGACCCGGTTAGGGCAAACAAGCGTTCCACCATTTTTGTTGACCCAGGTAGGGCAAACAAGCGTTACATTATTTGTTATAGCCCATTAAGCGCGAATATTGTGATTAGAAACTTTGGTTGTCCGTGTGGTTTCCCCACTAGCTGATATGCCAAACGTAGTACCGTGGTTTCCCCACTGACTGATATGCCAACGTATTAGGGTTTCCCCATTGGCTGATACGGCAAACGTATTGTGGTTTCCCCACTGGCTGATATGTCAAACGTATTGTGGTTTCTCCACCGGCTGATATGTCGAACGTAGTATTGTGGTTTCCCCACTGGCTGATATGCCAACGTATTGTGGTTTCCCCGCCTGACTGATATGTCAAACGGACTGTAGTTTACCCACTTGACTGTTATGTCAAAAGCATGCCCAATCTACAATCATAAGGCTTCAGTGTCATGAAATTTAGTTGTCATAACTCCATATATATTGGGAATATATTGTTCATTCAATTTTTGTGGTCCATAAATCAATTGACGTTCACAAACCAGATCTTATTTGGCAGTGGGTTGTAAACACACAGGTTGCAAGTCTTGTATGGGCGTGGCTTGGAACTGGGTGGATTTACAATGCCTTTGCTGGGAAATCTTCATTCAAACGCATTACATTTTTCACTAAACTCTATGAACTCACCAACCTCGTGTTGACACTTTTAGCATGTATTTTCAGGTATTAAGCAATAGCACGCTACTGGAGGCTTTTGGCAGGGCATGGCATGGTCATAGAAGACTCTGATAAACATTTGGGACCGTTTAACTTATTTAAAGGCTTATTTCCGCACTACTTTTAACAATGTAAATTCAACACTTTTATTAAACAAATTTATTCTAAATGATTGAGGTGAAAACCGTTCTTTGTACTTGTGTTGTGATACCAATTGAGTTGCACCCCAGCGACATGTATGCTTCTGCTGGACCCGATTCTGGGGGTGTGACAGATTGGTATCAGAGCCAGGGCTATAGTTAACTGGGTGATTTCAAAACCTAGACTATAGCTACATTTACAAAAACTTAACCCTATGACCGCCGCGTGCCTACCTGCCAAGCTGATGCCTCATTTGTGGTTTGTTGCTGACATATTTAATGAGATTTGTGTCTTATTATCAAATCATTTATACCTACTTACTCTCGTTGATTTCTATAGTTGTCTTTCATATAAGCATGCTCGCATATCATACACGTCTCAGCGTTACGCCTTTTCTTTGCGTAGTTTCATCATTCGACCTCGAGTTTGGTCACTTGCCTTAGCCTTTCAGAACGTCTCTTCAAATGTGAAGGACATAGTATTAGTATAACTGAGCTGAGTATTTCAAAATTCATTGAACCTCGGTGGAATATAGACTGGTCATCTATATTCGACCCGGGACAGTGGGACATAGCTTGATCACCTATGTCCGACTCAGAGATGAATTTTGCAATACTGGGAATAGTTATAATAGAATTATGTCCAGGTTGATTCTCTACTCGATTTCTAAAGGTTTCAAAATTCATATGTGTGTATTCAATCGTTGCAAGAACATTCACCCCTACATCACCTCGTGGACCACCGCCTAGAAGCACGTCAGCTAATCATAACACGACTTCGAGCTTTCATTCTACGACAAGCCACATTATGGCACCTACTTTTAGGAAACATCTTATTTACGTTTCGCTCTCCTTTTCTTGTTTTGAAGAGTTATGCCACCCAAGAGATCTACTCCAGTGATGACACCAGCTGAGATCAGGAAGCTTGTTGCCGACAGTATTGAGGCAGCACTAGTAACAGAAAGAGAGGCTGTAGCTGCAGCCGCTGCTGAAGCCGCTTTTCAGGCAGAGACGGCAGAAGCAACCAGGCTCGCTAAAGGTACTAATGGGCATAAATGTACGTACAAGGACTTTAAGAGTGGTGATCCCCCAAATTTCAAAGGCACAGAAGGAGCCACTGCTATGATCCATTGGTTTGAGAAGCTAGAATCTGTGTTTCTTTTATGCAATTGTCCAGAGGATTGCAAGGTAAAGTATGCTACCAGTACACTCATTGAGGAAGCTATGTCATGGTGGAATTCTTATACAAAGCCTATGGGTATGGAAAACGGTTACAAGCTCTCGTAGGAAGGATTCAAGAAGCTGCTGACTAAGAAGTTTTGTCCACGAACTGAAGAAAAGAAGTTGGAAACAGAATTCTATGAGTTGGTAACCACAGGAAATGACATCGAAACCTACATCAGGAGATTTCAGGAGTTGGCCGTGCTATGTCCAACTATGGTTCCAGATAACGAGAAGTTGTTAGAAAACTTCATTGGTGGGCTACCATACAACATCCAAGGGAATGTAATTTCTTTTGATCCACACACACTGGACGAAGCTATCAGGATATCTCAAAAGCTTATGGCTCAGGTGATAAAGAATGGAACTACTATCAACAACAATAACCATAACAACAACAACCACAACAACAACGAAAACAAGAGGAAAAAGGATGAAAACCAAGGAACTGATCAAGTACAGCAGCCAAACATAGGACAAAAAGTGGTTAGAGTTTATACCGCAGGACCACGCACCAAGAAAGGATATACTGGGAATTTACCCTACTGCAACACATGCAATCTCCATCACATAGGTCACTGCAGCGAACCATGTGGGTTGTGCATGAAACATGGTCACCAGACCAAGGACTGTCGAAAGCCCGCAAATCAGAGGATCCCGGGGAGTTGCTTCAAATGTGGAAACTTAGGACACCTCAGAAAGGACTGCCCAGAGCTAAGGAACAAGAAAACCAAAGCCTAAACTCTCTGGTGTTGTATTTCTTTTGTGTTTCACTTTAAGCTCTATCGTATAAACTTCATGTACTATTACGAATTCCGATCAAATGAATGTTTTATCTTTTATCATCGCAATGCGACTCCAATATCCACATCTCTTCATCGAGTCCACCACAGAGACCAACACCAACTGAATTTAGGGACTGAATTCCTTTAACGGGTGGAGACTGTCACAAATCGTAATTTCATGTCCTTTTTCAAGATTCAAAATTTCACTATTCATCTCGGGAACTTACTATTCATCGATCACTATTCATCATTTTTGAAGTCAGTTTGAGACTTTGAGAAGTTTTCAAAAAAAATTACTATTCACGAAACACTATTCATTCCCGGAGGAAAATCGCTATTCATGGTCATCATTCATCATTTCGTAAACTAGGTTTACGGGTATTCAAATGCGCGTAACCGGTGTGGTTTAGCTGCATATTCATGCATTATCAGTAAGGACACATCACATAGACTAGAGTAGTCTACATATCATCCGTAATATCATTTTCATATTAAGTCGTGCACGGGTTTGTGTGATTTTCGTTAACGTATGTTCGTTTATTTAATTAACGTTACCACTCAGTTATTACTACTAACATTATACCCGATACTCCCGTCAGTGATCATAACATATTTTCTTACTTATTATAATGATATAAAGATTATATTATTACTTTACCTGTTTTTAAATCAATTGCTATATTTTCCGTTAGGAGCTTATAACTCCGTCGGTTTGCGATATTTCAACCCGATAATTTCTCTAACACCCGATTCTTGCAAGGAACATGATTTTACAATTTTTACAACTTCGTCGTACTTTATTTTAACTCGTCACGATTTATTTTAGTTAACTCGGTACCCGATAACACCTAATGTATATTTAAAACAACTACACATGCTTATTTGAGGGGGACAAGATCATTAATTAGCTAACACTTCTTCTTTTTCTCCATGTGATGCCCCCCCCCTAGCACCCCTAATACTTCCACTTCACTTGATTAGATACCATTTCAATTAATGTTGCAAGTATACATGTTTTGTAATTTATTTCCATAACACATTCACTTCCATTAGTAACTAGCAAAAAGATCAAACTCCCTCTTTTTCTCTCCTATATGGTTCGGCCTCACCAAGAACACCAACACTAATCCATAATTTTTCCAAGATCAAGTCATAATCAAGGCTCATTTACACTCCTTGTTAGGGTTTTGTGATAAAATCCCTAGGTTTCTTACATATTTCTCATCAAATCATCTCAAGTATTCAAGTAAGCTTCAAGAACATCTTTTAGATCTTTTCAAACTTTCATTTGATTGATTTTCAAGTTATATTAGTAACTAGATATGCAAATATTCATGTTAAACATACCACTTGTTACACCTTTTCTTTATAAACATAGATCTATGGATTTTTAGTATGATCATCATGAGATCCACCATTGTTGGTGATGTTTAGGACCCCATGACACCTTAAGAAGGTGTATGGTAAGATTAGATAGGTTGTGGTGTTGATTTGAAGTGGTTTGATTAAGTTTTGAACTAGTCTTGAACCTTAAACATTGATTTTTAAACAATAGAAATAGCTACTGTCCAAAAACGTGTAATCTGGAAAACTCAGTAACTCAAGGGAAATTTTGGCTTTCATATTCAGAAAGTTCTTTCAAAAACGAAACCGTGGCCGCTTGAATCACTAAAAACCGACCTACGACGAGAAAGTTATGATTTTTCAAAGTTTGACAACGAAAAACAAAAAACTGAAAATTTAGTTGCTGATCGCCGAGATTCAAAGGACAAAACGAGGCATTAGACGTGATCTAGACGACCCGACCTACTGAGATTATGTTAGTACATGTTAATACGAATCCGTGGATATAAAGAACATAGAAAACGAGCTTGTAACGACCGAGATATACACGTTTAAAGCCCGACGAACCATTATTATTTTTGACAGCCCACTAATAGAAAATGTTCTAAGTATAAAAACTAGTGTTTTTGCGAGACATAACATAGATAGCCGATTTTCTAATTGATCGAGGCGCGTATGATCAAAAGTTAAATGAAACAACATTAAGACATTGTTACAAGGTTTTCAAGAACGTCAAGCTTATGTCCTAATACTCAACGTACAATATTTCGCGACTAGTTTTACGAGGCCATTTGGGCACATTTTCAAGTAATGAAAAATGCTATTTTTATGACGAAAACACTATATTCACCAATAGACCATCAAACGAGGATCGTGGAGTATCATTTCAACATATTTACACGAAAAGTGTTTATTAACTTAACGAGACGTCAAAAATGTATTTTTCGACGATAAACGTTATTTTCAAAACTAACGAGTGGTATCGGTAACATATGTATTTGCATGTGTAGCATCATTTCATTGCTTACATTAGACCATATCATTCATGTTAGGTCGCGGTTAGAGACCGAGCCTCATTTCAGCATATTCACATTTGTCATTGTTACTATCGCATCAGGTGAGTTTCATAGCCCCTCCTTTTACTTGTTTTGTAACTGTTTTGGGGGAGAATACATGCTTGTTTTTCATTAAACTCTATACTCGTTTTACCTTTAAACTTCATGCTTGTTTTGCTTGAGACGTGAGTTGTCTTTCAAATATTATTGATTGGTTAAAATACTTGAGTCGTTGCTCGGAAGTATTTTGTGTTTACATTTTTCACCCTTGATCATTTTCTTATGGACACTAGTACATTAAGCTATTTCATATTGCCTATGTGATGACCCGATTAGGGCAAACAAGAGTTCCACCATTTGTGTTGACCCAGGTAGGGCAAACAAGCGTTACATTATTTGTTATAACCCATTAAGCGCGAATATTGTGATTGGAAACTTTGGTTGTCCGGGTGGTTTCCCCACTGGTTGATATGCCAAACGTAGTACTGTGGTTTCCCCACTGACTGATATGCCAACGTATTGTGGTTTCCCCACTGGCTGATACACCAAACGTATTGTGGTTTCCCCACTGGCTGATATGTCAAACGTATTGTGGTTTCTCCACCGGCTGATATGTCGAACGTAGTATTGTGGTTTCCCCACTGGCTGATATGCCAACGTATTGTGGTTTCCCCGCCTGACTGATATGTCAAACGGACTGTAGTTTCCCCACTTGACTGTTATGTCAAAAGTATGCCCAATCTACAATCATAAGGCTTTAGTGTCATGAAATTTAGTTGTCATAACTCCATATATATTGGGAATATATTGTTCATTCAATTTTTGTGGTCCATAAATCAATTGACGTTCACAAACCAGATCTTATTTGGCAGTGGGTTGTAAACACACAAGTTGCAAGTCTTGTATGGGCAGGGCTTGGAACTGGGTGGATTTACAATGCCTTTGCTGGGAAATCTTCATTCAAACGCATTACATTTTTCACTAAACTCTATGAACTCACCAACCTCGTGTTGACACTTTTAGCATGTATTTTCAGGTATTAAGCAATAGCACGCTACTGGAGGCTTTTGGCGGGGCATGGCATGGTCATAGAAGACTCTGATAAACATTTGGGACCGTTTAACTTATTTAAAGGCCTATTTCCGCACTACTTTTAACAATGTAAATTCAACACTTTTGTTAAACAAATTTATTCTAAATGATTGAGGTGAAAACCGTTCTTTGTACTTGTGTTGTGATACCAATTGAGTTGCACCCCAGCGACATGTATGCTTCCACTGGATCCGATTCTGGGGGTGTGACAAACCAATCCACCATCATTTGAATCCATCAAGTGCATTGCTCAAACAGCCCTTTGTCCAACACTCGTACCGAATCAAATGCACGTTGAACAAACTCAACCATACTTTCCCACCTATGAGGACTTAGATAATTCATTATGGCTAGAACCTCCACTATCAAATGAGCATGATGCTCCTGGTCATTTTTATCAATTTCACTAGGTATAAGTAGTACTACTTTCACAAGTTATCAAAGTATTAGTAATACTTTGTGGTTAAACTTCTGCATAAGTTTTGTTAAATCTTAAATCAACATTTTAACAACATATGTTAAAATTCAATCTTAAAGCTAACCTCATGCACCCCGAGCGACAGTGACTCTTGAGGATTATACATAAGAAACTCGAGTGAATTCCTCTTGTCATCATCTAGTAAATATAATCTTTAGATCAAGTATATTTAGGATAGGACTATCCGATTCAAACACTTTGGCTTCATATCTTCATTTCGGAAAACATGATGTTTTGGAAAACATCATGACTAAGAATACATGTGTTAAGCTTTCATCTTGTTAAAAGGATAATGTATATCCTATGCATCATTCTCTCCTTGCGACATGAACGGTTGTATTATAAGAGATTTCATTACACCTCATTGGCTAAATGATCTTGAACAAACATCTAAAAGTTCTATGAACTAGCGTATCTCCTTCATCTTGTCATACTTGTTTTCATAAGCATGCTAACACTGGTACAGATATTGCCTATCGTCACACTGGAAATGCGTGACTATATGCATATAGTCACACACGTTTTTTTGGGTGTGTGTGACAAAAAGTCGCGCCACCGTAGGTATCATATGGTCACATTGTTTAGTTTGTGGCCGTTTTCATCGAAAAAGAGTGACCAAAACCCGAATATGTGTGACTAATTAGGCACAAGTTTTGTTGGATTCATCAGTATGTGTGACTATTTCCCATCCTATGGCCACACGAAAATATAATAAATGTGACGTTTGTGATGATTTAGTCACACATCGTGTGTTGTTTTTTTCGAGTTAGTCACATACAATTTAAAAAATAGTGGCCAAAAGTGTTAATATGTGTGACCATATGCTGTTTAAAGTGAAGAAATGTGTACTATTGATCATCCAATGGTCACATGAATTCTTAGTTTGTGTGGCCTTTTGTAATATTTAGTCACACAAAGCATGTTTGCTTTGGGTATTTAGTCACATACAATTAAGCATAAAGTGGCCAAAAGTGTTAATAAGTGTGACCATATGCTGTTTTAAGTGAAGAAATGTGTATTTTGTGTGAATATTGATCATCCAATGGTCACATGAATTCTTAGTTTGTGTGGCCTTTTGTAATATTTAGTCACACAAAGCATGTTTGTTTTGGGTATTTAGTCACATACAATTAAGCATAAAGTGGCCAAAAGTGTTAATAAGTGTGACCATATGCTGTTTTAAGTGAAAAAATGTGTATTTTGTGTGACTATTGATCATCCAATGGTCACATGAATTCTTAGTTTGTGTGGCCTTTTGTAATATTTAGTCACACAAAGCATGTTTGTTTTGGGTATTTAGTCACATACAATTAAGCATAAAGTGGCCAAAAGTGTTAATAAGTGTGACCATATGTTGTTTTAAGTGAAGAAATGTGTATTTTGTGTGACTATTGATCATCCAATGGCCACATGAATTTTATGTATGTGTGGCCTTATGTAATATTTAGTCACACAAAGCATGTTTGTTTTGGTTATTTAGTCACTTACAATTAAGCATTAAGTGGCCAAAAGTGTTGATAAGTGTGACCATATGCTGTTTAAAGTGAAGAAATTTGTATTTTGTGTGACTATTGATCATCCAATGGCCACTTGAATTTTATGTTTGTGTGGCCTTTTATAATATTTAGTCACACAAAGCATGCTTGTTTTGGGTATTTAGTCACATACAATTAAGCATAAAGTGGCCAAAGTTGTTAATAAGTGTGACCATATGCTGTTTAAAGTGAAGAAATGTGTATTTTTCGTGACTATTGTTCATCCAATGGTCACATAAATTTTTATTTTGTGTGGCCTTTGGTACTATTTAGTCACACATCGAATTAAACAAAGAGTGACCAATAATGTTGGAGCAGAGTTGCTACTGCTAGCAGTACTAAGGTAGTCCTGCTAAAGCAGAGTTACTGCTGCTAGTACTATGCTAGTGCTGCTGGAATGAGTATATATATTATATATAAAACAATATTAAAAAACACAAGAAATTTCAAATTGAATTAAACTCGAATGTATATAACTGGACAGAATATACAATTGTAATGTCGTACTTAATTAATCAAATATCTAAAGACTTTTGATGTAGCAACCGCGAATTTTTCAGGTCATTACACAACATTTAAAACTCGAGATAATTTATTTTATGAGTACATATTTTTCCCTTGAGTATAACTTTTGACTAGACTGTACGAATTGAGAAAAACGATACCACACGCGTAGCATCACCACATTAATAATGGTTCAAATTTTTAATTCACTTTCGGAGTCAATAACCTTGCTTTTGAATCATTTTGTAAAAACGTTTTCAGAAATACATTTCCTGTATTTTTACCAAACCAAATGATCACATTTAAAAGTTTAGCTAAACGGGACATGGGGTACACGGGTAATAATAAAACAAACCTATCCAATCTAATAAAACAATTCCAACTACCCACTATAAGTCCTTTTCTTTTTCCCTTCTCGAGTCACTGTTCTCCTCTTTCTCTTTTCCTCTTTTCTCTGTAACACCAACTACCCGTCACAATCATCTTCTTTTTTTATTTTTTATTTTATTTCTGTCTAACTTCTCTTCTTTCCAAAAGATAATCACGGGATTATTTTGGAATCTCCATTTGGAAAGAGACCTTAGCTAAATTCGTCCCTTCACGAGAGTCCACCAGGAAAGTCATGGTCAAGGCATTACATTATCTTCTTTTATATACCACCGATCTACAGGGGAACCACACCAAACTCAACCTTATCACAAGAAAAGTTTTCTTAAGAGTGGTGATAAAGATTCGGTTGTGGTTCTCGCTTGGATTCGGATCGGGTTAATTCGTAGTGTTCGGTCACCTTCCAATCGATCCTCCCACCTCCCCTTGTAAGGGTTTTCTTAATCTTCCTCTATTTTGCAATTTTGATATTAATTGTTAATGTTTCGTGGATCAGATTTGATAAAAACTTGTGATAATAACATTTTGTGGCTAAAAAAAAAATGGATTAAAACATGTTTTATTATTGTTTCGTGTGGTAAGATTCGGATCAAAACGTTTTGAATAAGGTTGTCACTGTGTGGTAAGAAACTAGTTTAAAAGTGTGTTTGTTGTTGCTGAACCAAGTCGACTCACTGAGTCAACTCAGTGAGTGAGTCGACTCGCGAATCGTCCTTGTTTTGAGCCATTTACTTCTCGCCATAGTAGCTAGTAATGGGGTAATGTGGTTTTGAACGATTATTAGATGTTCCTGTTGTCGTTGTAGTCATGACTTGTTGGTCTGCTTGGTTGTTTTGCTGACTAAGTTTTATGGGTCGAGACCCGTCTTGGTCTCAGTTCGCCCCGTTTTGCCAATGTTTGTGTCATATTCCTTATTTGCTAGTCCTGAATTTTGGTCTCGGTTTGATTATGGGTTTCGTCTTGGTTTAAATCTGGGAGTCCTTGCGTGATTAATGTTGAGGGTTATTGTGCTGGTCTCGACTTGATGTTAAACCCGAATATGGTGCAAGTCGTGAGCTGAATAGGGTCACGGGTCTGAGTTGAGTATATGTTGCCTCGTGGTTTTGGTCTAAGTCTCGGTTGGTGATGATGTTTTAACCTTTTTGTTTGTTATTTTGTCGTTGGCCTCTGGTGTCTCGGTCAACATCACCGTTAGAGTGCGTTTTGCGTTTGATTTCTGTACAACAAAAGTGCGTCTCGTTTGTGTTAGCAGCTTCCATAGGGTGTGTCCGTTTGTTTATCTCGGCTTAGCAATAGCACCACAAGGATGGGCTTTGTCTTATGTCTCGACTCAACGACCCCGCAAAACTGTCGAGAACATGATCATTAGTTTTGTTAAATAAAATTTGACAAGTTAAAGTTAAAACATGTCTTCAAAAAATGTGTTAAATATAAGGATATGAACCAGAATTTCCGTAAGGTGCGTTTGTTGGGTCTGTAGCCAAGGCCCAACTTAAGGGATGTTAGTGTGAACATGGGCCAAGCCCAATGTAGGGTGCATGCCACAAGGCCATAAAATGGGTAGTATCTTATACGTGTGATGAAAACATAATATATAAGTGTGAGTATTTTTCATCTAACTAACTAGTTGTAGTTTTGGAACATTGTTAACATGTCGGATATACATGGGATTAAATATTTGACGTATATAACTACTTGTCGGAATTAAAGTATATAAGAAACATTAAGCCAAAAATAATTGATAATGGACTTGAAATATTTGGACAAATTAATTATATTGGACTAATTGGATATTTAGACTAGACCACTAATAGATTTTTTAAAAAGTAAGGTTAATTATCGATTGTTCTTAATAAAAAGCTTGTCGGGAAATATTACTTTGAGAAAACTGAGTTTTACTAAAGTCACGACAACTCGTGAAAACTTTGTCATGCCAAAATTTTATAAAACTCCCTAAACCTATACTTTGATGTCGAAAAACTTTTTTATAAAACCTAACAATAATTGAAACTTGTAATGTGACATATTAATTTAAGTTTCCTTTTAACACTTAATTTACCATTTCAAAAATTTATTTCCAAACTATTTGGGTTATTGGGTAAACACCGAAAACACATTAACTTATTTGTTGACACTTTCCTTTGTCGCTATTTTCTCTGTCTTCATTTGTCATTCCTTTCTCGACTCAAATTCCTGTCCGTACTTTTCTTGACTATGTCGATTTTCTATTCTTTTTTTGGCGTGAGTATTCTTGAGTCCATACCACCACACGAAACGTTAACACTAAACTTTTTACAAACTTTGAAACGAGTAAATCCACGAAAGCTAAAACATTTGTCCTTTCAAAACTCTTTATTTTTTTGAGGCGTATACTGAGATAAGTACATATATTAGGTTGTGCCAATCCGGCACCGTTGTGCCTATACCTTCGATATCGTTGTGTTGTGACCATTTTGATATTTCGCGTTGCTGCAAGCTAAGGTGAGTTCTCGTAGCCCCTTTTTCATTATGTTTTCCTTGGGGGAAAATGGTACTCAAATGATATTTTAACTGTTTTTATGCTGTGATACAATGTTTTCATGTTTTTGGACAATATGTGTGTTTTGATTGCAATGTGTGCCTTACTGTGTGAATTCAGATTGTGAGACTTAGCTTAAACGTGCGCAACTGTTTTGTGATACATTGTTAGTATATCATTTTGGGAAGTGGCACCCAGTATATCATTTTGGGAAGTGGCACCCAGTATTTCATTTTGGGAAGTGGCACCCAGCATATCATTTGGGAAGTGGCACCCAGACTATGTGTGGATAAATTAGGCATGTTTGCAGTCTGTGATAGTTTGCGTTCTTTACCATGTGCTCACATTTGTTTATCTTGCTCACTATTGTCCTACGCTATTATTCACAGCTTCGTGGTTTAACACCTAAACCTACGAGCTCACCAACTTTATGTTGATGTTTTCTAGTACCATTTTCAGGTGTTATTGAAGCTGCTTAGAAGGTTTAGTATTGACTGGCTTAGCAAGACTTAAGACAAGACCCTCCCGGGTTATATCTCGTGGAGTTGCATTTGATATTCTCTAGTGACGTTGTTTAACTTTGAGACTTATGTTATTTTGGATCTTTGTACTTATCCCGGTTGTGGGAGTTTGCGACTATCAACTGTCTTATGTTATGCATTTAGTGTTTCTCTATTGTGACACCTTGTGTTCTTGACAATAAGGTCATACCCCGTAAATGTCATTCCGCTGCGCCATTTTTGGGGTGTGACATTTGAACCTTCACCCCTTTAGCAGTTTGCCTTAAGTCGTTAGCAGATATATATTGTTTCTTCGGTGGTGCCTGTGGTACACATTTAGTCACATGGTTTGTTGGTGTAACCTGTAGTAAACAAAAGACGCTTCTATCAAACATTGAATTACATATGAATAATTATATATGTAGGTTGAAAAAACACATGTACGTACCACCTCTTCAAAAATAACTTGATCCTTTGGCCATGCAACGAAACTACCTTCAACATTCTTAACTATTTTTAACCCATTATTTGCTACGTCCGGTACGCATGCTGCATTAACAAACGATTCATCAATCGACACTTTGTAGCAATCACTTGGGAGTGGTCGGTTATGCAGCACTTGCTTTCCATGAGACTGGTATACGGTACCCAAAGCAACAATATTTGTTTGCTTTATAATCCACAGTTTGCACTTAAGTGTCTACAAAAAAAGAATTTTTATGTATATATCAGAAATTATTTAAACAAAAGAATAACAAGAAACATGTTGAAATACATACTGTTGGCAGTGCTTGTGTTAGAGACACATCTTGTTGCGATTGGGAATCTGGAGACCCGTTTCGTCGCTTCTTTTGCTTTGGCTTATTGGGTCCGATAGTTTTAGCAAGTTCCTATATGTATATATAAAACACGTTACATTATTTAAACAAAAGAGTAACAAGAAACATGTTGAAATACATACTGTTGGCAGTGGTTGTTTTAGAGACGACACATTATGTAGCGATTGGGAATCTGGAGACCCGTTTCGTCGTGACTTAAGGTTATGCTTAGGTCTGACAGTTTTAGCGGCAGGTTCCTATACGTATATATAAAACACGGTACATTAGTCGATCATGTATGTAAAATTCAAAAATCAAAGGGCGATCTTTTATTACTATACTTACCATTGTTTCCGTTACCTTTTTAGAAGTTTCAAGGCCATTGGATTTCTCCTCAATTCCCGCATCTTTAGGACTTACAACACCACTTGTCTGAGTGCCATTGGAGTCACCAGCAATATTGTCAATGGCCATTAGAGTCACCTGCAATATAAATTAAGAAATACAGTCACTCATCAGTTTATGTTCAATGCCTAGTATCATTAGCATCAGTGGTGTTGGCATTAGAAAATGAAATTGTTAACAACATAAAAAATGGCTTACAACTGAGGCTATTGGCGATGGTTCAGTTGGCAGAGTTATATTCATCCCTTTATCATTCAACTGTTGCAGAATTTGAGAAAGCATTATATTTGTGTTTTCCACCTCACCGGATAATTTATTGACCTGCACATCTTTTTCGGTCATCTCGGCGGACAATTTCTTGATCAATTTATCTTTTTCTTCACGCTCGCGTCTCTCATTATCCAGTTGAGTTTGAAGTAAGGCAATTTTTTCATTGGCTTCTTGTTTTCTTCGAGGAAGGCCAAAATACTCTTTGTATGTTACTGCACCTCCCACTCCTCTGGCATAACCGCCCTTTTCCTTACCAAATACAAATGTCATGGCATCAGTGCCATCATCAAAACCCGATGTTCCTTCCTTGATCTTGTCATCAGCTTCTTTCTGCAAAAAAAATATAGGAAATGTTGGGATTAAAAGTCTTCTTGATGTTGTTAGAGTAACTGCTGGTATACAAGTTACTACTGCTAGTACACAGTTAAATGTTGCTGCTATATAAGCATAATAATAGAATTAGCAGTCAAACTTACAAGTTCATCTCCCTTTGATTTAATATCATCATTTGGGTATTCGCCGTCTTTGTTTACCCTTCCTTTCACCCACATTACATCACGGGGGGGTTCTTCATCCGCTTCAATCTCTTTATTTTGGATCTAATAAACATCAAATGCATACCCATGTAAAGTTAAACCAAGATAAACGAAAATATGAGGATGCTTACACATGTACAGTTAAACCAAGATAATCGAAAATATGAGGGTATTAATGCAAATGTGCAAATTGGGCAATGTAAACAGATTCATTTCTCATACTGATCGTCTCTTAATTGGTAAAACAAACATTGTGTAATCTTACCATTTTCTCTTTGACATAAGCATATCCACCTCGTCCCATTTTATGCTGATAAATATTTTGGGAACGTGCCATTTTACCTTTCTCAGATTTCTCCTAAAAACACAAAATCATAAGGCGTTTAGATGCGGTAATGCTGCAAACTGAAAATAATAAAATGACATATACACTTAATTAAAGATGACTAATTAAAACCTTGTATGCTTCGGTGGTCGTGTATTTAACATACTCGACCCAGTCTTCTGATTTCATTATTGTATTATACAAGTCCAGGACTTCATTCAGTTTGGAAGGTGTATTTAGGTTGGGCAAAATGTAGTTGAATTTGAGCTTCCTTCTGTAATTCCTTAGCATTTTACCAAGACGAATCATTATCAATTTTCTGTATTTGACGTCAACAACAAAAAATTTCTGAAAAGATTAACACAATGTTGTTAATTAGTTACACATAATGTAACTGCATACATAAACTTATGTAGTACTGGGTTACAAAATAGTATATATGTACCAAGATTTCATCTCATAGTTTATCTCTTGATTCTTTATTCACCTTCTTCCAGTGTAGAATCTTCACACCTATCTGCTCACGAGCCACATCTCCTAAAAAACTCACAAACACTGCTTTGTTTTCCCCTGTTACCCTACCGAATGCATCGAAGGTTACCTTGAGCTTTATTGCACCAGGTTTGTCATGCTTCGCGCGAAACTTTACTAGCCTGGTTGAGCCCCTCTTAGCTAGTATCTTAGGTGTTTGGTTGGTTACAGGCTCATCTATATCTTCTTCATCAGAAGACTTTTCGGATTCATATTCTAAGGCGTTATCATCATGTACAATATGATCAAGAGGAAGCAAAGTATGGTTATCAACAATGGGTTCAGTTTCCATGACTCTTGAGCAACAAAAGGGTAAAAGAAAATGATTATGGCTTAGCTTGGAGAGTAATGGTGAGAGAAGATTTGATTTTTGTTTTTTATTTGCAGTCTTTTTTTTAAAGAGAGAAAAGAGGCTATACACCAAGAATATGAATCGTTTGTGATTCAAAAAATTTTGATCCAAAAATTTGCCTCCAAGTTGTAATTTGAAATTAACAATTGAATTATTTGAAAATTTTGCCTTTGAACCTGTTAATTAAAGCATAAACTTGAATAAATCAAATTTTTGGCTCCAAATTTTATAGAGTACTATCTTAATAATCGCAAATAATGTATCATACTGTGATCAACAGTACAAACTACTACCCATTTAACAAACCAAAATACTTACATAATTACTAGTTATTGTACCCTTACTAATTACATTTACAAAACACAAGTTACTAATTACCTTTTTGTTATTTGGTTTCATTTTTTGCGTGCTTGTGTTTGCCATAAGAATGTGTGTGTTGATTAGGGTTTATTGATTTTTGTGTGTGTTTACAAATGACTGGGTAAAGGGATTAATTGCTGGTTGAATATTGAATTTGTGGTTTGGTTTAACTATAGCTGACGTGGCAAGATTTGTTTTAAAAAAAAAAAAAAAAAAAAAAAAAAAAAAAAAAACTAATGGTGATGACGTGGCGGTGAAATCCGGCTATAGCCGGTAAATAGGGATGGCAACGGTTCGGGTTCGGGGCGGGTTTTAGTATACCCATAACCGAACCCGTTTATAATATACCCGTACCCGCCCCATATCCCACCGGATACCCGATTAATATTATCCATCGGTTTTTCGGGTTTCCCCGCGGGTATCAGTTATCCGAGATGATATGGTTGTATATATACGAGATGTTTAACGAATGAGCCGAGATAATATGGTTGTATACGAGATGTTTAACGAATGAGCCGAGATGATATGGTTATACACGAGATGTTTAACGAATGAGCCGAGATGATATGGTTGTATACGAGATGTTTAACGAATGAGCCGAGATGATATGGTTGTATACGAGATGTTTAACGAATGAGCCGAGATAATATGGTTGTATACGAGATGTTTAACGAATGAGCCGAGTTGATATGGTTATACACGAGATGTTTAACGAATTGAATGAGCCGAGATGATATGGTTGTATACGAGATGTTTAACGAATGAGCCAAGATTATATGTTTGTACATGATCAACACACCCAACAATAACTCACGCAACCTTTCGACCCTGTTTCATCATTTCTTAAAAGAGTTTAATTTCTAGACCAACCCTGATAGCTGGATGGTCTTGAGGCAACTCACGCAACCTTTCAACCTCTGGATCAGCACGATTATGCATCTGTAGCATAATACGAGTTATCTCACCTAGCAAATTGTTAATCAATTTGAGTTCTTTTTCTTGTTCATTGCGTAATCGGGTGAGGATAGCCTTTTGCACCTCTGCTAGTTAATTTGTTAGCCACAGTGTTTGTGTTAAAATTAGTGATACTTGCGAGAGAGTTTTATAAGAAGTTGTGTGAGAAAACGAAGTGTTGTGAAAGTGGCTTTGATAGTGGAAAGCCGTTAAACTAGCCGTTGGAGGCTATTTTAAAAATCAGATTGAAAGTAAAAGTAACCGTATGAGTATTATTCAAATTCAAACGTAAAGTAACAGTACAACATATTAATAACGAGCGGGATATTTAAAATTTAAAATTTCAAATTCAAATTAAACAAAAGGGCGGGATATATTTAAAATTTATCAATTCAATTCAAATTCAATTCAATTTATAAATTGAAAATAAAGTATCAACTACAAATACATTAAACATGAAATAGAAATACATTAAATATCAAATAAAAACTACGTTAACATAAACAACGTTTGATTAACATAAACAACATACGATTAACATAAACAACGGACGATTAATAAAAACTATCATCTGAATCTGGGTAACCATCTTCAGAGGATTCGGAAGGTGTGAAAAAACCAGACTCCCACCTTTGCCTACGTTCTTCATCCTCCCTGGCTTGCCGCTCCAAACGATCAGCTTCCTCTTCTCTTTCAAGTGCTTCCATTTCCAGGAGGACTTGCATATCTGCTTCCTCTTGCCTAAGTTGTTCCTCAGTTAACCCAAACGGATTTGGGTCTTGGTTAGGAACCGGTTCATTTTCAGGTTGATTATTCACCGGAAAATTTTCCGGTTGGAAAACCGGAAAGATATGCTCGGGTGGAGTATGGAATTTTTCATTTTCGCTAGGTGGGCTTGGAAACTGTTGGCCAAAATCCTTTTGGCGAGGTGGGCTTGGAAATTGTTGCCCGAAATCTTTTCTGGAAGACATCTTGAATTTGAGATGCTTGGATCTTGAGTATTTGAGAAGTTTGGAATGTGTTTCTGTGTGACTTGTGCTTCAGAAGCATTGGTATTTATAGGGTACAAATGCACACGTTTTATTAACGTGACTTTGAATTTTAATTGTTGGGGCTAACCTGCGTTAACGCAGCGTTAATATGTTGTACTTTATCTTACGTTTGAATTTGAATTTGAATTTGAATTTGAATTTGAATTTGAATTTTAATTTGTTAAGGCTGAGTTATTGTTGGAAGTGGCCTAAATATACCCATACTTCTCAAACACATCTCACACACAAACACATTCAGACTGCGATAGATATTAAAGCATGTATTTACATTAAACATGTACTAGAAAATATCAATTACCCTAATGAAAAAGTCAATTAGTCATTAAAGTTAGCACACAAATTACATTAAACATCATTAATATAGAAAATATCAATTACCCTAATGAAAAAGTCAATTAGTCAATCCAACACCAAACACACTTCTAGATCAACTACACTAGTCAAATCCAAACCAAACACAAACCAAATCCGATCAATATTATCCATCTGTTTACTTTTGGCGCCTCTCGATGGTCCCTCTTCCCGCCTAAAGTATTGGGAACCGTTCGTATACCTCTCTAGCTAGCCTATTTGTACAACTCGACATGGAAAACCGTTCATAATCAACCGTACCATATACAACTCCTTTGATATTTTCATTAGAAAATAAATTTCAAATTTCAATGGCTGACTCCTCTTCAACTCCTTCTTCCAACAAAAACAAACGCCCAAGGGATGATTCTCCTCCACCAATGCCTGAAAAATATAAAAAATTTGGCATATCCCAACATATTTGGGAGAAATGTAGTGAAGGCCAGTATGGTGTTGAAAACGCATTGTTAGAAATTCACAACAAGCGTATAAAGATGTATGAAGAAAGGAACAAGAAAGATTTAGAGGTCATTGAGGAGCATCAGAAGAAAATTGAGGAGAGGAACAAAAAAATAGAAGAAGAAAGAGAGAAAATAGTTGATGTTTACAGAAGTATTGAAGCTAGTAAATATGTGTCTTAATGTATCTTTTCTTTATATATTTTGCCTATGTAAATGTAAACTTATTTTGACTTGGTTTAATATATGAATGCAGTTATTATTACAAGTTTATGATATTTGAATGTAGTTATTACTATTGTACTGCTAGGTAAACAATTGTACTGCTAGCGAAACGTTGTACTGCTGGGTATCCTTTTAGCAGTGGTTGGGAGTGCAGAGTAGTTTGTATCACTTTTTACTTAAAGGGTATAAACCCCCAATTGCTGCACACAATCACATTCACGCACACATTACTCTCTCTCTCTTCCACTCCCTAATCGAATTTTAATCGTCAAATTGAAAAACCCCCAAATCAAATCATAATGTCGAACCTAACTTTTACCGAACCTCATAATAATGTTGCCTTTTTAGAAAAATCCAATGAGTCTGTAGATTTTACTGAGATCATTGATTTCCTTAATGCAAGCTATATTAAGTTTGCATTAACAGTAAAACCTACTATATATACTTCCAACATTATCCAGTTTTGGTCGTCTGCTAAGGTCAAAACTATTAATGGGGAAGCACAAATCCATGCCCTTGTAGATGGGCAGATGATTATCATTACAGAGGCGTCTATTCGAAGAGATCTTCTCCTAGATGATGCTAACGGAGTTGAGAATCTTCCAAATACTACAATCTTTGAAAAACTTGCACTGATGGGCTATGAGAGATATACAGATGCTTTAAAGTTCCAAAAAGGTAATTTTTCTCCTCAGTGGAAATTCTTAATTCATACTGTCTTAGTGTGTCTAAGTCCAAAGACCACTGCATGGAATGAATTTAGCAGTAATTTAGCTTCTGCTATAATTTGTTTGGCTGAAAATACTCAAAGATTTAATTTCTCAAAATTAATTTTTGATAATATGGTTAAGAACTTGGATAGAAAATATTTGGCTAATTATTTTCTATATCCTAGGTTTTTGCAACTCTTTTTGGACAACCAATTTAAAAAAAAAAGAAAAGTCACAAAAATGTTTCTCCCACTCCCTGCCTTACCAAAAAGGTTTTTGCTAATATGAGGAGGGTTGGAAAAGATTTTTCTAGGAGAGTGACACCTTTGTTTCCAACAATGTTGGCACTAGCCCAAACCCAAATGGGTGAAGGTTCAGCAATCCCAGCTGGTACCCATCACACACCCACAGAACAACAACAACAGACCTATAAACGTAGGACTAACACCAAGAACACTGAGCTACCTCAGGCTAGTGGTTCTATACCAACTGTTGCAGATGAGGATGTCACTGGGGGGGAGAGTGACATGTTAGCAAGGGCTGCCACTACTGTGTCTAACTTAGCAGCAGCACAGGACAGTGGTAACATCATTAAGACCCGAACCAAGATAAATTCTAATGAAGAAAGTTCCTCTAGAACTGATTCAGGTGAAGGTCCCAGTCACATGGAAACAATGGGGGGTTCGGATGTTCATCCTAGGGGTGAGGCTGAACTTAACTTTTCCAGTGATCCACCTCTCGGGCTAGGTAACACAAGCCGAAGTGGTAAGGATAGTCTGCAACTTTTGAATGAATTGAAGGATACCTGTGCCAAGCTGTCTGCACAAATTGGTGATCTGCGAGCAATAGCTTCTTCCCAAGATGGAGTCATCAAAGCTCAAGGTGGGGAGATAAAGGCTTTGAAGAGAAGGGTTAGGTATTTAGAAGGAGTCAAAGGATCAAGAATTCCCAAACAAAAGGTTAAATCTTCTGAAGCTTCTAAGGATGCTCCCAAACAGGGGGGGAATGAAGGCAAAGTTTCAGGGGAGGATAAAGAGGGTGAAAGTATTTGTGAAGAGAGTGATCAAATGGAATTTCTAGTTGCTGATAACCAAGGGAATGAAGCGGTGATGGATAGGCGTTTGGGCAAGGTTACAACTGTTGATAGTGAGCCACCTATTCCTGCTAGTGACCCAGTTATTCCTGCTAGTGGTCCAGTTATTCCTGCTAGTGAGACAGTTATTCCTGCTATTCCTGCTATTGATAAGGTTAGTTCTCTATACTGAGACTGAAGTTAGTATTGCTGCTATTGATGTTAGTGCTACTGAGACTAAATTTATTCCTGCTATTGATAAGGTTACTGCTACTCAAGGTGATGATGATATGACTATGGATCAAATATTAACAAAGATGAGGAGTGCAAAACCTAAGAAGAAATTTAAGTTTCAGTCACCTAGTCAACAACAACAACCAATGATTACAGATGAAGAATTGACAAGACAAGTGGCTAATCTTGATGCTCAAGAAGCTGCTCAGATTCTTTCAGACAAGGAGTATGCAGAAAAATTACAAGCGCAAAAAAATGCAGAGTTAATAGCTTCATGGTTTGAGGAAAGGGCTCAGGTTGAAGCTGATTGTGAGTTTGCTAAAATAGTACATAAAGAAGAGCAAGATAAGTACTCAGTAGATGAAAAAGCCAGGATGCTGAAAGAAATTTTTGATGCAAAAAAGAAGTTGTTTGCAGCACAAAGATATGCAGCTAAGAAGAACAAGCCACCCACTCAAAAACAAAGAAGAGATCTCATGTGCAGGTATTTTTTTATTTTTTTATTTTTTTATTTTTTTGTTGCAAAGGTAAATTTATATTAATATCAACAACACCCAATATGTACATCATAAACATCTACTCATGTGCAGATATTAGAAGAATGTGGCCAGTTGGAAACTAAAGGATTTGAAATTCTTGGATGATAAAAGCATTGAAGAATTGTATACAATTGCCAAGAGAAACAATGAACTCTTCTTGAATGACAATTCAAAGAGAGCAGGTGAACAGTTGGAAATAGAAAGCAGTAAAAAGAGAAAACAAGAACAAACTGAGCAAGCTGTTGCTAAAGAACAAATGCAAGCTCACACTGAACTTACAGTTGACTCTGTAGGAGAAGCCATGGATGCACAACCTTTAACTGTCAAACATCCCATTGTTGATTATAAGTCTGGATCTCATGGGGAAACAATTTATTACGATATTAAGAGGCATGATGGTTCTTCTAGAAGGTTTGTAAGCTTTCTTCACATGGTTCATGATTTTGATAGACGAGATATGATAGCTCTATGGAAATTACTCAAACAAAGATTTGGTAATAAGACACCAGAACAAGCTTATGATAGAGAAGTCTGGAATTATTTGAAGGTAATGTTTGAACCAAATCATGAAGATGAATGTTGGAGAAGACTAACGCACAATACTGTTAAAGAATGGAAAATTTTTCAACGATGTGGAGTACATGCTTTAACTGTGAATGAGTTGGTGATCTACATGCTTGTAGAAAAGGATTACCCTTTAAAGTTTCATAAAGACATTCTACATCAGATGTTGCGTGGGAAGAAAATACTCAAGCTTCAGCTTAATTATGATAACATGGCATATGAACTGCTCAAGAAGATGGAAGAGTATCTAGGACCCAAGAACAAGAAATAGAATGTATAGTTATTACTACTAGAATGTATAGTTTGACTTAAACATGTATAGTTATTACTGCTTATGAGATAAACATGTGTAGTTATTACTGCTAGAATGTATAGTTATTACTGCTAGAATGTATAGTCTGACAAAATATGCTTACATAAATGCTTACAATCGAGCCAAAACATTGATATTTTTAAATTTTTGACTATTGCATAAGTTATCAGAAATGTGTGACCATATGTATCGAATTGTGACTACACTTAAATAATGTGTGACAAAATTTGACTATTGCCTATAGTCACATGATTGTGCTACAATTAAATGTGTGACCATACGCATTAGGAATTGGCAGGCAAACACACACTTAACTTTAGACACACATATTAACTTACGTGACTATTTGTATCGAATTTTGGTCACACTTAATCATGTATGCCTATGGTTTAGTGTGACCATATATGACATTTGGTCACACATCTCAAGTGTGTGACATATATTTGTCACTTTTAAATGCATATCGTGACTATGCTTCAAACTTACTTTTCAGTTGTCACACATTTCAAATTCATATGTGGCTAAATTTTCAACAAAAACTAGCAGTCACGCTTAAATAATGTGTGACAAACTTGAGCATATGATTTAGCCACATACACAATTACTTCGTGTGACCATATATGGATTTTGGTCACACTTTTCAATTGCGTGACATATATTTGTCACATATGTATATATATAGTGTGACTAATGTTTCAACCTTATTTGTATCCGTCACACGTCCCAAATTATAAGTGACTAAAAAATCAAATTTTTTTTACCAGATACGTATAGTCACAAAAATATTCAAATGTGTGGCTGTAGCCTCGGATGTAATTCCGAAATGGTCACACAAGTCGGATCAAGTGTGGCTGTTTATTTTATTCTGGTACATTTAGTCACATAAAAAGGCGACTGTGTGGCTGTTCAAAAAAAAGCATGTGTGACTAAATCCCATTTTTGTACTAGTTTAACTTTATCTCATGGGATAATCTTATGTGTTGAAAGATACTATTTGTATCTATTTCCTTCAAGCGTACATCATAACCTAACCTTTCTCAAAATCTAGTTTAAACCTTGTACACATCCACAGTTAAAACTACACATCTATAGAGCATACACAAGATCTATTGAAGTTGGTAACCTTACTTAGATTCTTGTTGAATAAAATTCCAAAGAACTTCCTTGAGAACGCTCTTGATTTAACATATTCCATTGACACACAAACACACCTACACTTTCCTCGAACATTTTGGAAGATGTAGGAAGTGTGTATCTATTTATTAGTTAGAACTTTTCTTAGTTGGCAACTTTAGTCCCTTTGACACTTCAATAATTCATTCTTAGTGCTAAAACAAGTTGGTTCTAGTGACAGTTTAAGAATTTGGCAAGAATAGTCCTTGCAGGCTAGAACAAGGTGGTTCTAGTACTAAAACAAGCCGGTTCTTGTTCTAGTTTGGTCTTTTGGAAACTTAGGTCCCTCAAGTCCATTTTCTTTCTACTTTGATCACATTAACTTTATAACTAATTTAGTACTTGACATCTTAAATCCCTTAAGTCCTTCTTTCTTATAAAAGTAACACATCAATCTTTCTATAACCTCATCACAAATTCTTTGACAATTAGTTTGACTATTGGGCCAAGTATTGGTAAACTATCATCTTTTATATACTTCAATAGGCAAAAATAGGAATTCCAATCTTTCTAACATGAGAATGACTACTGGAATACTATTGCACTAGAAACTCAATTTAACCTAACGGTTAAATTGCTTCCAGGAGAGAAGTTAGGTATCACCCGTAAAAATGGTCGTGTTTAGTCTTAATTGAGCACCGCTAGTAATAGTCTCATATTCATTCTCCAACTTGAAAAATCTTTATTCCTATACTTGCCTAAAGTAAGTGTTAAAATAAGATATTTTGTCTTGCCTTAGTAATATTAATTAAACAAGTAGTAGATATGCCTTTTCTTTCTTTAGTTTATTAAAATCACTTGCATTACACATATATTTGTTGATTACATGTTTTTGTTTGATATGATTAAGTATCTTGATGTCATCATGATTTTTTTATTCTTTCCTTATATGATGTTTCGCTAGATTAACGTGTTACTTGTTAACTCATGATATGCCAGTTTGATACATGATGTTTTTATATGATGTATCTATATTTAAAAGCTCTTGTCTTTTGTTGGAATTCATTAAACCTATACTTAGGTTGGTCTAAATAATATATGCTCCAAAATGTTATAATTTAAACTTGGTTTACATGAATCTTTCATCTTGCTTCTTTTCTGACTTTGTCACACTATTTGTTTGCCACGTTTGCACTTATAATTTGTCAAAGTGCTTTTGGTATGATAAACATTTAGAAGTCATTTTATCCTACAAATTAATCACATGAATCATTATATGCTTAAGTGTCTAAGCCTAATGACAAAACAATCTCACAATGAAGTATTTCATATAATGTCATGCTCTTACATAATATGATTATTTGTCTTGATGCTATCATGTTGTGTGGTATTTTTTTATCTAGCAGTCGAATATGTTGCTTTTGTTTATATAGGATGTTATCTTATGATTTCTATCATATTCACATCTTTTGTCACTAACACTATTGTCTTATAGGTTGATAACAAATTATTTGTTATCTCACTTCGTTCTAACTTTTATATGCCAATTTCGCATAATTGTAATCCCTTTATTGCTACGTAGATTAGTAATATGTTTTATGGGACCCATTCACTTGCATATAGTTTTTAAAGCATATAGAAAAAAGTTTTAGAGGCTTGGCATTGCATTTGTATATCTTTCAACCGACCTCTTTCCAAATCTCATTATTGTTTCCGCTTTCCAAAAATTATCTCCATCACTATTTAGTTATAACAATACTCCTATCCTCTACACCTCCTATGAGGAAACCACATGCCTCGTCATGCTATCATCTCACATTAATAGAGAAGAGCTACGTGACTTAAAGGATGAAGTTCTTTGTATGCTAACCAACATCCGCAAAAACATTACTAAACTCATCGCTTTCATTAACCTGCAACCTCCTAAACACTTTATCATCATTCTTTATTCGATGCATTACACATTATGTTGGATGTCCACCGATTAAGGCGGAAAGAAATTCATTCACATAATTGTCTTTTGTCAAAATGTATTAAAGAACACTTACTCATGTCTCTTACATCCTAAAATACCAACACATAAGTACACACCAATTAGTTAAAATCGGTTTATAAAACCACAAGTGTTTCAAGCCTTTTTAACCCAACATCACAAGTTTGCACCAATACCTCATCAAGTTTAAAACACGTCATATGTTTGACAAACTTCTTCATCTCCACATCCAACAACTAATTTAAATGGAGTCTATGATTTTTCTTAAACCAGGACCTCACAACTTCATTGTCTAGAACACCATCATAGGATCTCATCCTTTTCTTCCTCGACACATATCATGCACGTCGTTGTCAGTGCAAATGATATATTAATCAAAACCGTCGTTCCCAACACTTTCTCAATACGTTGGTCTAACCAACACTCTCCCGTCATATGGTGTCATTCTCATCCTCATATAGGTATTTAGTATTTTTAATTTTTTCATATGGAATTTCTGTTCCAAGGTGCTCATTGTCTTCACTTCCTTTTAATTCCATTCGAGCATATATTATGGCATGATACATCATCTTTGGTAGATGATACTGTCATAAAAGATCATGTCGGTCAAAACCATGTTAATACTCTCTCTCCCATTTTCACCTAGAATAGGTCATTTTTATAATTTGTGTCAATCAATGAATGAATTTCGTTCTTGTTAGCATTAATAATATCATTCAAATCGTAACCCTTATGCATTATGAGAGTCATATCCCTCGAGATGAGAATTTTAGATAAGGATTGCATGAGTTCATATTTTCTATTTTTATATTCGTTATAGCATTTGAGTTTCTAATTTTCTAATAGTTGTCTACGTTTTCACCACCACCTTCCATCACCATCTTCACTAATCATCTCCATCATGGATTAGCGAAAACTTACTTGAGTCATCTATCGAGTTATCACCACATGAATCCTACTAGTAAATCGACACCAACACTAGCACCACTCACTTTAATATTCCAACTTCACTTCATATCTTCTTTCAAGGCATTATTTTGTAGGCTTTTATCATATTATATTCTTGTTTTTCTTATAATTGTAATTCTTATTAGAAGTCTACATTTCATGAGATCTTTGATTTCATAATCATGGTTCTCTACCTTGAGTTACTTGTGATTATATCATAAATTGCATATATACATCTTATTTTTCTTTGTCAAAAGATGAAATATATTGCACTAACTCTTTCATTGTAGGTTCATCATCATATACTCTCGATTGTATATAACATACTCATCTAAGGATGAAATTTGCATCGATTATTTGCATCGTCTATACACTTGGTTGCATATGACATATTTGTCTAAAGACAAAACTTCTATTGTACTAAATTTTTTTTGAAGGTTCATCTTGACGCCCTAGATCAAGGGAGAGCTTCCGTCAATCATTTATAGAATGCATCTTATACACACTTTGTTGTATATCACATACTCGTCCAGGGACGAATATAGTTTTGCACTAATATTTGTTTTGTAGCCTTTTAATCATACCTTGACGTCTCGATTAAGAGGGAGCAACCGTCAAGGGGGAGCATGCACGCATTTTCATAATCATTCTCATTCTTCAACACACCTTTGTGTTTCTACAAAAAGGAGGAGAAGATAGTCTAACATAGCTTACCCGTTGTATCATTTGCTATGTGCATTTTCTTCATCATGCATTTCTCATATATTTTTTATATGTTGCACAAAACTAACCTTGATATAGGTTAAGAGTGTAAACTTGATCCATGGATCCGCTACCAAATAAGGGCAATAACCTAGGGGAAGCAACAACCATAGAAGATTGGAGTAGACAATTTAACTTCAGTAGGGATGATGCAAGCTCGCCTTTTTGGGGAGAAATAAAGTTTAAAACTCCAAGGACACATCCTTTTTGTTTCGACAAAAGGGGGAGGAGAGTGTAAACGGAGAAGGTAATGTAAAAGGTAGTACGGACACAAGTAACTTTTTACATTTTACTATCTATCACGTTTACATATTTTGTCATCATCAAAAAGGGGGAGATTGTTAGTGCAAATATTACGATATTTAATCTATACAGTCTCGTTTGTTTTAATTGATGACAAACATGTAACTTGATACATAACTTACAATGTACAAGTTACTCGTAATCATATTTTGTCTCAACATACATTCAACACCTCTCAACGTCTCAAGTCCTCGTATGCTACAACACAGGTTCGTACATGTTAGTTATGTGGCATTATGATCAAACCCCTTAACAAATCATTTAGAATGTTTAAAATACGTTTAGAGTCATTAAGTATTTTAATAGGTTAACCATTCTATTTCGAACCTCATTTTACATTTTTCATTAAGTACTAAAGTTTACTTACACTTGACAAAATACATTTTATTTTGACAAACACTTAAAATAGACATTTTCTTGAACTAGTTACATTTAGACATTTGCCTAAACTAGTTACAATTCATTTTACAAGTTAACTTTCCTATATACTTAAGTTAAAAAGAAAATGGTTTATTACATCATGCCTTGGATCATCCTAGTCTAGCAAAATCTAAGAATATATCTTGGTTAGATTTCATGTAAGATTATGGAAAGATCTTGGAAAGATTTAGATTTGATTTTGGAAAGATTTGATAAAGATTTTTTGTCAGACACCCGCGAAACCAAAATTATACAAGGACGAAACCAAATATTTGGTTCCGCCTGATCCGTGGTTTGCTGAGGCTGTTTGCCTATAAATAGCAAGCCAAAATTAGTTGTTTCTCACCACTTGAAAACACACTTTCTCTACCCTCTTGCATACATTTAGATCAGTAGATAACAATGTAGCAACATCCATTAATCCCCCTCAACATCACATGATCATAATGTTACTAACATTCATTTTGTTGTAAGCATACTTCTGTGATGATCCACTAAAACAAGCTTAAAGATCTTGCACACTTATCCACCAAAGCATATCAACATATGAAGATTCAAGGGCACTTGTTATCCTCATTGATTGAAGACTTCTTATTCAAGAAGATCATTTAGATTAGGCATTATGCATTAGACATTTATGTCTTGGATCATTACTGCACTCATTCATGTATCATTACAATCTATCTTATTATATTAGATGGTTTATGTGTTTGTGCCATAAAACACAAGGTTTTTATGTTGGGCCATAAAACATAATGGGAGTGGTTGTACCCTTGTAAAAGAACTCGGCATCTAGCTTAGTGTCAAAAATATTTTATAGGCGACGTTAGGTTGGTTCTACCTCGAACTAGAACCCGGTATTTAGCTTTGTACCGGAAAAAGTGTAAGTGACCTTTGTAAGGTTTTCTCCGCTGAGAAAGGAGCTTGTTGATTTAGTGCAGTAACTCTCGAGTTGGGTACTCGTGGAGTGAAGTAGGGCGGAGAGGAGATCCGTAACCGAACCACTATAAATACTCGTGTCCGGTTTGCACTTTCTTTTACTTACTGCTTTAATTTTATAGTTGCATTATATTATTGCTTGTGTTGTAACTTGATGGTTATGCTTGAAATTTCGGGTTGTGACAACTTGTGTTAGTGTATGCTTATATTAGTCATAGACTATAATTGGCATTTTTTATATTACAACAAGCTTGATCGGATATTTGATACAAAAGATTTAATGTTTTTAAAACGGTAACGTATTCACCCCTTTACGTTTTCACAGTATAAATGATGAATCATTTGATAAATGTGAGTCTTGTATATCTGGGAAGATGACGAAGAAACATTTTCATAGTAATATGGAGAGGGTGTCTGATCTACTTGGTTTAATTCATACTGATGTGTGTGGACCACTTAGACATGTGTTAAGGAGAGGTGCTAGCTACTTCTTAACCTTTACAGATGATTTTAGCCGTTATGGTTATGTCTACTTGCTTAAACATAAACATGAGGTGTTCGAAACATTTAAGGTTTTCAAAGCAGAAGTAGAATTGCAACTTGGAAAGAAGATTAAAGCTCTTCAATCCGATAGAGGTGGTGAATATCTAAGCCAAGAGTTTAAAGATTATTTAGCTGAGAATGGAATTGTCCAGCATCTCAAATCTCCATATACTCCACAACAAAATGGTGTATCTGAGAGAAGAAATCGTACATTGTTAGACATGGTGCGATCAATGTTTAATCTTACTACTCTTCCATTGTCTTTGTGGGATTATGCTTTAGAATCTGCAGTTTGTATTCTAAATATGGTTCCCACCAATAAGGTTGATAAGACGCCATATGAAATATGGAATGGTAAAGCTCCTAACTTGTCTTATTTAAAGGTCTGGGGTTTCAAGGCATATTTTAGACGTGACTCTGCATATAAACCCCAACAGGGATCTGTAAAGTGTATCTTTGTAGGATACCCAAAGGAAACAATGGGTTACTACTTTTACTTCCCAACTAAAACAATGTAATTGTTGCTAGGTATGGAGATTTTCTTGAAAAGGATCTCATATCTCAAAAATTCAGTGGGAGATTTTATGATCTGGAAGATAATCATGAAGATGCATTACCTTCTGAAAACACTAGCATACTTCCTGTGGAAGTTGATAGTCTGGGTCCTCCACCTGAAGTTGAAGTTGTTCCCATTCGTAGGTCCGTAAGAACTATGCGTGCTCCTGAACGTCTATGTCTTAACGTAGAAGTTGAGGAAACTATATTAGGGGATCTTGGAGAACCTGCTAATTATAGGGCTGCCATGAATGATCCTGAAAAGGATAGATGCTTAGTTACAATGAATGGGAAAATGCAATTCATGAGAGATAACGAAGTCTGGATTGAAGTAGACCTTCCTCCCAATGCTAAAGTCGTTGGAAGTAAGTGGCTCTTCAAGAAGAAAACTGAAATGGATGGCAATCTACATACTTATAAGGCTCGTCTGGTAGCTAAAGGCTTTACTCAAACCTATGGGGTTGACTACGAGGAGACCTTTTCTCCTGTAGCAGACATTAGAGCCATTAGGATTCTCATAGCTATAACAGCGTACTATGATTATGAGATTTGGCAAATGGATGTCAAAACCGCCTTCCTAAATGGTCGCCTAGATGAAGACATCTATATGGCGCAGCCTGAGGGGTTTGTAAATCCACAATTTCCAAATCGTGTATGCAAACTTCAAAGATCCATTTATGGATTGAAGCAAACATCAATGCAACGGAATAAGAGATTTGATAAAGAAATCAAAAAGTTTGAATTTACTCAGAATCTCGATGAGCCATGTGTATATCACAAAGCTAGTGGGAGTGATGTAATTTTCCTTATCCTATATGTCGATGACATATTAATTATAGGAAAAGACACTCCAAGTTTGCAAAGTGTTAAGGCATATCTTAGAAAGTGTTTTTCTATGAAGGATTTAGGAGAAGCTGCATACATTCTGGGAATCAAGATCTACAGAGATAGATTACAGCGGTTAATTGGTTTAAGTCAAAGTGCTTACATTTATAAAATATTAAAGAGATTCAATATGCAAAATTCCAAGAAAGGATATTTGTTGATGGAAGTAAAGCATGGCTTATGTAGCGAAATGTGTGCTTCAACACCTGCAGAGGTGGCACACATGAGTAAAGTTCCTTATGCTTTGGCTGTAGGATCTATCATGTATGCAGTTAGATGCACAAGGCCAGATATGGCGTTCGCTCAAAATATCACCAGTCAATTTCAATAGAACCCAAGTGATCGTCACTGGATTGCTGTTAAACATATTCTCAAGTATCTAAGAAATACAAAAGATATGTTTTTAGTGTATGGTGGAAATCCAGCTGCAGAACTTGATGTTACATGTTTCCGTGATGCGTCCTGGTAATGTGACAAAGATGATTCTAAGTCTCAGACGGGTTATGTCTTTGTTATAAATGAAGGAGAAATAGACTGGAAGAGCAAGAAGCAGAGTACAATTGTGATGTATGCAACAGAAGCCAAATACATAGCTGCTTCAGAAGCTGCAATGGAGGCTGTTTGGATTAGGAAATTCATTTCAGGGCTTGGTGTTATGCCTTCAATTGAATCACCTATTAATATGTATTGTGACAATTCTGCTGCAATCATATTTTCCAATGAACCTGGAGTCATGAAGGGCACCATACATTTTCTATGGAAGTATCACTATGTTCAACAACCAGTCAGCATAGGAGAAATTAATCTCTTGAAAGTTCACACAGATGACAACTTAGCCGATCCTTTCACTAAGGCTTTATCTAAAGAGAAGCTTACTGAACTTGCCAATGGCATTGGACTTCGTTTAGCTAGTAGTTTCATGCATAACTGTGGTTAGTATTTGGATAAAGGATATTATAAACATTTATTATTTTTAATGAAATAAAGTATTTGTTATGTTTATTTTTCATTCTTTAATATTGTGTCCTGTATTTGCTTGTTTAAATCCGCGAATAATTTAGCTATTCTAAATCGTCCATTGTCAATTAATGATATGGGAATATCATTAAACTAAGACAAATCTGAGTTTTGTTATAATATATTTGAAAGTATATTGATGCGTTGACATAACAAATTCACATGATATTATTGAATATAGGACTTATCCCAAACTACATGATTTTACTTTATGGATATTGTTATTAAGTAAATCATGAATAGTTATCCCCAGACTTGAGATACCAGATAACTGTCATGAATGTAGTGCATTTCTGTGGAACAATTTAACGCTATACGTAACTGGTAGTCATAAGGATTGTTTTCAGAAGTGTTACAAAGTTCATGGGTTTTGCTTGTAGTCAATATAGAATTTGTTCCTTCAAATTCATTTTGGAGTTTAATACTGATGGGCCCCTCGTAGGGTTGACAAGATGTTTGCGCGGCCACACCCAAGATCTATCCTGAATATGTTCAAAAGATTTGGTAATCTTGCTCAATCACGAACAGCGAGAAACAGAATGGTTGAATAAAGAATGACTTAGATCCAAATCTTTATTTAACATGGTATTAGTGACAAAAGGATAATGATAATAATGAATCATAAAATGTTTTTCCAGTAGACCTTACTCGAGATTGTACTAGAGGCATCGGTGTGTTGCTAGACGTTAACCGATGTGATTACACTATTAAGATATGTCCAAGTGGGAGTTGTTAGTTTATGGACATAAATTAATAGATTTATGGTAGGATCGAACTCGAGATCACAGGATTGCACACTTTACGTATGAGAGTTAAAGTTTAATAATTATTTATAAAAGGCTATATTTAATTATTAAATACACAAAACAATTAACGACCGTTAAGTAATTAACAATAATTGACTAACGGTTAAAGGAAAAGGACTAGAGTGAAATTAGGAAGTCAAGAAGGATCCGAAAACCCCCCTTGGGCTTGGCCGGTCGTGGAGAAGGATTGGAGACCCAATCCTTATCCAACTTATTCCCCAAGTCTTTCAAACTATATAAACAAGGCTTAGGTTTCATTGTTTGTGAATCTTGTCACACACAAGAAACCCTAGTCTTGTTTTTCTTCTTCTTTTCTCTTTAGGCCGATCGATCAAAAACCCATAAGGGTTCGATTGGTTTTTTTTTTTCATAAACAAACGTTTTGAGTTACTTAAACTAGCATTTACTTTAATTTGTTATAGTACGTGTGTACAAGAACGTGATTCAAATACACTATTCTTTGAATCTTGGATTGAATTACAACACGGTAAGGAGTAATTCTTATAATCCACATAAACCCTAATTAGGGTTCATCTTGTTGATTGATTGAAGAATTGCTAAAAGGAACGCATACTTTTATATTCGGTTAACTAATTACATGTTATTGATTCTTACGCTTCCGCATGTGTTCTATTAGACCCGTTTCCCCCGAATACAAATAGGCCCCACCCTAGATGGAATTTGCTAAGGTTTAACGTGATTGGCTAGTCAACGAATGCTAAGTTAAAGTCAAACCCGATAGTCAAAGAATATGTATTGTGGTTATAGAAAGTATTATGTGTCACAACTAGAAAGGAAATGGACTTCAAGGACCTAAGTTGCCATTGTGATAAATGTGTTATAAGTTAGTTGTGGCCAAAGTAGAAGGAATGAGACTTAAGGGACTGATTATGCCATTAGGACAAAGATGCAATCTAACTAGTTATATCTAGGAATGTCTAGACTTTTCCACACTATCCTAGGGTGTTTGTGTGACCGGTTATGGAGGAAAGAAAAGAGAAGGAAATAGAGCTTGGATGATGAAGAGATTAAGGAGATGAGTTCCTTGTTAAAGGTTAAGTTTTAGCAATGATAATCCCAAGTAAGTAATCTCTTTAACTTGTTGTTAATGAGGCCAAGATTTATGGGTTAAGTGGGTATTCATCATATGATCAAACTATGATCATATGATGATGTAGAGAGGATGATGGGTAAGTTATGATGGGTTATGTAAACCCTTATTAATAGTATTGATTAAATGTGTTATTAGGTTTTGGTGATGGTGATAAGATGATGAAGATAATGGAGCATGATGATGGTGAAATAATGATGGTTAGCTTAGCTTGGATTCAAGATAAGTAAAATGATGATGGCATGGTGTTATATGGAATACTAACATGCATGTGTTACGTATGTTATAGATGTGATGTGTCAAGTAATAGGTGGTTTAGATATGCTTGTGTGATGTAATGAACGTGAGTTAAGCGGCGACTTGATATTATGTGTTAAGTGAGACTTGGAGTAATAAGCTTGTAAAGTAAGTGTTATGATGTATGTGATGCTTATATGTTTGTGTGAAGTATACTGGTATGTTATAATCATTTTACTTACTAAGCATTATCGCTTACCGTTATAGTTGAAAATGTTTTGTAGGTTTATGTGTTATGGAGATGCTATGGCTTGGATTATGGATTAAGGTTTAGTTATGCGAATGTTAGAAGGATTTGGGTAAGAAAGTAGGAGCTTAGGTAGATACCGAGCTCAAAGTAAACGTTGTACCCCCGAGAGTCTTTTAATGGTTTATATGCTGGTTAATCTAGTGTCATAGTTTATCTTATGGTCGTCAAAGTATTATGGATGTCAAGGTCTAAAGTATTTCGAATTGGAATGTATTAGTAACGGTTAAAGTCTATGAAATGGGTTAAAGGGGTGTTTGGTTTAAGGTGTATTTCCACCCATTTTGGGGTCAAACGGGTCGAATGGTTATGAAAATGATGTATTATGTTATATTGAAGATTTATAGAAAGTTTCATTAAGTTTCGAGTGTTGGAAGTCGTCTTTCCGAAAATTAGAGTAAGTTGCTAAGACTTGTGTTTTCGGTAAAATCTGGAAATGAGAGCATAAGTCCTTCCGCTTCTGGGCATAAGGCCTTCTGCGTTTAAAAGTAGTTTTCTTAGTTTCTGAGTTACAGGTTATACACCCTTATGGGCTGGCATATGGCCTTCTTCCTAAAAATGCATTTTCACAATTTATGAGTACAGACCATACGCCCTTCTGGACCTTTGGGCATAAGGGCCTATGGTACATAGGTTGTCTTGGCAGATTTTTGTCAATGTTCAAAGTATCATATCTTTTGAGCCGTAAGTCATCACGGGTCGCACCACCCGGCGTTTCGAAAGGTAATTGAGTCTAGTTTCATTTAAAAATAGTCTAAAGGTCTAAATGTTTATATATTTTTGTTAATGGTTAAAAGAGTAATAGAATGTCCGTTAAACTTGGGTCATTTCTACGTAAAAGTTCAAATTTCAATGATTTTATGATGTGTCGTTCACGGGGTGTTACAAATTGGTATCAGAGCTTCGGTTTAAGTGAATTAGGTTTCCCTATAGGTTGCCTAGACTTAAACCACTAGTAGATGCGTTGGATGTAAGATTAAGTAATGCGGATAAGTGTTTGTTTAAGTTATAGAAAATGATTGTTAAGTTATGAGATGGATCATGTGATTGTTATATGAGCTTAAGATGTAAAATGTTGAATGTGTGTTTTAATATTGATTCGTGTGATATAAGTCCATGGCGGACTAGATGTGCTAAATGTTTAGAACACCGTGCACCTCGGATAGTGTCGGTGATTGTTATGTGAATACATAAATGCATGTTATAGTAATGTTAGTAAGCTGCGAGTAGAAGTGTTAAGTGGTAGAGTTGCTTATAGAAGGGTCTTATTAGAATGTCATTATAGTAAGGAATATAAATGAGAAATGTGATGAAGTATGACCCGAGTGATGATGGTGACCAACATATGGTCACATAAGCAAAGTGTAATTAGTGTACAACCGATAAGTTGGTATTAGATATGGGATGAAAGCGAGTTAAAGTATTAGATCTTTAAGAATGGGATTATAGTGGTGGTTAGTATGTTATAGTGTAATGTACTGATGGTATGATTAGAAATTGACACACGGATTTTTAAGTGTCTAATAACATAAAAGTTATAGAATGAGATTAAGGTATGTTGGTATGTAATGACGAGATACAATGGTATAGCTAAAGTGTTAATAGCTATAATGGAATGAGTATGTATGAGATTAAAGTGTTGTCCCAAGGTAACTATATCACGGATAATGTGCCCCATTAGCGGTGACTATTATAATTAAAGTGTCGAATAATAAGCATGTTTATAAGGTGAAAGAATAATGAATGGATGTTAATGAGGTGTTATAGATAACGACCTATGTAAGGTCTACATGTGAATTAGTCGGGTAGACTAAAGTGTAACAGTAAAGATGTGGAAATGTTTAATGAGGGTTAAAGGGTGAAAGTTATAGTGAGTTGTGTAAACACATAAAGAATGTGTAATTATAATAAGCAGGTTTCATATGCTCTATGACATTTGCTTAAATCTAATAAAATGAATGTGATAGTGTGTGTGTTTAAATGTTAGTGGCTTGGATCCATTGTTAAAGTGTTAAAGTGTGAAATGTTATAGATGGTATCC